>JAIGNY010004402.1:65000-249633 GCA_020152595.1 Chiridota heheva
CTTCTCCGTAGCTATTAGCTATGCAGTTCCACCGCCGTGTGAACTGCCTCAGTAAGATTTTCCACGTTAAACGTTACAGTTCTGCAATATAACCAGTGAACGGGTCCGTACGGTTCCGGAGGTTTGTAACGGGATAAAGTACACTGTACGTTAAACCCAGAAATAGACCCGCTAGCCAGGAAGCTATGTGGTCAGATGTTAAGTGACAATCTACACAAGAAGTATAGCATCACGAGAGCTATTTCCTTCTTGTTTCTGTAGCCATTAGCTACGCAGTTCCGCGACCGTGCGAACTGCCTCAGTAAGATTTTCCGCGTTGAACGACTTTTTACAATTCCACAATATTTTTCATCTATACCATGGACACGGAGGACACGTCGCGTGTAAACTCTTCTTTAAGTTACGGCTCCGTACGGGTCATGGGACAGCCCCGTACGGGTCCGTACATTTTTGTAATCAACAACTTTTGGTTGCATACGGCTCCGGCGTTCGGGTCTGTACGGCTCCACAGTTCTGTACAACGTACGTTATCGGTTGTGACGTACAACGTACGTCACACCCGATAATAGACCCTTTAGCTATGAAGCTACATGGTCAGGTGATAAGTAACAATCTTCACAAGGAGTATAGCATTACGAGAGCTATTTTCTTCTTGTTACCGTAGCCATCAGCTACTCAGTTCCACGTCTGTGTGAGCTACCTTAGTAAGATTTTCGCGTTGCACGTCACGGATCTGCAAAATTTTCACCAGTATCATGGACACGGAGGACAAATCCCTGTATGTCGGTGCGTTACGCACCCGGGATGCCCCGCGATGGGTCGCGTGTAAGCGCTTCTTAAGGTTACGAAGCTTAGTGGTCGGGTGATAAGAAAACCATCTCCACGAGAGGCAAAGCATCACGAGAGCTATTTTCTCCGTATTACGTAGTTCCACGACTGTTTGAACTACACTGAATATAATTTATGCGTCGAACGTGACGTTCCGCTCAAATTATAAAAATATTAACGCGGTTCTACGTACAACGTACGGTAAACCACAACTTTACGGACCCTCTAAATGGCTCCGAACCGGTCCTACGGCTTCAAGACATGGCTTCACGAGTCCGGGACACGGCTTTACAGGTCCATACAGTTCCGTAGCTACAGGGCTCCTGTGAACAGGCCGTTACAGCCCTCACAGGACCTACACGGAAAAACGTACAACGTACGTTAAACCCGGGTAACAGAAGTTTGGAATAATGCCTCCAATAGCCGCGTGCTATAGAGTTCCGCGGTCGTCATTCTTACTCAGTACGCATCCCAGTTTTTAGCGTTCGACGGCAGTCCCCCACACGTAGCCACCAGCTATGCTGCTCTGTAGTGAAGAGATACAAATGGTGTTAACGGCATACACCAGCAGCGCAACTGCGTGGTAAGCGACCAGTAGCCATTAGCTACAGAGTTCCGCGGCTGTTATTCTTACCGGGACACGTACTGAGTATGACGGTAGTCCCCTCTTCCCCACACAGCTACCAGTTTCGTAGCTGTGTAGTGAAACAAACAGAGTTTACAGCTCATATAGCTTACGTAGCACGTGAACTCCTCCTTATTCCATACGCCTCCAGTATACTTTTAGCTATTCAAACAGGAACGCGTACTGAGTACGACTTTACTCCCTCACACATAGCCACTTACTGAGTGGCCCCGTAGTGAATAGAATTATACTGAGGTAACGACTCGTGTAACAGATGTAGTATGTTAACGCTATCGTAGACCCAGACGGTTCTTTTGTACTGATAGCTATTACATTAGGATCATGTACCAGTTCCAGTTGTTTCCCTCGCGTTGCCACTAGCCTTTTTGCTCCGTGGTAAACAGAGGCAAACTTGGCGGATGACTAGTGAGGTTTACTTGTCACGTTGATGCCTTTGTAGATCCATAATGGCTCTACACTACTTAACTAGGATGCGTACTGAGTACGGCGTTAGTTCCCCCAGTAGCCACTTCCTTCTGAACTCCGTGGGGAAGGGTTTTAACGGAATTAACGGCCCGTGTAGTATACACAGGAGGTAAACTCTTTCGTGTTTTCTACCCCTGTGCTGGGCTTAACGACTCATACAGTTGGCGTAGTACTTTAAACCCCCTGTCAAAATGAACTCCACGATGGATACTTTTCTTGACATAGGTGGCCTTTTAAAAGACAACCTCACGTTTAAGTGGCTATTAAAAACAACGGCACGTTTATTCTATACTTTAACACCTTCTTTAAGCAGTTCAACGCGGCTTGCGGCTTTACGGCCTGTTAGTTAACTACCCGTACAGACATATGGTATTAGTTTTCTCCACATCTGTAGCCATAGGCTCTGCAGTTCCAACGTTGCAACTTTACGTCGTACGTTGACACCTTTTCCAATCAACTTCATAGACAAGTTTCTCTGTTGATAAGAGTGGCCTAGAGCTACGTGGTTCGCAACTGCTACAGTTTTAAGACACCGCTTCGGAGCCGTAGACCTTGTCTTACCGCTCCGCGGTCTTACAATCCAAAACCGTCTCGCAGCTACATAGCCTTACACGGTTTGCAGCCCCTTTTGTATACGTTTTATATTAACTGCCTGCCTTTTAATTCGCTAACCATTGGTTTAGTTCAGTAAACTTTAGAGTTAACGGCCGTAAAGTGTACGACGTACGTTAACCCTAAGTTAGTATTAACTTATCGGTGCTATCAGCCTGAATGACTTCCCGCTCAATGGCGTTGCACCCTGGGCGGTTCACTGACGCACAGCATTTCGCTCATTTCTCTTTCCCGGTTCTCTCCACAACGGAACAGGTCCCAGAGTAGGGACAGAGAATGAAGTGGGAAGCTCTAATGGGAAGAATTTTAGTTCCATCCTTGGGAGGACATTTCCTTCCTTCATGGACCTCTTTACGTCCAGGCTTTCGTCTTGTAACACACAGGCCGTGGAGGAGAGGCTGTTGCCTCCCACACACCACCGGCCATCAGCGACCGATGCGTATTTTCGACACCCCCAGACTTGGCGAGTCATGGGGAGGATGGGGTTGAAGTCTACCCTTGGGCTGAAGATGGTCTCAGTCAGTACCTCCGCTTTACACGAAGAGTCGGTGGCCACCCCCGTTTGGTGGCGGTGCGGACGCTCCCACCTGTTGTGAGGAACGAAGTTTCCACCCGTCAAACTTTCACCGTCAGTGCCGAGGAATGCGTCTTGGTCGAGGTAGGGGCACATTTCATGTGACAGAAACTTGAACAAGTACTTGGCCTTTTTAACAGGCAGTATGCTGGGCATTTTTTCACCTTTCACTGCTAGTGCTGAGCAAGGCAGTTCAGATTTGCGCCGACTTTACACCACTGTTGTGGTCTCCTTTTGGGACAGATAGGAACGGACTCAAAGAGTTTCTGGAATCCTTCCTCTCGTCTCGGCACAGTACCAAGTATGCCAGCCTTAAGGCAGCTCACCTCGGACTATGAGAACACGATCACAATCGTCTTGCTTTAGTGGAACCCCACAGGATGAGCGTGCTTTCCTTAGGTGACCAGAACGATCAGGACCTTATTCAGTCTCCCGGGCGTAGGTCTGTTTGCATCCGTGGACGATGGCAAGTTATCAATTCTTTGCATCCTTTCTCCTGATCCGAGGGTTTCGGGGTTGTTGCATTTATTTTCAAAAGGACTCACCATGTGGGTTACGTTTTCCGCTTTTTACGCTAGTACCAAGCATGCTAAGCAAGGTGACGTATGACCGATAGTGCCCACTTTGCCCGGCCAACTGCAGTACCCTCAGCTGCTTAAGACCCTGCAGGCTTCCCGTACGAGTTTCGGATTAGGGAAGACTTTTGTCTTTTTCCCGGGCTCCAGCACACTGCATCTCAGTCCTAGAGCACTTCGTTTGACAGTGTGACCTTAGTCCGCCTTTCGCGGCCTAGCAAGGCCTTTCTGAGGGGTTGTTCACCCCCCTCCCTGTTTTGGAGAGGGCCCTCTTTCAGACTTGGTTCAGTCACGGGCTCTGGGATAGCTTGCAGCCATCCACCGTCATTTTCCAAATGGTTCTACGGTCATTGACTCGCTACCACCTGACCACTAAGAGTTACATGGAGATCTCATCGTACTGTGTCACGAGACATTTTCCTCTGATGGATCGTTGGGTAGTTTTCTTTAAAGTAGTTGACACTGTTCATGGGATGGCCGGGACATACACTCGGGTTCGAGGCATAGCATCTTTCACAGGATTTCTCGTGCCGCCATAAGGGGAAACGCATATCGCGGTTTTCCCTTGTTTTTGTCGGACTCACTTTGCGAAGTTTGTGTTACTCCACCAGCTTTTGCTCTTATGCAGTTATCCGCTAACGAATTTTCCCCTGGTCTGGGAATTCTTTAATTGGTTTTAAGTAGTACACACTTCATTCCCAATCGTATTTCAGTACCCGGTTCCGTCTCGTAGACGAACCTGGTGCGTTATTTGGCGTTATTGTAGACACTACTATGATATTCATATTGTGTCCAAACGCTCTTCCGGTTGGCATGTTTTCCGAGTTTTTAACTCAGTTTCATGCGATGTTTGCATCAATTACTGTTAACGAATAGTGCCTTGTTTGGTTTGACTGTAACTAGAAGTGGTTTACTATGTTTTAGTACTTTCCACTCTGAGGTCTTTTATCCTTAAGAGGAGAAGGAATTTTGTCCTTTAAACCGGACAAGATTAGTGCAAGTTTTAGTACCAGCCTTATAAAAAGAAAAGAATTGTGCTGTGTCCTGAACTCCCTTCCTTCCTATCCTTGGTTGCAATCTGATTGCATATTTATAGCATGGAAGGTAAGGTATAACTTGAAGTAAATTTACCCCGCTAAGCGTAGCTGGGATATTTACGAGAGTTATACTTACCTTCCATGCATCCCGCTCGCCTCCCCTCTCATTCAGGCCTCGGTGGAATGTTGAGTGAGGGTTATTAGAGGTTATATGGAGGTCGGGGCTGGCTGGTAACTACATTTTTAAGGTTGGTTAGAATTGCATTCGAATCAGGTCATGTGACCAGATTGCATATTTAAGCATGGAAGGTAAGTATAACTCTCGTAAATATCCCCGCTACTCTTAGCGGAGTAAATGTATGTGGGCCTATATATATATTTTTACATCTCCGACATTATTGTATTTGACCATTTACTAATATTTACCAAAATTTGTTATTTTTCCTAATTTACTAGGTTTTTTTATATATTTTTTTTATGTAACTTTTATAACTATATTTCTGTTTAAAAATCTTTGTGCGTTTTGCTACAGGGCGACAAATTTCCAGATATTGTTGTGGATGAAATAAATTGATCTTATTGATCTTATCTTATCTAGGCATTTGAGACTTTTTTTGGACCATCTTTGAATCACTGCTTGTCTTGCTGATATACAGGGATGTTTTGGAGATGATGGGCCATGGGTACTTGGTCTCCCATGTTAAACAAGTTCTAAAGTTTGGGGGGGATCAGTCAGGGGCCTAATGTTCTGAAGAGCTTCCAAAAATCTCTATGGGCTGTATGTTTTTCATCACAATTATCCTATAGAAAAATACAAAGTTCATTTTTGGTTCCGATGCGATAGCATAAGGAACCTCTGTGGTCATGATGGTGTGTGTGTTTGTATTTGTGTGTCTATGTATGCACTTGTACTCGTATCTTACCGAAGGCCATCATCTGAATACACACCAATCGACGAGGACGTTTTGGTGACCTAGGTCCAAACACTCGGTCCTTGGAAGAAAACTTAAGAATTGTATTGCAGACGTCAAAATATACCATTCTAGCTTATTAAATAAACATAGGTCCTCGAATTTATACTAACTTACGAAAAATGAGTGTTTGGTTTATACACTTATGCACATTGGATGATGGTCTTTTGCAAATCACGCCTTCTTTTGATATGCACACCTGATGGATCCTTCTTTACGCACATGCGATTGGCACTGGATGTCGTACTTTTCTCATCCGAAGACCTCAGAACAATCGTGATCCTGAGTAAAAATCCCAGTGGTAAGTAAAACAGATTGCATTTGATTTGCCTAATAATATAACGACCATGATAGCTAGGTTATAGCTTCGGTTCATTAAGCTAGCTAGCGCACATTGCACATAAACTAATAGTGCATGTATAACATTATGCTTAATGCTCAGTTACCCACTACGTACATAGGCCTAAATTAAATACCTTATTTTACGATAGGCTACCCGAGGTTAAGGTAGGATTTTTTCTGTCTGTCTATATCTGCGTGTGTGTGTGCACTTGTATTCGTATCTTACTAAGGACCGTCGTCCGAATACACACCCACCGAGGACATTTTGTACACTCCGTATTTTAATACATTTAGCAAATTTAGCCAAGCAATAAGTAGTTTTTAACTTAGGTCACACTTGAAAAATTACAGTAAATTACTTTATCAGATGCATAAGAACCTGATATTGCATGGGGAATGATACACATTTTCAATGATAGGCCTAAAAAGCTACAAAGCATCTCCGTATTAATCTCTTTTTGGGGATTAAAAAATACAAGATGTGTAATGTGAATGTTAATTAGCACTTGTATCTTACCGAGGACCATCATCCGAATACACACCAGCTGACCGAGGACATTTTGCAGAGCGAGGACCAAAAACTCGGTACTCTAAAGAAAACGTTAATATGGTATTGCAGATGTCAAAATATGCCATTCCAGCTTATTTAAACATAGGTCCTCGAAATTATACAAAGTCACAAAAAATGAGTGTTCATTTGATACACTGCGTGTGTACTTGTTTTCGTATCTTACCAATGATCATTGTCCAAATACACACCAGCCGACTAAGGACATTTTGGCGACTGAGGTATCGCTTCGTGGTTTTTGTGATATTGAAAGCATGAATAAACAAATCATATATAAACATTCTTCCCTTTATATTGTAAGGTTCGGTTTTCTATTGACAGTTCTTCCAAGTTGAAAAATTGGTCCCCGCTTTGGTATAAAAACCTGTATGGGTGTGTCAGTTGTATCTTGAATTTGATCAAAAATGAAATGCAAAACTAAATTTTAAAACCAGAAAAAGTGATATTGAATTTTAAAACGGATGTTGAACATTTTTGGACAGCAAAATCTTAATAGATTACGGTAAATTCTGGCAATAATTTTCCGATTTACAACTCTCATGCTACACCAAGCGAGATGAATTAACCTTAGGCTTTGATAGTAAGATAGTGTGCAGCAGGCTAGAATTTATACAAAGACTGATTGACCTTGTTGAATATTCATATTTTGACGACATTCTGACCTATACCTTAGGAGACAGAAAAAATGTATTTGGCAACGCTGGAAATAGGTTTTAAAAAAAGAAATAAGTACATCTTTTTTTTATTGACATTTTTGTATTGAAAAAATAGATTAATATGGTAAAATAAACTTTTAAGAAGATAGATGATTACCATTCCGAGTTTCCAAGGTCTTCGCTTCTTAGACCCTGCAGGTGCTTTGCCCTTAGACCCAACCACGTTTTGTTTTTATTAGTAAATTGATATACAAATTGTGCATCTCGTGGTTCTAAAATATGAAATATTCGCTGAGCTTCCAAGGGCTTTGCCTCCTGGACCCCACCTTGGCATTGTCCCTGGACCCCACCATGTGTTGTTGTATTAGTAAATTTATATAAAAATTGCACATCTGGCATGGTTCTAAAATATCAAAATTTGCTGAGCTTTAGAGGGCTTCGCGTCCTGGACCCCACTGGTGCTTTGCCCTTGGACCCCACCACATTTTGTATTTAGTAATTTGATATAAAAATTGTGCATCGATTGTCTCTAACGTGTTAATTAATGAGTTTCTGGAGGCTTCACCCCCTGGTCCCCCTGGGTATTGTCTTTTCACCCCACCAGTTTTGTTTTATTTGTAAGTTTATTTGAAAATAGTTCTGTTTTAGTGCATATCATGCCTAAATTCACTCAGCTTCTAAACCATCGTTGCTGCTGGCTCCACCAAGAACCTCTTAAAAGAGTTCTTTAACCTCATGTTGGAAGTGCTGATGCTTTGCGCGAGATATAACTTTTTTTGTTTGGGAAATAGTCCATGGCTTCAAAAGTATTTTCCTTGGGAGGTGTGTCTACCTATTTTCATCCACACTTTCCAACATTTTGTGTACCCTACGATAAACCTCGGATTGATACCCATGAAAATATTCTTAAATTTGCCCTGTGAGTTAAAGAAGAGAGGTCGCTAAAGTTGGACCTGGCCACCCCTGTGAAATAGGAGCCAGGCCGCCACTACCCCATCCCACTTGAGCTGTATCCCTGGACCTTACCAGGAATAGAGGATACCACTAGGTCTTTAGACTTTGTTTCATACATTTTATGACAAAAATAGTCCAAAATTCTGTGCATATTTTGATGCCTCTCAAATTACCCAAACAGCGGAGCTTCCGTGGACTCCTCCTCCTCCCCCCCCCCCTCCCTTCCCTCCAGCTTTAAACCTGGATCCCACTGTGGGCCCTAATGTTTTTTCACAGCCATGTAGATTTGTCTTTATACTTTTAAATCAAACTGCAGAATGTTAGTATCATAGCCTATTACTTAGTAGCTTTTATAGCGTGAAGTTTTTTCTTCGTTTTTTTGTTTTTCTGAAGAAAAAATACATTTTGAAGTGATGTAAATTCAAGATCTTTCCCAAGAGGTCTAGGACCTCCCAACCCCGAAATCTTGTGTCCGCCTTCGATCAACTTTAACTAGGTAGCCTATAAATCTGCCTCAAATTCAGGAAACTTTCTTAAAATATCGAGAAAAACAGTGATTTCCGAATATGGTCTTTCAAGTTTCAGAATATTTTGTCCGTCTTAAGCAGTAAAGTACAGACGAATAGTAGTTTTTAAGGTTTGATGAACATATGTATTCAAAAATGCGGAAAATGATTTGACTTAGATAATGAGTGACCTGGCTGTTTGGCCCATCTGTGCCCATGGTTTTGACAGGGCCTATTGCCCCTTTCTACATCTATAAGCAGTGTTATATACATTCATACATTCATCTTGATGCATGTATATGAACTACAAAGTTATTGGGCCTTTCGGGGTTGTATGCAAGTCATGTACACATGAACAAAAGAATTTCCAGACACTATTGAAATCTGAACAATAGAACATGGCCAACACGGTTTGAAGGTAACAAAAGTGTAAAGCAAATTTCACTGGTGAAATCAAGTAAAGTTTCAATAGGAAATTGGGAATTCTTTGACTCCTTTCCTTTCCGGGAAGAAGGGGGTATTCTGGAATAGCCCAATATGTGCAACACACTTCAGGTAGGGCTACAGTGCTTACAGTGCCACTTTTGACCCCTCTCACGGTCCAATGGGTAAAAATTTGACCCCGACACCTATACATATCTTTAGATCTATGCAAAAAAAATTATATCCAATTATTTAATCATTAATATTTCGTAGGTAAATAGATTTATGAAAGAAATACACTTAAAAAAGTTTGAGATAATGTAATTGTACTCTGTACTTGTTGTGAAAAGTGCCAGCTCGAAAAATGCGCTGCCATTATTGGCCACACCCCCTCCTCCCCCTCCCCCTCCCCCTCCCCCTCCCCCCACAGCCCCCCAAAATGGAGTAATGAAGGTTCATTAAAGCCGTATTACCTTTATTGACATTTTTATGTTGAAAATATATATTAATATGGTGAAATAAGCTTTTAAAAAGACAAGATAATTACCGTTCTTTATAATATCAAGTCTATATAAGGTAAGAAATAGGAAGTATTTATTAAAAAGACAAGGTTCTTTTAATATCAAGTCTATATAAGGTAAGAAATAGGAAGTATTTATTGGGGTTTTTAACCCATACACAAAATTCAATTCAAAGCAGGCAAGACTCTTTTGCTTGTGAATTCTAGCTCTATATATTTACCGGCCATGATCGTTGCCACATGCGCTTCAGGAAAACAACATCTTGCTCAATCAGGTTTGGATGGTAAAGATGAAAAAGTCAGTGTTAAAAAAAAAAAAAAAAAAAACTGCACCATAATCTCCAGTGACAAGTGTTTTTGAAAACTACTTAAGATTTTCCTCACATTCACAATTCACTGGCAAGTTCTGGAAAAACTCATTGTGCGAATTATTGAAATCATAGGAGATCTCGGGTCATTAACCAGAACAACTGATTAGTAAGGACATTTATTTGTAATTATTTAATTTTTGGTTTATTTTAATTTTATAGGACTCAAAGAGTGTCAAAAATGACATTACCACCAATCAATCAACCAATACGCCTACAGAATGCTCAGCAAGGAATTCTGCTAATTATGACATTCAAGAGGACGTAATTCTCATCTGCTTCTTATTACTCTTATTGTTGGTGGGGTTCATTTGACTGGGACATTTATTTTCAGCATGGCTGAAAAATGTTTACGAATAGATTGGGTGAGTAAATCCTTCATTCTTCATTGTTTATTTTATCAGGGGAATCAGTGATTGGATTTGGAACACAGCCATATATCATTTCATTAATCCATCCTTATTCCCATAGATTTTAATCTTGGTGATATTTTATTCGGTTTGTTTTATTTCAATACACTAAATAATATAGAGGCAACAATAAGCTTCTTTGCTTTACAACCAATTGAAAATCAGTGAAGTAACAAATATGTTAGCATAAGTAAATAAACATTGAATATTGATAGTTGGTATATCCAAGCATTATTAGATGGCTGTTGGGAGACTGACATTATACTCACTAAAAATTTATGTTATCTGCTTGATTTTGACAGCAAAGACAACGACCATTGTCTGTTATTTTTGAAGTAGCGGAAAGGGATCCAGGAGGATTTGAACTTAAAGGTTCACAAGGCAAAGGTAAACAAACGTCTTACTATTAAGTATTGTCTCTCTTACTTTTTTCTGTTACAAATTATTTAAAATATACATTTTTAGATTTGTTTTTAAAAAGTGATGAAAAATTTAAACAGCTAAAGCACAATTATGCAGTGTTTTGTAACTATAGTACCCTTTTGATATATTCTTATGAAATTAAGTTACACATTTTTATAACATTTGTTTATGCTACAATTTGGCTATGTTGACTGTAGGTTAGTTTCATGTAGGATTACAACCCATTTAAAACTCCCTCAGTAGCAGGCTTCCTGACTACTCGTCCATCTTCTTGGCTGAGGCCAAGGCCATCCTCCTCGCCCTCAACTTTATTGAGTACTCCCCGCACAGCCACTTTGCCATCTTTTCCGACTCCAAGGCTGTCCTTCTTTACTTAATTTTAAATGGGATAATCCTACCTCTACCTTCGTAAACTTCTTTCTCCCCCCCCCCTCCCGCAAGAAAAGTATTCTTATCTTCTGGATACGCTTCTACCCCCCCCCCCCCTTCCATCCACGCCGATCCCCCTTCTATCTCTTCCTCATCCACCAACACCTCAGGCCCCTCTCACCACCACGTTGCATCCCTCCCCCACCAAAGGGAAAACCCTTTCACTAAGAACAACCCCCCAAAAGATCTCAACTCTTATAAGACCACATCAACATGTTGAATAACCAGAGACAACCTACAAAACATCCATAGATCCCCTGCCAACCGTCACGGACCACCCCCAACTTCAGCACCCTTACCCTCTTCCCCCACCACCCAAACCAAAAAACTCGACTCAACACCAACAGAACCCCCTCATTGAACCAAACCAAACCTTCCCAACTCAAAACACCATCTCCACAACACATACTCCCCCAGATCATCCCTCAGCAACAGTGAAGACTCCTCAACCAAACTTTCTTCCTCTGTATCCCTTCCCTTCATCGATCACAACCCCTTCTAAGACATGGAGGTCGGACAACCCCTCCGGATTCAGGCCCCCCCTCAGGGTCCTCCCCCTTCTCGTCACCTTTAAAATGGCAGACATACAATGGAATTGTCGCGGTCTCTCCGCCAACTTCGAAGAACTCCAACTTCTGATCTCTACTTTCAACCCCAGCATTATCTGTCTACAATAGACCTTCCTCTCTTCCCCTGACTCCATCCCCATTCCAGGGTACACGAGATCTCATTTTATCACCTAAAACGCCAAAAAAGCCTCTGGCGGCTCCTCTATTTACATCAGAAATGATATCCTCTCGAGCCACATTCCTATCTAGTCTGACCTTCAGGCTACTTGCCGTCTCGTGACCCTCCACAAAGCCATCACTTTTTGTAGTCTTTACATCTTCCCCCCCAACTCCCCTTAACCCCCCTCTTACCTTGACGATCTCATCTCCCAACTTTCCAAGCCTTTCATCCTGACAGGTGATTTCAACGCTCACAATCCCATTTGGGGCTCCTCTACTTCTACTGACGGAGGAAAACACATTAAAAATCTCCTGAATCACCACAACCTTTGCCTCCATAACGACGGCTTCCCCACTTACTTACACCCAGGTACTGGCACTTTCATCAACCTCGACCTCTTCATCTGCGACCCCCTCGCTCTTTGTTTGACTTCTTTGACTGGAGGGTTCACCCTTCACTCTGCGGGAGTGACCATTTCTTCATCCTCATCTCCATCCTAATCTCTTTGTCTTACCTCTTCCCAACCAACTGGAGATTTCAGAAGCAGACTGGGGCCTCTATTCCACTCTGTGCAACGTCTGCATCACTAATGACATTCTCTTCTCCAATCATCCTGTCTCTCTGTTCACCTCCAAACTCTTGGAGGTTGCCAATTTTACTATCCCCACTTCCACCTTCACCCCACAGAACTTCAAACCCTGATTCACCACCGACTTTAAAAAAGCCATCTCCCTCAAGAAAAAAGCCCTCCGTCTCTTCAAAACCCACCCTATATCCCAAAAGCTTGACAACTTTCGCATCCACAGAGCCAAAGCCAGGAAGACCATTAAACTCAGCAAAAAAGTCTCCTGGGAAACCTATGTCTCGTCCCTGGATCTTCAAGGTCAGGAATATGATCCGAAACTTCAAAGGGAAAAGCTCCTCTAACAATATCTTTTACGTCATCCACAATAACACCAAAATCACCGACTTCAAAGACATCACTGGCTGCCTGGCCTCCACTTTCGCCAATACCTCCTCAATTAACAATCTTTCTGACTCCTTCCACAAACAGAAAATTGAGGCTGAAAAGAACCCTCTTAACTTCCAGTCCAACAATCAGGAAAACTACAATCTCCCCTTCACCTTCTTTGAGCTCTCGTCTACCTTAAAAAAAATCTGGGTCCTCCTTTCAAGGCCCTGACGGAATCCACTACAATCTACTCAAAAATCTCCCCAGAAACTCCCTCAAAATACTTCTCAAGATTTACAATTACCTGTGGTCCTCAAATTCCTTCCCCATAACTTGGAGAGAGGCCATCATCACGCCAATCCCCAAAACTAACAAGACAGATCCAACCCAAAAAACTACAGACCCATTGCTCTTACCTCCTGCCTCTGTAAGATCATGGAATGTATGGTCATTTACAGACTCTGCTGGTACCTTGAGAGGAAATCCATCCTCTCCCCCACTCAAAATGGCTTCAGAAAATACCGAAACTGCCTGAACCACATCCTCAAACTCAACACCTTCATCCGTGAAGCCTTCGTCAGGAATCATCATGCCATCTCTATCTTCTTCGACCTCGGAAAGGCCTTCGACACCCCGTGGCGGTATGGTGTCCTTAAGGACCTCCACTCCTCTGGCCTCAGAGGCTCCCCCCCCCCCCACCTTCATCCAGAACTTCCTCCACTCCCCCACTTCTGAGTATGCATCGGTAACACTTACTCCCAAAGGTACACCCAACACCTGGGTGTCCCCCAGGGCAGCATCCTTTCTCCCACTCTTTTTATTTTAAAAATTAATACCATTACCAAAACTCTTGCCCCTAACATCAAAAGCTCTCTCTATGTCGACGATTTCACTATCTACTCATCCTCTCCATGCTTCCTTACTCTCTAAAATAACATACACTACTGTCTGGATAGTCTAGCTCACTGGAGCGACTCAAACGGTTTCAACCTCTCAAAAGACAAAACTGTTCTCCATTTTAAGAACAGTAACTTTGACCCAATCTCCGCCTCAAGATTCCATAGTCCCTAGTAAAGACAGTTCTCGCTTCCTCGGAATCACTCTCCACTCCAAACTTTCTTATCTCCCCCACGTCAACTCCCTCAAAACAAAATGCCACAAAATCCTTAATCTCCTCAAGATCCTCTCAAGCATTGATTGGGGAGCAAACCAGCTCACTCTGCTCACCTTATACCGCTCCCTTCTCAGATCCAGGCTGGATTATGGCAATTTCATCTTCGCCTCTGCCCGTAAATTTTACTTGAATTACCTGGAGGTTACTGAGAACACTGCCCTAAGGCTTTGCCTTGCCGCCACTCACACCCCCCCTATCACCAGTCTCCACGTCGAGGGCAATGAATGCCCCTTCGACCTCCGGTGCACGAAGGCCGGCCTCTCCTTTGCTCTCCGCATCCTCACCAATCCACATAACCCTTGCTTCCATTCCATCTGTTCTCCCTCCTTCACCAACCTCTTCAATCTCAACAAACGCACCCCTCTACCTTTCGGGATTCGGATGCACTCCCACTTCTCCAAAGCCAACATCAACAGTTTCTCGATTGCCAGATACACCATCCCACCTACACCATCCCACCTACACCATCCCACCTACACCATCCCACCTACACCATCCCACCTACACCATCCCACCTACACCATCCCACCTACACCATCCCACCTACACCATCCCACCTACACCCACCTGGACTATTCCCTCCCCCCCCCTCCCCTTCCCCCAAGGTGTACCTTGGTCTTTCCTCCTTCACGAGAGCTCTTCACAATTCAGCCTTCTTTCATTCCAAATACTGCCAACTCAGTAAACATTTCCACAACTACTCCTTCCTCTTCACTAACGGCTCCACACGGGAAGACTCTCCTGCAGCCACCGCCGCCTGTCCCGGTCTCACCCTCTACTCAAGGCTACCTGATGGCTCCTCTATCTACTCTGTTGAGGCGAAAGCCATCCTCCTGGCCTTAAACTTCATTTTCTCTGACTCTAAATCCGTCCTTACTGGCATCCTCAACATGCTCTGGCCCAACCCTCTCATTCTACAAATGTTCAACAAAATCCACACTCTCTCCTCCTTAGGAAGAATATTATCTTATTCTGGGTTTCCAGCCATGTCGGCATCCCAGGCAACGAAAGAGCTGACAGAGCCGCCAACAAAGCTCTGTCGAACATCGTCTCTCCTTTTCCTATTCCAAACTCAGATCTCCGTTACTCCATCTCCAACTACATAAAAAAAACCTTGCAAAACTCCTGGAATAACGAAACCAGTAACAAACTCTACATCATCAAATCCAAAGTCAGGACCAACACCCCTCTGCACAGTCGCAATCGCAGGGAAGACATCCTTGTCATCCGCCTCGGCCACTTCTCTCTCACTCACTCCCATCTCTTATCCGGCTCCCCTACCTCTCTCTGCTCCACTTGTAACACCGATCTCTCCATCAAGCATATGTTCGTAACCTATCCTTTATACCAGAACTCCAGATCTCTTCTCTCCTCACTATCCTCAATCTCGGACCTTTTCGAAAACAATTCTTCCTCAAACATCATCAACTTCCTCCGCAACAACAACCTCTTTCACCACATTTAACTTCCCCCTTCCCCCTTCCTTTCTACACCTAACCTTACTTAGTACTTACCTCCTTTTTTTTTCTCTTTCGATTTTACCCCCTTTTCTCCCTTACAAACCTTCCTTTCCTTACTATCTTAAATCTTACACCATAATTTATTAACACTCTCTTGGCACATTTGACTCTGGCTGTTGCGGTGCCATTAAACATCAACAAACCAAACCTGTTTTATCTTAAAATTCAAAATGGTCTTGGAAGAAGATAATATTAGACCATAGACCAACACAAAGTTTTAACTGATATAGCATCCGAAAAATTGGCTCAGTCTTTAGGTAGGACTATTCCTGGGCTTTAAATGTTAGGTAGCCACTGCTTACACAATTATTTATAATAAACATTATAGGTAGAATGTAACATGTTGTCATCACCTGGTTACATATTGGCCATACCTATTTAACCCAGTCTTATCTCCTTGCTAACATTACCCCCTCCTATGTGTCCCCATTGCAATGCTGTTATGTCTGTCAAGCAATTTTTGTTATCTTGTTTGCATTTTAATAACCATTGATGCTCTCGGACTCGTTCTAAAACAACGCGTTTGACCTTTTCAAACATAATACATGTAGTTCTAGATGTCTTCTTACCTACATTAGAAACTGGCATTCATCAGAAAATCTAAACCTTTTTTTTTTTTTTTCTCTTTCTTAATTTAATCTGATTTTTTTATTAATTTTTGTTCCATTTATGTTCTTCTTGGCACATATGACTCTGACCCTTACCATTCATCAAACAAACAAACAAACTCGCTAAAGTCATTAATATGTGCTTATCCTGACATGGTAAATTTTTTAAATATTCCCCAGTTGTCACATGATATCATACCCGATGTTTTAATACTTGACAAGGCATCCATAGCTTAAATGTAACCTTTTATTGCAGGTGGTCGGGATAAAGAAACTGCTCACGGTGAGAAGCAAGCTCAAAGAAAAAGGCCAAATAAAGCTGGTAAGTGATCAGAAGGGAGAACTGGTGGAACGTTGCACTTTAGAAGGTCCTCTGTAAGCTACCAGTATCATGTATGTGTTTTATGAAGATATACTTTCATACATAATAGATGACCAACTGTGCACAATAATTATAATAATTTTGATGTACATTACAGAGGGTCCTCTGTAAGCTGCAGGTACCATGAATGTGTGTTATGAAGATAAACATCCAAACAGGGGTGTAAGTAAGGCTTCCTGTCAAGAGGGGACACAATCCAAGAAAAAGTTCCACACACCAAATGTGCATTAAACTCATGGCCCACAAAACAAAATGAACATAAAAACCCAAAAAGTTTTAGGACCTCAGAATATTTTTAAAAGACTAAAGAATCTTCAAAAGGATCAAATTAAGGTCATTGGGAGAAACCATAAGACCCAGACGATTCTTTTAGAAATCTCGAAAGGCTTTTTGGCAGAGATGCAAGAAGTAAAATAAAATGTCATGCTTATAACTCACCTACGACTGAAAATTATTTTTCTTCGAATGGGTCATCATACTGAATTACATAGGAACTTTTTAGCAACATTCATCTCAGTGGACAGGAGTGCTTGCCTGTAAGTAATCTTTTATGATTCTTAATTTGCTAAAAGATCTCTCCGTCGATGCTGAGGACACTGGAAATGTACCAAAGATCCCATATAACAATAAAGCAAGGTTGGGATAAGCATTGTGGAGATCATTCTGGAAATCATTCTGGAAGATTATTCCTGTGTATTTGCTTTTCATTTTCCATAGGTTCTGCTTGAAGTTTTCTGTATAACAAACAGTATTGCTTGTATTCAGCAATGGCCACAACATCACTTTTAAAGGCTTGTGCATAGCCTTTGTAAGAGAAGTCTAAGAGATTTTTTGCTTAATAATAACAATTCTTGATCAGTTTAAGTAAATTGTATATTCACACACAATTCTAAGTATACCCCCAGACTTACCACTGGGCAAAGTGACCAGTAACTAAGTAGGGAAATGATTTTTTAATTAAATTTACATCGACATTAATTTTGAAGAACCCTATCTTTTTTACAGTGCAAAAAAAGAAGAGGCCTGGGACAAGTCCGAGAATGATGCTGTGCTTAGGCAATTCACCAGAAACATTCAGCTGTTTAAGAGTTCCAACAAAAAGAGAATGTGTGACAGCCAAGAGCCATCACTGGCAAACAGATATTGGAAGGGGGTAAATTACAAGATTTATAACTTAAATTGTTGAGCAGAAAAGAAAAGGGGGTGTAATTTTGACTCCATTGTTACACTTCTTCCATGTCTTCAGTTTGTGACAAAAGTTTCTTATGCAAGCATGTTTATTGCATTTTTACTGGAATTTGATGTATAGGCTGTGAAAGCACAGTGTTTAGAGTTTGCTGAGTAGCTGGTGGAATGGTTATTTTATTTCAAACCTGTGCATACCACATATCTTAACCAAGCAGTATCCTCAAATGTGAACAAGTCTTAGTGAATCACTTCATATTTAGTAGAAATGTTCAGATGTTACAATGTCCGATTATATGACAAGGAATAAATCAAATGGGTTAGGCTAAGGTTTATAACATAGGTAATGAGCATAGATAACAAGTTTGGCGTTTTATGATATATTACCTAGATGTAACATTGTTCTCTTAAGAACTATTTAAGCAACATCTGTTTTTGCTTTTTATTTTTGTTGTTCTCTGTTTTTCAGATTGAAAATAGCTCCTTTCTATATTTCTTGTTCCGTGTCTGAAACTGCACTTGATAAAGCATTGTTTGTAATAGTTTTGCAATATAGTTAGGCAAAAATGGGAAATATTTCACAACATGTGACATACGTGTAATCTTAAACTGGAACAAATTTCAAATTAATCCTGTTTGTAGAAAAAATATAAGCTTCAGGAAACACTTTTTAAGCAGAATTTTTCCTTTTGCACACAGTATAGACCCTATAGTATACTCAAGCATTGAATAGAAATGACCATGAAATAGTGGCATAGCGTTTAACATGTTTTCTGTAATATGTCGTTTAGTGACAAGAAACAAAATAATCAGTGGAAGTCAACAAAAATTCAAATCATATATGAATTATTTATGAACATAGTGCAACAGGCGTTAAAAGACATGCCAACAATTAAATCTGGCCATGTACAAACAATGCCATTATTTTGTAGCTTGTACAGCAGATCACCATGTTGTTTTTCCATTTTTAAAGTTAGCCTAGATAATAAGGTTGATTTGATATTGTTTGATATATACTGTATATTCATTGCTGAGGCTGATATTCCAAGAACAATCCCTTACACTTGCAAAGAAGAGCCACTTTAAGAAATGTTTCCCAAAAACATGTACGTCAAATCATGGTATCTTTAGATATAACCAGCTTTTTAAATCAATCTTTTTGCATACACTCAAGCTAACATTGAAAATAATTGCAATTGATATCAGTCTATATTATGTGTAGATGATCAATAACTTACTGTGAGACATGGACTGAGAGGGGCGAGATGCAATGTATTACTTGCCATATATATCACCTATTTCGGCAGGTGTAGTTGGTCATGTTTCACTAGGGGGGGGCAAAGGAATTTTGGCACCCCCAAAAAAAAAAAGCTTTTAAGAGCACATTGGAACATTTTCTTGGGAATGAACCATTTAGGAAATTGCTTAAAATCAGTGCTTTGTAGGAACCGTCAAAGCTCTGGAAGGGGTCCAGGAGTGAAGCCTCCGGAAACTTTGGTAAAATGGAAGAAAATGAAGGAAATCTCCTGAAAATGAAGGAAATCTCTCCCAAATTAAAGAAAAACTCCCAACAGTTTAAGAAAATTTCTTGAAAATTAAAGAAAACTGCCAAAATATTGAAGAAAATTTCAACAAAATGAAGACAAGTTTCTCAAAAATTGAAGAAAATTTCCCAAATATTAAAGAAAATATCGAAAATGAAGGGAAATTCCTGAAAATTGGACGAGATTTCCCGGAAATTGGAGGAGATTTTCCAGAAATTGAAGGAGATTTCCCTGAAATTGCAGATTTCCTGATGAAAATAAATTTGTAGCGTTCATTATTGGGGGGCTTGAAATTGTGTCAACTCATAAGAATGCTAAAGAGGCAAAGCCTTTGGTGGGGACCCACGGTTTCACAGAAAGCCCTACATTTGTTATGGTTTTAATTGCAGAAAAGGGCTTTAAAATGTATCACATCTATTAGGCGAAGCTGCACGTATAAACAAAACCCCAGGAATCCTTTCATTTCTCACAATTTTCAGAGCAGAAAATTGCTTTATATTATGTAAAATCCAGGGTCGGCGGCCTAGGCGCCGAGGGGGCAAAGCCCCAAGAAGCTAATAGCGTTTCTTAGCATGATTTTGGTAGGAGAAAATTGCTCAAAATCATTTCCGAACTAAAGTTAATTAAAAGGAATACTATTTTGGAACGAAATAATGTTCAAATGCAGGATCCCATTGACTTCAATGTGTGTCTTTAGTTTTGGTCTAGTAATGGTTTTCATGTTTTTGATGTAAGAATAAAGCTTTGAGAAAAAATATGTACAACGTTGAGAATAAAAAGTATATAACGGTATATTTTCATAACAATTTTTGCGCCCCTGTGAGCATTGAGCGCCCTCTCGCAAAACTTCTACCCGCTGTATTTGATAATAAAAATTGCTCTTCATGGCAGGAGCAGATATTAAATATTACCAACGAGCTATTGCCATGCATTGGTTTTTTCCAGTGGAAAATCCAGGGGCCCGTTCGAGTGCCAAAATTTGTCTTTTCTGTGGAAAATTCATTGATCAACATGTAAATTTGCCCATTCAGGGCCTAACTAATTTGTTTTCTTCTCAGGATGGTTTTGGCACCCCCTCAGTACACTTTGCTGGGGGCCTGTTGCCCAAGCCCCTCCTCCTTCCTGCCACCATGCCACTATTTCAGAAAAAGAGATGCGGGGAAACCTTTTTTGGCTAATTTTGTAAATGTTACAGTTGTACTTTTGTTAGAGGTACATGTATATTATGTCGATCATATTCCTCTTCTTAGAAATAATAGTCTTACAGATCTAAGAGAACAGATTCAAACATTCCTAAAGTACCAAAACTTTCTGTAACATTGTTTGTCCTTTGAAATGGTATGGTAATATAATAACATCAACATAAAGTTAAACAGTGTTGTGCTGTAATCGTTTGGTGTTTTGAGTTCAGAAATAAAACATAACATGAAAATATAGACTGTTTTTTTTTCTAACTTTTTTCATGTAAATTACTAGAAATTAATGCACCTGTACAAGCACTTTAGGTGAAATCTGCACATTTGGGATGTGGGAAAATCATGGCCTAAAAATGGTTAGAAACTTACTTTACATGTAGTTTTGCATTTGTGCCCATAAAAGTGAACCATTTGCCCCACCCCCTATCTCCCAAAATCCACTTTCTGGAAAATACCCCATGCAAATGACTTAAAAATTGATGTTGATTTATTTATATGCACAGCATTGGCATTATTGGCAGAATATCATACCCTTTTTTTTGTGTCGTGTACAATTTCTCTACTGTAACTAATAAAAAACCGTTAGTATTTGTTATATTTAAGAAAAAACTTTTACAGCCATTGCCACTCATAATTCAATTCACAATTGGCACTACACAAATTATGAAACTTTACCCCTAACCCGAGCCCTAGAAGAAAATCAGTTTGGCATATCACATTTACGTAAAAGTTCTGTTTTACAGAAAGAAATTGAAAATACAATCGATCAGGCCTCAAAATAAAGTGATGAGTGCTAATTTCAACACAAAATCTGCAAATGTTGTATTTACTTCCAAGTTATACCTTACCTTCCATGCTATACATATGCAATCTGGTCACATGACCTAATTCTAATGCACTTCTAACCGACCTTAAAAACGTAGTTACCAGCCCAGCTCTGACCTCCATATAACCTCCACTAGCCCTTACTCTTTTTGAGGGCGTTATTTTCACAACATCGCTGGAACTGGTCAAATTTTCTTTAATAAGTTTAACCTTTTTCTAACAATTTTCTCCTTTGCAGCTTCTATCAGGCAGGTTTTTACGCTGCTCTATCTTATCCGGTTCGCCTTTTCAAGTCTTCTGAGTTAAGACGAGGTAGCCATGGGTCCAGGATTTTTTCGGTCTGACACAACAGGACTTTGCCGTGTAGCCTACACTTAGGATAGAGTGTTTTTGTCTCCATCCCTACAAAGCAGGTTGCTAGTTCGAGAGAGTCCCACTCTCGTGGCGGGTGTTTTTAGGCCCTAGGGCACCAAGTGTGCTTGTCTAGTGGACCTCTTGCCCCTGGGTTTAAGTGTTTTTCACCGTCGGCCCGCCCTTCCACGAGGAGAGCCTAGCGTTATACTATGCATTGTATTAACATATTAGGATATCTTTAGTACAGGTTCTCGTATGCATTAGGCCAATTTCTTCAATCGATTTTGGCGCATGCGTATTGGGTCAACGTCACCACAGGGTGTTTGTGGAGAGAGCCTATATTTTATTTAACGTTACCAGTACATATCGCGTATTCGTTTTTGTCACGTATAATTAAGACAGTTTTTAATTTTCAAGCTTGAATTTTGGGGCGTTGGAGAGACTTTGAGTGGTTCTCTTCGACGACCTCTTCACAGGAGATCTAATCTTTTCTTTTTATCTCCACAGACACCAAGTTACTCAGTGGTTTGTATTTTCCACACTGACCCCTACGCTATTAAAGAATTTCGTTTGGTGCATTTTCTTGGGTTTCTAAAAAATTTCTGATTGAAATTTTTCTGATAATTTTTTTTGATGTACTAGTTTGCTATGGCTTGCCTCTCTATGTTTGACAAAGGGCCGGGTCGTGGGTACATCCCTCGTAGGGGCTTCTTGGTGTAAGTGTATATGTATGCATTCATATATATTTTTACTTTTCAGAAAAACGCCAAGAGATGGTATAAATCAATTAGTCTCAGAGTTTCTTCTACTTGTTTCTTCTACTCGTGGAGGCCTGTGTTGTTTACTGTGTTAACTTTTTCCTGATTAACCCCCTGGAGGCCTCTGACTCAATAGATTACTTAGTCGGCAGAGCCACGGGTGCGGTCTATCAGACGTAAGTTACCAGAGTCTATATATTGATAAGGTAAGTGGCGTCCTAAAGAAGACGTCAACTAGTCTCAGAGTTTCTATTTACGCCATAGCTACTTTCTCGATAAGATTACTGAGTTGTGGAGGCCTGTGTTTGTAGTTTACTTTGTTAACTTTTTCCTGATTAACCCCCTGTAGGCCTCTGACTCGATAGATTACTGAGTCCGCAGAGCCATGGGTGCTGTCTATCAGACATGAGTTACCTGAGTCTATATATTGATAAGCTAAGTGGCGTACTAAGGAAGACGTCACTTGAAATAAAAAAGTGCCCCCTTCTCGATAAGATTACTGAGTTGTGAGTGGTGCAGATTTTTAGTGAGTAAACCCTTTGTACACCACTGTGGTCCACGGTTCTGCGATAGAGACCGGTAGGGCCACGTAAAGGCGGCACCCAAAGAGGTTATACGTGAGTCAAAAAATGATTTCACGGGTCCTTTCTGCTCCGTACGGCTCCGGTGATCGGATCCATATGGCTCCACGGCCCGTGTTCACGGATCCGTGACGGATCTGTACGGGTCCATTGAATGGTTCCATACAGCTCCACGGTCCGTGTATACGGCTTTGTTGGTCCATTGGAAGGCTCCACGGCCCATGTTTACGGGTCTGTTGGATGGCTGGACGGTTCCATACGGCTCCGTGGCCCACGGCTCTTGTGAACGAATCCGTACTGCTCCATAGTTTTGTAACGGGATAACCTACACTGTACAATTAACCTGGAAATACACCCACTAGCTAGGAAGCTATGTGGTCAGATGACAAGTGACAATCTTTGCAAGAAGTATAGCACCACCAGAGCTATTTTCTTCTTGGTCTCGTAGCCATTAGCTATGCAGTTCCACGGCAGTGTGAACGCCATTAATAAGATTTTCCGCGTTGATTGTTACAGTTCCGCAATTATTTTCACCAGTATCATGGACACGGAGGACAGGTCCATGAGTGTTGGTGTGTACGCACCCAAGAAATATACCCACTAGCTACGAAGCTATGTGGTCAGGTGATAAGTGACAATCTTCACAAGAAGTATAGCATCACGAGAGCTACTTTCTTCTTGTTTCTGTAGCCATTAGCTATGCAGTTCCGTGGCAGTGCGAACTGCTTCAGCAAGATTTTCCTCATTGAACTTTACAGTTTCGCAATATTTTTCATCAGTATCATGGACACGGAGGACATTGAGTGTCGGTGCATTACGCGCCAAGACGTCCTGTCGCGTCGCGTTTAAACGCTTCTTTAAGTTACGCTCTGGTGATATCGAAAAGAAAAAAACCTGTGTACACCACTGTGGACCATGGTTCCCTGAAGGGACCGGTAGGCCCACAAGAGGCGGCGCCCTTAAGGGTTATACGTAAGTTACTAACTTTTTTACGGCTTGTTGTAGAGCCATTGGATTACTTTCACGGGTCTTATTGGGTTCGTATGGCTCCGGTGATTGGTAGCTTGGTTCCATGGCCCCGTAAGGGTCTGTAACACAGCCTTACTGCTTTGTACGGGTCATGGGACGGCTCTGTACAGTTTCGTAATCAACAACTTTTGGTTCCATACGGCTCTGACGAATGTGTCCATACAACTCCATAGTTCTTTAGCGGGGTAATGTACATCGTATGACAAACCCGAAAATTTACCCTTTAGCTGTGAAGCTACATGGTCAGGTGATAAGTAACAAACTTCACAAGGAGTATAGCGTCACGAAAGCTATTCTCTTCTTGTTACCGTAGCCATCAGCTAAGCAGTTCGACGTCCGTGTTGGTTACCTTAGTAAGAGTCACGGTTCCGCAAATTTTTTTACCAGCATCATGGACACGGAGGACAGGTCCCCGTATGTCGGTGCGTTACACACCCAGGATGCCCCGCGATGCGTTGCATGTAAGCGCTTCCTTAGGTTACGAAGCTTAGTGGTCGGGTGATAAGAAAACCATCTCCACGAGAGGCATAGCATCACGAGAGCTATTTTCTCTGTGTTACGTAGTTCCACGACCGTCCGAACTACACTGAATATAGTTTTCGCGTCGAACGTGACGTTCCGCTCAAATTATAAAGATATTAACGCGGTTTTACGTAAAACGTACAGTAACCTCGGGAGTACCACAACTTTACGGACCCTCTGAACAACTCCGTACTGGTCCTTACGGCTCCAAGACATGACTTCACGAGTTTGGGACATGGCTTTACAGGTCCATACTGTTCCGTAGCTACACTCTACAGGCCCTTACGGCTCCGTTGTGCGGCTCCCGTACAGGCCCTCAAGCCTAGCCTTACACGGCTCCAGTGTATGGGCTGTTACGGCTCCCACAGGACCTACACGGGATAACGTACAACGTACGATAAACCCGGGTAACACAACTTCGGGTTAATGGGACCGATAGCCGCATGCTACAGAGTTCTACTGTTGTCAATTTTGCAGCCCCTACACGTAGCCACTGGCTACAGTGCTCCGTGGTGAACAGATACAAACAGAGTTAATGGCATACACCAGCAGCGCAACTGCATGTTAAGCGACCAGTAGCCAGGAGCTACAGAGTTCCGCGGCTGTTATTCTTACCGGGACACGTACTGAGTACGACGGTTACGGCAGCTACCAGCTTCGTAGCTCCGTAGTGAAACAAACAGAGTTTATGGCTCGTATAGCTTGAGTAGCACGTGAACGTCTCCGTATCCCAAACGGCTCCAGTATATTTTTAGCTATTCCAACAGGAATGCGTACTGAGTACGACTTTACTCCTTCACGCGTAGCCACTTACTCAGTGGCCCAGTGGTGAATAGAAGTATACTGAGGTAACGACTCATGTAACAGATGTAGTACATTAATGCTATCGTAGACCCAAAGTGTTCTTTCGTACTGATAGCTATTACATTAGGGACACGTACCAGTACCAGTTGTCGCCCTCATGTAGCCACTAGCTTTGTTGCTCAGTGGTGAACAGAGGCAAACTTGACGGACGGCTAGTGGAATTTACTGGGGTTAACGACTCATACAGTTGACGTAGTAAGTTAAACCCCCTGACAAAATTAACTCCATGAAGGATACTTTTCTTGACATAGGTGGCCTTTCGATAGACAATCTCATGATCGGAGTAGCTATTAAAAACAACGTCACGTATAGTTCATACTTTACTTTAAGATTTTCTTAAAGCAGTTCAACCCAGCTTGCAGTTTTATGGCCTAACTACCTGTACAGACATACATTATTAGTTTTCTCTACATCCATAGGCTCCGCAGTTCCAAGGTTGTAACTATACGTTGTACTTTAAAACCTTTTCCAATCAACTTCATAGACAATTTTCGCTGTTGATAGGAGTGGCCTAGAGCTACGCGGTTCCGCAACTGCTACAGTTTTCAGACACCACTTCAGAGCCGTAGACAATGTGTTACGGCTCAGCAGTCTTACAACCCAAAACCGTCTCGCAGCTACATATCCTTACACGGATAGCGGCCCTTTTTGTTACATTTATATTAACGGCCTGTCTTTTAATTCGCCAACCATTGGTTTAGTCCAGTAAAGTTTAAACAAACTTTACTCAGGGTCAGCAGTCTTATCTACCACGTTGCTCCTCAATCACTGGGGCTCCACATCTCCGTTGTTGTACAAGTTTTTTACAGAGTTAACGGCCCGTAAAGTGTACGACATACGATAACCCTAAGTTACAATTAACTTATCAGTGCTATCAGCCTAAATGACTCATCCCGCTCAACGGCTTTTAACCCTGGGCATTTCGCCGACGTTCGGCATTTTGCTCATTTCTCTTTCCCGGTTCCACAACGGAACAGGTCCGGGAGTAGGGACAGAGAATGAAGCGGGGAGCTCTATTGGGAAGAATTTTAGTTCCATCCATGGGAGGACGTTTCCTTTCATCATAGACCTCTTTATGTCCAGACTTCCGTCTTGGAACACACAGGCCGTGGAGGAGAGGCTGTTGCCTTTCACACACCACCGGCCATCAGCGACCGATGCGTATTTTCTGCACCTCCAGACTTGGTGAGTCATGGAGAGGACGGTGTTGAAGTCTACCCTCGGGCTAAAGATGGTCTCATTTAGTACCTCCGCTTTACACGTTTAGTCGGTGGCCACCCCCGTTTGGTGGTGGTGCGGACGCTTCCACTTGTTGTGAGGAACGAAGTTTCCACCCGTCAGACTTTCACTGTCAGTGCCGACGGATTCGTCTTGGATTCGTCTTGGTCTAGGTAGGGGCACATTTCATGTGACCCCCTATGACAGAAACTTGGACAGGTACTTGGCTTTTTTCACAGGTAGTATGCCGGGCATTTTTCACCTTTTACCGCTAGTTCTGAGCAAGGCAATTCGGTTCGCGCCGACTTTACACCACTGTTGTGGTCTCCTTTTTGGACAGTTAGGAACGGACTCCAAGAGTTTCTGGAATCCTTCCTCTTGTCTCGGCGCAAGACGAACTATGCCAGCCTTAAGGCCCCTCACCTCTGACTACGAGAATTAGATCACAATCATCTCGCTTTAATGGAACCCCCACAGGATGGGCATGCTTCCCATTGTTCACCAGAGCGATCAGGACCTTATTCGGTCTCCCGGACGTAGGGATGATCGCAAGCTATCAATTCTTTGCGTCCTTTCTCCTGAACTGTGGGTTTGGGGTCGACGCATTTACTTTCAAAAGGACTCACTGTGTGAGTTTTCCGCCTTTCACGCTAGTAAACCGAATATGCTAAGCAAGGCGACGTACGACCGATAGCGCCCACTTTGCCTGGCCAACTGCGGTTCCCTCAGCTGCTCAAGACCTTGCAAACTTTCCGTACGAGCCTCGGGTCAGGGACGACTTTTGTCTTTTTCCTGGGCTCCGGCAAACTGCATCACAGTCCCAGAGCACTTCGTTTGACGGTGTGGCCTTAGTCCGCCTATCCTCGGCGTAGCAAGGCTTTTCTGAGGAGTTGTTCACCCCCTCCCCATTTTAAAGAGGGGCCCTTTCTCAGACTTGGTTCAGTCACGGGCTTTGGGATAGCTTGCAGCCATCCACCGAGGTTTTCCAGTTGGGTCTACAATCATTGACTCGCGACCACTGGGAAGATACACAGAGATCGCATCGTACTGTGTCACGAGACATTTCCCTCCAATGAATTGTCCAGTAGTTTTCTCTTAAGTCGACACTCAGGTTCGAGGCATAGCCCCTTTTAACGGGATTTCTCGTGCCGCCGTTCGGGAAAACGCATATCACGTTTTTTTCTCTTATTTTTACCTAACTTCCTTTGCGAAGTTCGTGTTACTCCGCTAACTTTTGCTCTTATGCAGTTATGCGCTAACGAATTTTTCCCCGATCGGGATTCTTCAATTCGTATTAGCTAGTACACGCTTCGTTCCCAATCGTATTTTACTAGCCGGTTCCGTCTAGTGGAAGAAGCCGGTGCTTTTTGTGGCGTTATTGTAGACGCTACTATGATATTCATATCGTGTCCAAACGCTCTTCCGATTGGCATGTTTTCTGAGTTTCTTACTCGGGTTCATGCGATGTTTGCCTCAGTTACTGATAACGAATAGTGTCTTGTTTGGTTTGACTGTAACTAGAAGTGGTTTACTATGTTTTAGTACTTCCCACTCTTCTCACTCTGAGGTCTTTCATCCTTAAGAGGAGAAGGAATTTCGTCCTTTAAGCGGGATTAGATTAGTGAGAGTTAGTACCAGCCTTTAGAAAATTGTGCTGCGACATGAACTTCCTTCCTTCCTATCCTCGGTTGCAATCTAATTGCATATTTATAGCATGGAAGGTAAGGTATAACTTGAAGTAAATTTACCCCGCTAAGAGTAGCTGGAATATTTACGAGAGTTATACTTACCTTCCATGCATCCCGGCCCACCTCCCCTCTCGTTCAGACCTTGGTGGAATGTTAAGTGAGGGTCAATAAAGGCCAAGACTGGGCTGGTAACTACTTTTTTAAGGTCCATTAGAACAACATATCCCTGGTTAGAATCAGGTCATGTGACCAGATTATATTTATAGCATGTATATTTGTAGCATATATTTATATATATATATATATATATATATATATATATATATATATATATATATATATATATATATATATATATATATATATATATATATATATATATATATATATATATATATATATATATATATATATATATATATATATATATATATATACATATATATATATATATATATATATATACATATATATATATATATATATATATATATATATATATACATACATATATATATATATATATATATATATATATATATATATATATATATATATATATATATACATATATATATATATATATATATATATATATATATATATATATATATATATATATATACATATATATATATATATATATATATATATATATATACATATATATATATATATATATATATATATATATATATATATATATATATATATATATATATATATATATATATATATATACACACATATATATATATATATATATATATATACACACATATATATATATATACATATATATATATATATATATATATATATATATATAAATATATATATATATATATATATATATATATATATATATATATATATATATATATATATATATATATATATATATATATATATATATATATATATATTTATACATATATACATACATATACATATATATATATATATATATATATATATATATATATATATATATATATATATATATATATATATATATATATATATATATATGTATGTATGTATGTATGTATGTATGTATGTATGTATGTATGTATGTATGTATATATGTATGTATATATGTATGTATATATATATATATGTATATATATATATATATATATATATATATATATATATATATATATATATATATATATATATATATATACTATATATACTGTATATACTGTATATATACTGTATATACATATATATATACTGTATATACATATATATATACATATACATACACACACTCTGAAAATTCAGAAAATTCTTCAACCTCCTGGACCACTGCTTCCTTCCCGGGCGGGTATATTCATATACACATTAGGATGTTCAACGTTGCATATTCATATATGTTGGCAGACACCATCTAAACTGCTGTATAGGCAGACACCATCTAAACTGCTGTATATATATATGCTACGATTAATGTATATATATATTTTTTTTAAAGTAAATTTCGCAACTCAAATAATTTGCGTTGAGTACTGTGACACAGGTGAATATATTTGTCCAAAAAGGAAAATAATATGGGACTTAGGAAGTTAGGGCCTAATAAAACAAACAATGCAACTCACTACGACTACGCACTCCACCTTAAAAAAGGGAGCTTTCAATTTGCAGGGTATTCCATAGTTACTCCCATACTCCATAGTGCAAACACTGCTGTAACTTTAATGCAAGGGAAAGTCGCCCAACTACTACTTTAGAAATTATGTCTTAATTTTCATACAAGGAGCTAGTGTTAGAACTTCACTCAGAACACCACTCACAGAGATATTGTTAACTACCTCGATATTCAAAGGAGGATTCGCTTCGTAGCACATTTTAAATTATGCCATATCTGTAGTGTCAGGTTCTTTCCATTGTTTTCCGGCAAAGTAATGTTATTCACTCGCGGTCATGGAATTACCAAGTCCCAAATTATTTTTGTTGACGATATGTCATAAGTTGTATATGAATATTCATATTTAATTACGTCATAGTCATTCTTGTATATGATTGGCTGAAAAAATCTGTAATGGCAATTCTGGGCTGAAGAAAAAAAAAGCGCCTCCCGGGCACCATCTCAACAAATTGCTAAACCATAACACAGTGAAATGAAGTTAATGCTGTATGCCAAATATCCAAAACGGATCATCTCTACTCACAACAAAACAGTACTTAAGAAAAGTGCAACCACAACAAACCATGCCCACTGGAAGGCAAATGCCTCACATCTGGGGTCATCTACCAAGCCACAGTTACACGGCAAGAAGAGACTTATATAGGACTAACGGAAAATACATTCAAAACAAGGTATAATGGACATGCTCATAGTTTCAGAAACGAGGATGAACGGTATGCAACAACATCAGGTGTATACATCTGGAACATAAAAGACGATAATGTGCAGTACTCATTGAAATGGAAGATTATTGATAAAGCTAAGCCATACTCATCATCAAGCAAAATGTGCAACCTATGCTTGAAAGAGAAATTCTTTATAATATACAAGCCACACTTAGCATCACTAAACGAAAGAAATGAGCTGGCCAGTGCATGCAGACACATATTTTTTTATTATTATGTAACTATAGATAAGAACTATTTTCCCCATTATTAGCACATACCACATTTTAAACAGTTGTGCATTGTAATTCATTACCCCTATCACTCAGCATTTTGTTTCTGATGAGTAAGGGTCTTGCCCTTATGAAACAGATCTATCAAATAAAATGTACAAGGTTTAACTTGCGAGTCAGTTTATTACAGCTCTCTTTTGATTGAGCATTTTTCCATTTTGATGGTTTTACACCATACTGTCTTTTGATTATATATATATATATATATATATATATGTATGTATGTATGTATGTATGTATGTATGTATGTATGTATGTATGTATGTATGTATGTATGTATGTATGTATGTATGTATGTATGTATGTATGTATGTATGTATGTATGTATGTATGTATGTATGTATGTATGTATGTATGTATGTATGTATGTATGTATGTATGTATGTATGTATGTATGTATGTATGTATGTATGTATGTATATATATATATATATATATAATTATATATATAAATATATATATATATATATATATATATATAATTATATATATATATATATATATATATATATATATATATATATATATACATACATATACATATATACACACATTTATATATATATATATATATATATATATATATATATATATATGCATATATATATATATACACATATGTACATATAAGCATAATAACATGATTAGTATAAATGGAGTGAATGTTGAACGGGGGAAAGTTCATTAATGAAAACCTTAATGAAAACTTTTGCTAGCCAGTTCACCATTAAAAAAAAAAAAAAAAAAACTGTACAGCATAAGGCAGTAAGCAGCATCTACCCACACACTCTCCTTTCCTAGCGACCCACCATTTCCATCCGACACACGTTGCACTATCTACCTGACCCCACTCTTACCCATCCCTCAATCTTCCCACCCATGCCGTTATCCGCCCACTTATACAATTGTACAAGAAAAAACAGAACAAAAGTGTAAGGGGAAAAAAAAATCGAAAGAGAATGGAAGAGAATCAATCAGACAAGGCCATTAGATGTTTCTTGTGCTTGTACTTAAAGTTATTTAGGGATTTTGATGCTTTCAAATGATTACTGAGGGAATTCGAAAAGGTCACGGCAGCACAACGGACTTGAGAATGAGCTGTATGAGTACGAACAAAGGGTTGCATTAAGTGGTGAGAAATACGAGTGTTGTAGGAATGAAAGCTTTTGTTGGTGTTAAAGAATGATCGAAATGACACGGGCATTTAGTTATTGGTGAACTTATACATGAATAGGCCTTAATTGTAATTGTACAGATCAGAGATCGCGTTAACGACAAATTAGTCCTATATTACTCTATGGCTGAAATTTCTTACGACACAAATTGTACCTGCGTTGTAAGATTTAAATACAGCATGTGAAATTTTACGCAGAGTTTTTCATGAACTTAAATGAAAATCATGAACATCTTACCTCTCTCATGCGATTGAAAGTTTGATTTCACACAAAAATGATTTTGAATTACTCATAAATAAAAGAAAAATGACACAACTACGAGACTAACAGCCGAATGATTCAACATGCCTGTATCAGTATTGTACATAGCTAGTACTTAGGTCCTATATACTGTACATACACTGTACACTAACGTGAAAGTTTTGATGTTGTTTTGAATGCAGGCTGTTAATTGTCAACGATATTACTAGCTAGAATTCTACTTTCCTCCTGTATTGTGGTTAATCGGGTATCTGGAAGTGATCACAATCTGCAAGTTACTATGCTGTACAAAAGTAGGCATGTTCGAGATCTGAATAGTAGTATATTATTGTCGACAATTGGTCAAAGCGCACTAAGACCTCATGAAAGTTTGGATACGATAAACAGCAGTATTTTTCTATTTTATTTTGGATTGTTAACACAACTTTCGTGATTCAACAATCAACATTATACAAGGATTGGATTGAACTTTTTCTTAATATTTTTTATGATAATTTTAGTCCCGTTTTTAATGTTTTTGGTATTTTAAGCACAATTTTAATTCACTTTAGCGAGGCAGGCCTGACACAAGTGTGTGTGTTAACAATACTTGCAAGCTTTGCTGGCGTACAGTATACGACAGCAAATTTACAAAATACGCCAAAAATCAAGGGCTTGTCATAACCAAATACGGCAGACAAAAAATTAAAACGCAACCTCTGGTACAGATCGTAAATAGTTAACATGTTAAGTTTTTTTTTACATATTTGACCTCGGAACCCTTGACCCTAATAACTGAAATAACTTCTGAAATTTTCACATTTATCGTACCCTACTGTATAACACCATTCATGCTCACGTCACACGTACCATTCCATAACTATAGGGGAAAATGGTAAAAACTGTTATTAGCTCTTTGACCTCTTGACCACATATGGGACATTAATTCATGTACTAAGGTGTCATGGTACAACATAGGGTTGGTATTGGTCTTGTACTTTTTGAGTTAAAGAATCTGCAAAATTGTGCATAAAAAGCACTTTTTTGACCTTTTGACCTCCAATTATTTTAAAGTTTTGTTACAATGTTAAACCCTACGCACCTATGCAATTGTAAAGATACCAAGTAATTCCTTTAAAAGATACAGCCATCTCCAAAAGCTTGTCTCATTTGACCTGTGACCTTTGTACCCCCAAAACCTTGGAAACATAAGTTCTGGGCCAGGGGTACCCGTCCACCAATTTTGGTCCACCAATTTTGGTCCACCAATTTTGGTCCACCAATTTTGGTCCACCAATTTTGGTTCCATGTGCGTATTACATTTTTTGAGTTATAAGCGACACAAAATTAGCATACCCACACATATGCACACACTCACGCAAAACACAAACACAAGGACGGATGCAAAAATTACCAAATTTTTGCCCATACCAAAAACTTATGACCCCTAACCTTTTAATATGAATATCAAGGGGGTGGCCACGGAGGTACAGGCAGTTCTTCGCCTATACAGCAAAGTGACTACAATATCTCATCCCCACATATATGTATATGTGGGTGATGAGATAATTAGAGACTTGGGCAGAAATTACATTTTTGTATTCTTGTCTTGTCATCTAAAACTGTTGTTTTCAGTTAGTCCTATATTGTGATTGTGCAGTGGAAATGGATGAGTTATTTTATGTCATGTAATTTGCATTATCATTTCAGAAGGAATCATTTCAAGCAGGAATTTATCCCCCCCCCCCCCTTCCCGAAAAAGAAGAAAAATGATAATGAGTAATTAAGGAGAGATTGTTGTTGATTACCTGATACAATAACGCTCCCCGTACAGAGATTTAATACCATATTTGTTTGACATATTAAGCACCCCGGGCGTTTATGAAAATAGAATTGCGCCACTTTTTAGGCCCAAAGTTTTTACCTAATAAGCGCCCATGATCCCGAGCCATGTACAGTGTGCTATTTGAACTGCATTGTTTGAATCGGTCCTATACTAGCCGCACAATAACCACCACCTGCCACCACAGAAAGATTATGAGCGTCAGACACAAAATAAGTCTTCAAATTAATCAAATGAATTATATTATCAGTTAAAAAATGTTGGGTGGGCGCTTATTATAGCAGGGGCTCTTAATACATCAAATACGGTAATTGAATTCTTTCATACAGAATCTCACGCCAGTGCAGTGCCACGTAACCTTGCTCGCATAGCAAAATATATGAAGCAATTGCATAACAGGCGTAACACCTGGAGCGGGACTTTTACAACTTTTGGTATTGATTTAGGGAGTTTTACGGCGGCAGCTACATACATTGTTGCAAAGGTTGTACAAGTAAGCATTAAAGGTCTGTAATATATTTATTAAAAATAAGTTGTTTGCTTATCAAAAATACTTTTTATTCAGAAAAATTTCTTTAGATAGTACAATAAAGTGTGACTCAGCTGTGCTCCCCTGACAAATCCAATATTTCAGCAAACAATTCTATACAACATTTATAAGTGTCAGGGGCGAAGTGTTGCCAAAACATCAAAGCACATGTAATGAATGCATGTGTGAATTTTGACACTGCAGAAGGTTACAAAGTAATGTGTAGAAGATGTGCTGAGCTGCTCCATTACTGCCTCACTCAGGCGACAAATGGACACAAGCTGGACATGTCCCAGCCCATTAATTCCTAAATCTGTACATCATATATATGCCAGCACATTTACTTACATTTTGTGAAAATAGTGAGTCATGTGTGTTAACAAGCGTTTTAAAATAAAAACATTTACAAAAAATTAAAAACAAGCAAAATAGTCCCTGTTGAATTACGATGTCATTGATATTCTAATTTTGAATTCTCATAGCCATTCTGATGATATCATTAATTGACAATATTGTTGAATCAAATTTATGTAGCTTCTGATATTTATTTTTTATTGGTTCAGGTTTGCTGTGACCGTATGGTACTTTGATGCAGCTGAAAGAGCAATTGCTAAAGAACAGCGTCCTTGATGAAAACAGGTAATGAACTTGAAACAGGTAATGGTAATACCAAAAAAATGTGCATTCCTGTCATCATTTTGTCTGAAATTATCAAGCTTAAATATAGTAAAATGTTACTTAACTTGTATGCTATATATGAAAACTTATATGGTATCAGAAAACAGTGTAGCTTTTAATAAACTCCCCTATTATTTTGGGTTGGTGTCGGATTTGAACTCTTGTCAAAATTTTAAGAAGGAACTCCCTATAATAGGTTGACATTACATAACACTCAACCTATAAAAGCCTATGATAGGTTGACATTACATAGCACTCAACCTACAATAGCCTATGATAGCTTGACATTACATAACACTCAACTTATAATATCCTATGATAGGTTGACATTACATAACACTCAACCTATAATAGCCTATGATAGGTTGACATTACATAACACTCAACCTATAATAGCCTATGATATGTTGACATTACATAAAACTCAAGACAATTCCATGCCTCAAGTATGGGAATTGTAGAAGTTTCATGAAAAATGGATTTCATCTAAACACGTCTTTTTTAAATGGAACAGGATTATTGGCAGAAAAATGAAATGAAATTGAAGTTCTTGAACAACTTTTTTGTTTTCTCAGGACAAATGTGCCCCCAGACACTCACACCCATCCACATACAAATGTAAGTAGAATACTTTATTGCCCCATCCACATACAAAAGTAAGTAGAATACTTTATTGCCCCATCCACATACAAAAGTAAGTAGGATACTTTATTGCCCCATCCACATACAAAAGTAGGTAGAATACTTTATTGCTATACATGTTTTATGCTACGACTTGCACCGCCTTAATGGGGTAAGTTATTCTGGAGACTTAACCTATGCGATGCAGTGCAAGGATGGAAGGTCTGGAACTTCTTTTTAAATGATAGATCGCAAACATTAGTTTTCTTTGCAAAATTTCTTGATATGAAAATATAAACATTTGTAGATGTTTTCCTCACAAGAAGCATGCATCCATGCATCCTCCTAATTCTCATAGCTGAACTTAACTATGATTTTATATTTTATTATGTCTTATTGCTTTACAAGATTCCTGGGAAAATTCTTATATTTTCATGGCCATACATCTAAATTTTGAGGCATGCAGGATTGCCCTAGCCACCTATGTATTGCATTAAATTTTAAGGAACTATTCTGCCAAATTACTGCTTTGAAATTGAAATGATTAAAAGATGAGCTTTAGGGGTCAAACTTGTTCATCTTAAATGATAGAGAACATTGAGAGGAACTAAATAATGTAGAAATGCAGAAATAACTGTTGAAAGTGATATCACAGTGTTGCTTCCTCAAAAGTCGTACGTAAATATTTTAAGAAATTTTGTGGCTTAGACCCGAGGGACTGGGGAGGGGGGCTGCAATAAAATAATATTGTTCGGAAAAAGAAAATTTATCGAAGAATTGATCAAATATCATACACACAACATTTTTTCAGGAAAATTAACGAACTTTTTAGAATGTGAAACTACACACTCAAAAATTGACACAAAAATTATTGGAAAATGAAGAAGAAAAATTTGGGGAAAATAAAATCAGAATTTGTTTTCTTGAAGAATATCCATCATTTAATAAAATCGTAAAATATAGCTATACATATGTGCAAGGCCACCGAGAGGGTTTGGGGTCCCAGGGAAAAATGTTGCTTCGGGGGCCCTAAATGACTTCCTCAGCTTACAATAGGCCTAGTTTTTTATTTGGAAAATGGAAAAATCTCTTAGAGAAATTTATCCGTAATAATTTTTGAAAATTCAAAAAATTGTCCCCAAAAAATAGTTAGATATTTGAACATCTTGGTTTAGAAAATACAAAATTTTACCTAAATTTTCCGAAAATTGTTAATGAAAATTGATAAAAATACAAGAAAATGTGACAATTGCTGATTAAATCACGGAACATTTTGCCAAATTTCTGAAAAAGTTGGTAAAAATGAATATTGAACAGTTGGAAGAAATTGTTGAAAAAAGATTAATGGCAAAATTTGGGGTGAGGGGATTTGAAAAAACAGGCAAACTTTAGATGCAATGTGTCAGAAAATTAGATGAATTAGAAAACTAGATTTCAAATGGCAAATGATATATCTATATTTCCAAAGTTTATACAAGTATATTTAAGGGGAAGGGGGCCAAACCCCCTAGTATTAGTTGGGAGCCTTCAGCCACCACTAATGCACTGCCACTTATGTCCCATATAAGTATATGGGACATAAGTGGCAGTGCCTTCATTAAAGGAAAGTATTCCGTTAGCAGGTAGATATCATTTTAAGTGCCTTAGGCACAGCAACATCTGTAATTTGGCAATTGTAAAATGTAAATTGGTCAAATGTTACTTTCTCAGTGAAATTTCTTCAAATTTGTGTTTTTGGGGGGCCTCTCAATCTGGGGCCTGCAGCAACTTGTCCCCTGCCCCCCTTGTTCTGGTGGCAGTGCATACATGCTCAAAAATCACAACATTTATCGAAAATTTGATCAATAATTACCAAATTTTTAGGAGAATTAACATTTTCAGAAGTGAAAATAACACCTTCAAAACATACTGAAAAATTAATCACATTTTTTGACAAATCAACCTAAATTTCTGGAAAATTAAGAATTAAGAAAAATTTCGAAAAAATTACCACCATTTAAAGAAAATTTCTCGACTTATATTAGTGTGTGTGTGTGTGTGAATTCGTTCCTCGGTCCCTGGAACTACTGAGTATTTGAGCAGATTAGCAAAATTGACATGCATCAATTTGTAGTAATAAGATTTTAAAATAATCCTTATTTCATATGATATAATTTAGAATAACAAATCTTCTGACCAAGTTTTGTAACTCCTGAAGCAGTCTGACACATTTATTGTAATTATTAAAAACTTCAATACTACTAAATACCATGGGAGCCACCATTTTGATTTGAATACATGCAGATAATGATGTCATCAGCCCAGCAGGATGTTGGAATGCTTTGTATTTCTTTATAATCTACCGCAAGTTTTCTAGTTTTATGAAAAATTGTTTTTTCCATGTAAGCGTCAAGGACATTTTTGTGTACATATGAAATTATCAAAACATGCTGTTAAAACTTTGTGCCACATCATTTTGAAATAAAATCTTAATCACATTTATAAAGAAATACACTATAATCCTTATGTCCCTCTTGGGGAAATTATGTCATCATGCACAATATTTTAAGACAGAATTGAACAAAATGGCAGCCTCCATGTTTTGACTTCAAAGATGAATAACTTAAGATAGGAATAAGATTTTGACTTTTATCCTCTATCATATGAAATAATGATTATATCAGACTTTATATCTTCTTTAAAAAAGCTTTGCCACGTGACAAGATGAACATGAGAACACCCAGTAATTGTTAAAAGAAAAGGTACATCTACATGTACACATTGTATGAACAAAGCAGATGCACAAGCCATACAGTATATATTAAAATCAAAACTGATTTTCAAGAGGTTGTTGGTATTTTGCTATTGAATATGATTGATTTATTCCAGAGATCAATATCATCGATTCATCTACATGCTGTGTCATGACATCATCTATACTCAAGGTTTTTAAAAAGTATAGATTGCCTTTTAAACAAAAAATGACAATACATGAACAACATGTAACATGACATAGTTGACTAAACTATTATTTGTTGGGGAAACAAATGTTATATTAAGAATTACTCCCTGTATTTCCCCAACAGTCTATTGAACTGTATAGAAAGAAACCCATGTTTTTCAATTCAAAGTGTCAGGTTTCAAAGCTTCGAAGTATTTGACAAAATCAACTAAGTTTTCCAATTTTGGTTTCATAACACTGTCAACTATGCCTCACAGAATTGACTTTCCTTCTTTTATTCCCCCCACTGTAGTGGCCGCCTCTCAGGTGATATAGTATGATGGAAACTAACAGCAGCTGATCGCCACTTTGTATGCTTGCAGCTGCTTGGACACCGATCAACGGTCAACCTATGATTATTGGAGATACATTTACAAAAAGAATCAGACACCAAATGCTGCATAAAGAGTTAACAACTCATCAGGATTTTGAAAGCAGCTATTTTAAGATGATTGAAGTGAAGATTATTATTGATCTTTAAAAATTTTATCTTAGAAAAGTAATACAATTTTCTGTATGTTGAAATTGCCTTTTTTCCCAACTCTGATGTGGTCCCTCGTGTTTGTTTTCAGCAAGAAGCATTTACAGAATATGTTAGAGAAATAGAAGAGCATCTTCAGAGGACTGAAATATTAATGATTACAATCATTGAAATTGCTAACATAAGGAAATCTAATAAATTATAGGACAATATCATGTCTGTCTACAATACCATTACACAGCCTTTCACCCCAAAATACTATTACAAACTTTTTTTTACTGAAAATTTGATAAAAGTATTTTTCAAAACACAATGTTGGATTCTAATGTCTGCAGATATCCAGGATAAATTTCCTGTTTTATACTGCCATTTAAGTTCTAACAAGTCTGTCATCTTTTAATTCACTTAATGAGAAATGACAACAGGAGCAACCACTTGTGATATCATTCACCTTTATGCAGTTATTCATTCAATATATTGCATATAAGGGCATTGCTAATAATCAACAATGACTTAAGACATTTGGCATGTTGGTTATCCATAGTCTGTACCCCACTTGTTGTTATTGATTCATACCATTGAAAAATTGTACATTTTAAGGTTTTGATTTCCTCATGGACATTCTGTATATTACAAGAGCTATTGGTTTCAAGAATGCTTCCAAGGATTAAAAAAGAAGTGTTGTGGTGCAATACCCCACTGACTCCTGCAAATAACTTTTTGGTGCCTTTCTGCTGTGTTTTAACATTTTTTAACCTCAAAATTCTCATTCCACTGACAGGACTCATCCACACTGCAGTCCAAGCTTGGGAACAGTCTCCCAGACCTGTGTTGTTGGAGAGATTCAAGACAAAGGGGCCCAGTCATTCAAGACCGGGGTGCATCATCATCCTCTTTCAGCACATAGCAGAAGATTTTTTTATTTCCATCCCTAAGCCGCTGTGAACTATTGATTTGTCCATGAAGACATCGCGTCTTGTACCTAGTCTTTGACCTGGTCTTACCTCATGTATTGTTCACCTAGCATTTGATGAAAAATAATAAAAAGGTACTTTAGCTTTCAGGGTGCTTGTTTACTTCAAGCTGTCATACTTTCTACATTCAGATTTGTAGAAAAGTATTTATTAGTGAATCAGTGAGAAAATGGCTCATCATCAGCACATTCACACATTTAAACAATTTCTTTGCCCTCTGGCATGACTTGTGTGCTCTCTGGCATGGCTTGTGTGCTCTTTGGCATGGCTTGTGTGCTCTTTGACATGACTCGTGTCTCTTTGGCATGACTTGTGTGCTCTTTGGCATGACTAGTGTGCTCTTTGGCATGACTCGTGTGCTCTTTGGCATGACTGGTGTGCCCTTTGGCATGACTGGTGTGCCCTTTGGCATGACTCGTGTGCCCTTTGGCATGACTCGTGGGCTCTGGCATGACTCGTGTGCTCTTTGGCATGACTCGTGTGCTCTTTGGCATGACTTGTGTGCTCTTTGGCATGACTCGTGTGCTCTTTGGCATGACTCGTGTGCAGTGCTCTTGGCATGACTTGTGTGCAGTGCTCTTTGGCACAACTCGTGTGCAGTGCTCTTTGCCATGACTCTTGTGCTTTTTGGCATGATTCATGTGCTCCATGCTTCTGAAAATAGCTGTACTGTACATAAATATTTGAAATAACATGCAAACTTTTCGGTAAGCTGGTAAGTGTGCCAATAGATAGCTCCTAGATAGTAGTTTCTAGCAGCATCATTTTAAGACAATTGTTTTTGGCAAGAAAGATTATAATGGAATGTGCATGGACCTCAAAACAATGAATAGTGAAAACAAATATATGACCTCAAATGAAATAAGCCATAAGTCCTAATGTGTTGAGAATACAAGTCAGAAGATAGATTTATGGGGAAGATTGTAATGTGGATTGTTGTGGAATGAAGACATACAAATCTAAGAAAGGAATATGGTGGAATATTTTACAGCTTGGCATTCTCTCTACAGAGTGCTTTCAGGGTAGTAACTTGTAGGGGGAGTCATCCCCCTCCCCAATAATTTGGCTTGTCTGCAATTTGTTTTGGCCCGTCGGCAAATCATGGACTTTGAACTGCAGAGAAGATCTACTTTCTGAAGAAAAAAGAACTGGTAACTGGTAACAATAAACATGAACAAATCTCTTGGTAAAATACCAAAATTATAATAAAAAGAACGGGGGGAAATTATTGCAGATTTTCCCTCTGCAAATATCAATTCCATTTTTAACATAAAAGTGCATCACTGTACAGAAGAATGTCAACAATCTCACTCAAAACTGCATTTGTGGTATATCTGTAGGCCTATATTGTGAAGTTGATTTGTAAACTTTGGCACAATTATGGAGATCATGGAGCAAGGCTTAATGTGCACGGTTTTAAAAATAGTGGTGCGGAATTTAGTTTTGGTTGAATTACGAGAGGTTTCCTTTTGTTTTCTTGAAAACTCTGCATTTCATTGGACGATACCATAGGGTTTTTAAAAGCCCCGCCTGGACCAAGTTTCAACCTTTGCCCACTGCAAACAAAATAGTAGTTTCCAGATTATTGTTGTACGTCAGGGCCCCAATGCAATTTTCCCCTTTAGCCCACCTCTCGGTCTCTGCCATAAATTATGCAATTATGAGGTGTGGCTCCAAATTAAGAATATATCTAGTAATTTTATTTTTATTTCCTCATTTTTTCAGTGTTTAAAATCGTAAACCCAAATTTCTTATAGGAGGATTTATTGTCAGAATAAGATCTATTTCTTTTCCTCATAAACCCTTATCAGGTTGTCATTTTAAAATGCATGATTGAAAATTAACTATCACTCTAGGCCATTTTGGGGCATCAAAAACATGAAATCTTCAGAACCCATTCTGACATGCTTATCGCTTCCATTGTTCATGATCGTTGGCAAAACCGCATGGGACTCGCAAATTGAAAACAAACTCCACAACATCCAGCCCACCATTCCAACCAAACCCATCATCCACAACTTCTCCCGAATAAACAATGTCCACATTACCCGCCTTAGAATAGGCCACACCCACATCACCCACTCCCACCTCACCTTCTTACTGGCTCCCCCACCCCTTTGCAATAATTGCCATTGCCCCCTCACCATCCACCATGTCCTCCTTGCCTGCCCCCTGTGCTTCCTCCCCAGAGCTTCCTTCACCCCTGACAACTCCACAGCCGAGCTCTTTCAGAATAACTCCCCGGATAGAATTATCTCCTTTCTTCACCAACCTCCTTCCTTCACCATACCTCCCCCTACAACCATATTTAATCCTCCTCCCCCATCCCCCTACCTACTTTTACCTTTTCTACACCCTTGCACTTCCTCTTTCGGACCCAGCTTCCAGCAGTCCTTCTATCAGACCTCTCTTATTATCTTTTTTTCCTACCTCTGGAATGATCTAACCTCACGGGCACAATTTGACCCTTGTTGTCGCAGTGCCGTTAAACCTTCATCAAACAAACTTAAAAGCCAGTTATGAGCCCCTAAATTGATGGAAACCCCAGAGCTTTCGGGGGATTTGCCCTTGTAACCCATGGTTTGCGAAAGGAAAGATGCCTTACGGCGTCATATAGGCCTACTTTGTAGGCAAAATTCCCTTCACACCCCCATCAAAATTCCCTTCACACCCCCATCAACCCCTGAGTGCTTTGTATTTTCTGGCTCTTCCTAGTTTTAATTTGTTAGTCACAGAAATATTATTTAATCAGAAAGTTTAAATGAGTGATCAACTTTTTTCATCGATATGAAAAAGCATGTACATCTAAGATACCTGAATGTCGTTTTCGTTTCATTTGAGCAATTCAATTCACATATTTTTGTTAACCTTTGTTAACTCTCACAAGGCAGTTGAATAATCTTTTCACATGTTATGTTTACACATAACATGTGAAAACATTATTCAACTGCCTTGTGAGAATGTGTATATTTTTTTATCTTATTTGTTTTCTGGTATACCTCAACAAGGGAAGAAAAAAAAAATTGGGTATATTAATACACAGGAAGCTTGCAATGTAAGTTGCAATGGAAGTTGAATATTCATTTCAAGCATACTTTTAACTCAAGAGGTCAAGAAACAAGTTATTAGTGACAAGGCAATTTGCATTTATTTTATTTTTGGAAAGGAAGGAAGACGTAAAGAAGAGCAGACACGACACGTCTTCTACAATTTACTCCCAAAATAGATACGTCTTCTACAATTTACTCCCCAAATAGATATCTTCTACAATTTACTCCCAAAATAGATACACGTAGAAGACAATTTACTCCCAAAATAGATATCTTCTACAATTTACTCCCAAAATAGATATCTTCTACAATTTACTCCCAAAATAGATATCTTCTACAATTTACTCCCAAAATAGATACATCTTCTACAATTTACTCCCAAAATAGATATCTTCTACAATTTACTCCCAAAATAGATGAGTGGAAAGTTTGTTAGTGTAAAATTAAAGGAGACACATGTTTATTGAAATAGGTCAATGACCTATGGAGATGTCAACGAATTCGAGGAGAAGCAATTTATGGTGCGTTAAGTACAAGATTCCATTCAAATTGATCAATTTTTCTAGCATGTGAATTCTTGGTGTTCGTTTGATTAGTGGACCAATAGGAAGGAGGAAGGGATTAAGCAAGACGCCAAGCACCCACTGACATTCTACAGTTTGATTACATGATCTATTTTGATACATATTAAAGGCTTGACCCTCGTTGTCGTGGTGCCGTTAAGCCCTCATCAAACAAACATATTAAAGGAATACTGTGAGTACCGAGTGATTAAACCTATGTGGATTTCACATGATAGAGACCAAAGGGTGAAAGACAAGTCATATCAAATTTTGACTTTCCTGAGAAGTTATTCGAGATATGTCCTGATTTATCACTCATACAAAATTTCTGCATTAGTGGTCTGTATTTCTAATACAGCATTAGTGGTCTGCATTTCTGCATTAGTAATACAGCAATTGTGTTAATATGAGGCAAGACTTGTGTTTCACAACTTATGAAGTCCACAATATGCACTAGCCCAACAGTTGCTATTCATCAGTAATCAAACATTTAACCTATATTTACTGCTACAATTGTAATCCAGCTTCCTGCTAATTTAACTAACAAGAAAAAATGACTTTCATATTTCATGCGACTTTCATTTTTCATGGCTAGCATAGTTGTTTTTAATCATTAGTGTTAACAAATCATTAGTTTCTTTAGATAGATTTTTGAAGTAGGTTTTATAATTTTTGTACTAATCATTTAAGAGGATACAGAAAGTGAAATAGGATTAAGAGAATAGTTATCATTTGTGAATAGTTATTTATAATTTACCATCCATTTCCTCATTTCAGTCAGTGGCGTAACGAGGATTTCCATATTGGATAGGGGGGGGGGATTACAATAAACGGACATGATATTTAAAGTGGCATTGTGTCACTTCAAGCGCAAAGCGCTAGACTTGTCAGCGTGGGGTCCAGGGGCCCACTTAAGAGCCCCTGGTGGGGTGCAGGGGCGCTCTCGCAAAATTGACATTTTAAGGAGAAAAAAAAAAGGTATGTCACAACGCATACTAAGGTGTATTATACATGTTAAAACTCATGTCAAAGAGAGCTTATGTACATAGCACAATATCACGAAAACGCATAATGTGGAAATATGTTTTATCGTTTCCGTTTGTACATGATTAGGTTTTATCTTCACTCTTTGAAAAATATGGGTCGTCTAAAAGAAAGGTTTTTAATAATTTACTACAAACTTGTGTAAATGTTGTCAAACTTTTAAAATGAGCCCGTTCTGTATGTGTACTCCGACACACCTCCCCCTCTCTACCCCCCCCCCTCCCTCTCTCTACCCCCCCCCCCCCTCCCTCTCTCTACCCCCTCCCCTCCCCTCTCTACCCCCCCTCCCCTCCCTCTCTCTACCCCCTCCCCTCCCCTCCCCCCTCTCTCTGTCTTAGTTCATGTATTTGAATACAAAATCGCACAAATGTTTAATATTTTATTACCAAAGAATTTTTTCTGAGAAAGTGCCCTTTTGAAACCTAAAAACATAACCACCTGGAATGCCAAAGCTTTTTGAACCGACGGATTAAAATCTGAACAGATGGAAAAAAATATTGGGTAGGGGCGATTTCACCCCCTGCCCCCTCACGGCTACGCCACTGCTTTCAATTGGATTGATTACTGTGAGTTACAATCAGAGACATAAGTCTTCACACTTTTTCCCTTCCACCCTTATTTTAAAATTAGTCCAGTTGGTATGCGATTTGCAAGAAAAGATTTAAGAGCTATGAATATAAAAATGTCTTAATGTGATACACTGTCTCGAAATAGCCTCCAATTATGATTCATTTTAAGCATTTTGATTGGTGGTTGATGGAACCAAAAAATGCTTGTTTGGCTTTTCTTCTGTGATGTTGAAGTTCTTTTTGCCATTTTCTTTTAAAGGTTTGTAAGCACTTACAAAAAAGATAAGTTAGGTATTTGCTCCAGGGCTAGGATCCAGTCAGGATCAGTCACTTTCAAGGATTGTGACAAAGGGTTAAAAAAACCAGTATGACTTACATAGCAAGGTTTGTGCATTCATCACTGAAGTGCATTAAAGCTATTTCTGAATTTATTTCATTCAAATCAATTCTTAACCAATATTGATCAGGAATTTGAGCTATTTTTATGGGGTTTTGAAAACTTATTTTTGCCATGTACAATTACAATTTTATGAATTTAAAGAAAAAAAAGTATTTGTTATAAAGTTTTCCTTTATGGTGGAAATGAAGAATGCTGTGGATCATGAATAAAAAAATCTTCCCAATCCTATTAAACCAATCTTGCACTATAATGCCCAGACATGGAAACTTTTATTTGAAAGAATCTACTTTTCTTACCTTTTTTTCAGAATTACTATTCAAAAACTCAGAATTTAAACTAGTGTTAGTTGTTCTGTATGTGGATTTTTAATATGTTGTTTCCTGTCATGTTGCTGCAGCAAGCTCATGTAAAAAACCATAGAGATAAAAGAAATGCAATTTGCAATATTGTAGTATTTGTAAATTCAAAGTGAAATTATCAATAAAATGCTTTGTAAAATCTATTCAGCCATTATACTTTGACTTTAAAGAGGCAATATCGTCATATGTGCACAATAATTAGAATTCCTTTCAAATTTTTTGATTGGTTGAAATTTTGCTGCGCGATTCGCTGTTTCGTATTGCAAAGTTTATATAGATATTCAAAACACTTTAAAGGTCATCTAACGAGATAGCCCAGATAGTTGCGGCGATCGCAAATAACTTTTTTTTTTTTTTTAAAATCATGTCATGAGTTCGAGCCCCAGTAAAATCGTTTATTTTGACTTTTGCTTTCATATTCTTCTTCTTTTTTTTTCTCAGTAATTTTCATTTGGTGACTATCATTATGATACTAAATTTCACTATCGCTTTCTGACAAAAAAGCATTGAAAAAAACAAATAAGTTTCTCGTCACTAACGTCTGCACACACACAACGTACATGCTAGTGTCTGGCTGTACTATGTGGTACAAACAGACAGAGGATCGGATCTTGCCTCCACAGCCGGAAGTGACGTCAAAATATATATAGTATCCCCCATTTTTACCGTATTTTACTGAGACCAGCCTCCCTCTTTAAGAGAACTTTTTCATTATAGGAATGGCAGTGGTTAGAAAGATGTCTGGCACAATGTGCAGTGGCTTGTATGCTAAATATACCTGGTTCAACTTACATCGCAAGCACTGCATTGTCCTCTTTATTCTACCTCTATTATTTCTTATTATCTTTATTCTGCAGTCCACTCAGCTGTAAAGTGAGTACCAGCATTGCTGGGGAGTTCAATTGACTGTCATCATTCCAGTGGGAGCCCCTCATCCATTTATGCCAAAGAACTGGGCAATATATTGTATGTGGAGATTGTTTTTGGTTCATGAAGTGGATTACAGATGTGCACTGCAGCACTCAAAGTAATGAAGCCAATGTACAATACAATTGATAAGTGTATCTATCACACACAATTTTATAGTGATTAAGTTTGAGGATAGTTTTTGCACTACACAATTTTTGAATATAAAAATAATGACAAATTGAACACTTTTAAAGGAACATCTCTTTAATATTTCAATATCAGCTGCTCTTTTAAAAGAAATGTTCAAATAAAAACTCCTTTTAAGGATATAACACAAACACATGATACAACTTCATTTTAATGACATAAGAACAATAGGAAATATCATTAAGTTCAGAAAAGAACTTCAATGAATCATTTAGTACAGAATTGCATGTCTTTAGATGAACTTATATAGTTTATATATATATCCCGAACAAACATAGATATCTTTAATGATTTTTTTTTTACATTTTGAACATGTCTATATTGGCCAAATGACTACCTGTAAGTACATGTATCTGTTCATTTTACCAATAAAATCACGGCATTAAATTTTTAGTAAGGTAACAACAAGATTTGAGTTGTGGTTAATCAATCAAAGCTAGAGAATTATCCAATCTGAAGTTTGTGATGATCAAAAGGACAGTAAGCTCAATAAGAACCACCCTCGGACAAAGGACATCAGCTCTCCAAAACGTTCTAGATTTGGATTATTTAGTTGTCATTTTTAAAAACAGCAAATTGTTTAATTTTGCATGTATTTTCCTATAAATTTGTAATCAATGCCACTGAATCAATACAATACTCATATGAAAACAACCTTGTTCTTTTATTTACTTGTTCCCATTATAACAGGTCCCCTGTTTCTACCAACTTATTGTGTGAAAGCAAGGCAAAATTCTTCTATTGGACACTGCTCACTCCAAATGATTTATTAACATTGAAAAGTTTTCTAAATATGTGAAGAAAAGTCAATAGTTGATCATTAAAAATGATGACTCTTTTCTCTTTAAACAAGTTGGCAAGATTACACTACAAACAGTGATTGTTTGACGATTTCAGGTTAATAATATAAAGCAGTCCTGTGTATTTAAATACTTCTTGACACACCACATGTTGCAAAAATATGTTGAATTTGATACGAAAAATCTATGAATGAAATAGAGACTCTGGGGAAGAGGGAAGTGCTACTTACCCTCCTCCCCCCTCTCTACTGAATTACCCTCCTCCCCCTCTCTCTACTGAATTACCCTCCTCCCCCTCTCTCTACTAGTAGAATTACCCTCCTCCCCCTCTCTCTACTGAATTACCCTCCTCCCCTCTACTAAATTACCCTCCCCCCCTTCCCCCTCTCTCTACTAGTAGAATTACCCTCCCCCCTCTCTCTACTGAATTACCCTCCTCCCCTCTACTGAATTACCCTCCTCCCCCTCTCTCTACTAAATTACCCTCCTCCCCCTCTCTCTACTACATTACCCTCCCCCCTCTCTCTACTGAATTACTCTCCCCTCTCTCTACTGAATTACCCTCCTCCCCCTCTCTCCACTGAATTACCTTCCTCTCCCTCTCTCTACTGAATTACCCTCCTCCCCCTCTCTCCACTGAATTACCCTCCTTTCCCCTCTATCTTCTGAATTACCCTCCTCCCCTCTCTCTACTAAATTAACCTCCTCCCCCCCTCTCTCTACTAAATTACCCTCCTCCCCCTCTCTACTGAATTACCCTCCTCCCCCTCTCTCTACTGAATTACCCTCCTCCCCTCTCTCTACTGAATTACCCTCCTCCCCTCTCTACTGAATTACCCTCCTCCCCTCTCTACTGAATTACCCTTCTTCCCTCTCTCTACTGAATTACCCTTCTTCCCTCTCTCTTTACTAAATTACCCTCCTCCCCTCTCTACTGAATTACCCTCCTCCCCTCCTACCCCCTCCCCCCTCTACTGAATTACCCTCCTCCCCCTCTACTGAATTACCCTCCTCCCCTCTACTGAATTACCCTCCTCCCCTCTACTGAATTACCCTCCTCCCCTCTACTGAATTACCCTCCTCCCCTCTCTACTGAATTACCCTCCTCCCCTCTCTCTGTACTGAATTACCCTCCTCCCCCCTCTCACTCTACTGAATTACCCTCCTCCCCTCTCACTCTACAGAATTACCCTCCCCGAGATCCATGCATCTTGGTGATGTGTCAGGGGAGGAGGGTAATCCAGCAGAGACTGGATTACCCTCCTCCCTGACACATCACCCTCTCTTTACTGAATTACCCTCCCCTGACACATCACCCTCTCTTTACTGAATTACCCTCCCCTGACACATCCCTCTTTCGAGTTACCCTCCTCCCCTGACACATCCCTCTTTCGAGTTACCCTCCTCCCCTGACACATCCCTCTTTCGAGTTACCCTCCTCCCCTGACACATCCCTCTTTCGAGTTACCCTCCTCCCCTGACACATCCCTCTTTAGAGTTACCCTCCTCCCCTCACACATCCCTCTTTCGAGTTACCATCCTCCCCTCACACGTCCCTCTCTCTTCTGGGTTACCCTCCCCTGACACATTCCTCTCTCTTCTGGGTTACCCTCCTCCCCCTGACACATCCCTCTCTCTTCTGGGTTACCCTCCTCCCCTGACACATCTCTCTCTCTCTGAGTTACCCTCCTGGCATCCCTCTCTTCTCTGAGTTACCATCCTGACATCCCTCTCTTTTCCGGGTTACCCTCCTGACATCCCTCTTTTCCGAGTTACCCTCCTGACATCCCTCTCTTCCGAGTTACCCTCCTGACATCCCTTTCTTGAGTTACCCTCCTGACATCCCTCTCTTGAATTACCCTCCTGACATCCCTCTTTTCTCTTGAGTTGCCCTCCTGACATCCCTCTTTTCTCTTGAGTTGCCCTCCTGACATCCCTGAGTTACCCTCCTGACATCCCTGAGTTACCCTCCTGACGACATCCCTGACTTACCCTCCAGACATTCCTGAGTTACCCTCCTGACATCCCCGAGTTACCCTCCTGACATCCTGAGTTACCCTCCTGACATGCCTTTCTTCCAAGTTACCCTTCTGACATCCCTCTCTCTTCCGAGTTACCCTTCTGACATTCCTATCCTCTCGAGTTACCCTCCTGACACATTCCTCTCTACTACATTACCCTCCTCTCCTGACACATCCCTCTCTCTACTTAGTTACCCTCCTCCCCTGACATTTCCCTCTACTAAGTTACCCTCCTTCCCTGACACATCCCATGTACAAAACCAAATTAATGGCTGCAACACTTAAGAATGAATTGTGGTTTTGGCTGCTCCAATTAGAAATTTCTGTCATGAATATAATGCCAATGTAAGAATTCATTTTATTTGTAACATTTGTATAACATTTGAATTGCAAGTCTATTAGGACCCATTTTTTAATTAACTGTACCACAGCAATTCAAATGTTACAAATAAAATGAATTTTTTACATTGACATTAGATTAATGACAGAAATTTTCAATTGGATTAGTTAAATGATGAAAGTTTGAGCCGACTTACCCTGCCTTTCCTTTAAAACCTCAAGCCTAACCTCTGGGTCACCTTGAGGTCAATCACCTCCAATACAGTACATTGTTCATGCGTTCTCATCCAGGAGGCGTTTATTGTTACAAGGATGGTATTTGTTATCGCTGATTTATGCAGGTAGTGACCTGTAATAATCATTTGTCGTCGCATGCTGTGATCATGCTTTTTGATGCCCAGCAAATGATCAATAATGATGCCAACAAGCTTTACTCTTAATGAAACAAAAATACAGTACTTAAAAAAAAAAAAATCTGGGGTTCTCTCAAAACTGATGAGAGTTAGGATAAAGCACATCATCTTTTATTTTTGATGTGGTCTAATGTCCTTATTTTGGTACAAACTACAGTTTATGATGCCCTCCAGCTCATACCAAGCTGATAGAATGTATGTAAAGATACTGCCATGTATAATGTCTATTGCTATTTATGATGCTTGCTGCATATAAAGCAATTGACTAATTAATCAATTAATTCAAGGAGTCTAGAATAGTAGAGCAATTCATATTGCCTTCTGTTTAAGGAGTTCCAGTTTCCCACTATAAACAATTCATAATGCGCTGCAATAGAACAGAACATCATGCCCTAGTTTGCCTACGATCAGCAACTCACTGCAGACTTGAATTTTCATGATGCGAGGGCAATTCATATCATCCCATTCCATTTAGCTACTGAAAAGAGACTCAAACTGATACAGCTCATAATACTTGGTTGTCATGTCACATTCCTAAAGTACAATACGTTATCTAGTTCAACACAAACTTGTTTCTAGCTCTGCACAAGTGACTTGTATCCAGTATTGTCATGGTTACATCACTATGATGCTGATATATCATCAGCTTATGATACTCTCAATTAGGCCAGCTATGAAATGTACAAACAAGTTTTTTTACAAATACAGAATCACTGAAAACATATTGCAACATACTGATGCCCAAAAGAAAGTATCAAATAATCTCCTCACCAATAAGATTTGCTTTACAATGCAAATTATCATAAAATATGTCCAACACAAGTTACAGAACAGGCAGAATTGTTTTCTTTCTGTCACACTACAAAGGCACCAAATCTGTTTGGTCCATGTTTTCAATGTGTTTTGTTTTGATGGGACCAAAATTTATTTCAATGTTTTTTATCTTCATAAAAAGCAGTTTTTGGTGAGCCTGAAAAGAGAGGATAGGGGGCTATTGTTTCCAAGCATCCCCTAACAAAGTTGTTAATTAAAACACCATTGTCAGCATGAAGGCTGACATAACAGATGTTTTAATGGAAACTGTCAACAATAAAATTCTGTACTTTTCAATTCCAACTTTTGAATACTTTTTTATATAAAATTATATCCTTTTCATGAAGTAACAACAATCAACAAAATGCTTGCATAATTCTGCTGTCGAAATATGACTGACAAAATACCAGTTCAATGCAAACGTACAAGAACTAAAATAGCTATGAAATATTGGCACATGTATCTGTGAATCACAATTAACAATCACTTGAAGGCAGATGGACAAAAAAATACATCTGATTGTATATTTTTTATCTATCACATGCATACTGAATTGATTCAAAGCTTCAAATAAATAACTTTTTTTCCTTCAAGAGATCTAGCATAAGCCCTTTAACCACACTAAAATGATCTCCAGTTTGAATTCTTACATTCCAAACACTAAATTATGCCACATGTGACACACAGATATGAAGACAGGAGCTTTTGAAAAGATGAAAAGAGTATCATACAACTGACTAAATGGCTTGATAAAACAAATGACATCAACTCTTGGCACTGTGGGGAATCAAGTTCTTTTCTAAACTGACTCTGTCAAGCAACTCTTCATTCACAAACTGTATCCGGTGGGATGGGGAGTAAGCATTTGCTGAATATGGTGATGGTGATGACGAAGATAAGCCAGTGTGCATAATTGGCACAGGGGTATATCCTGCTAAACTAGGATGGGTGGCATATGACAAGTCCATTGGGATATCATGGGCATTTTGATACCCTTTAAGTAGCAAAGGGCTTCCATGTGGTGAAGCATGATAGGCTCTGGAGGCAAGGTTTGCAGGGGATCGATACTGTTGAATAGAACTCAATTTAGCAAAGTTAGGGAAAGCCATGGCTTGGTATTGGTTTGGGGATGAGTTGATCATAAAGGGAGTTGGTCCATACAAAAATTCCTCCCGTGAATCAGGGTGCATACTTGATGCTCTCCCAGAAGGAGAGAAATGGAAGACAGATGAAGAATCAGTTGCCATGGCAACACTAAACGCTTGGTCCTCTTTGACCTTGCTTATGTCCATGTTAGGTGGATACACAGGATTTTGATGTCGAGACAAAGGCATCTCTCTTAAAGGAGACATGCTGTCTGGACTATGATCCGACAGGTAACCACTTTTTGCTGAGATCGGAGAGGATGGCACACTTCCAGTTTGTTCATGTTGTGAATGAATACCACCATAGGGTTCAGAGCTCCGACGATCCATGATCTTCTCTATGATAGGTACTTTCAATACAGTATCAGGACTGTGCACATTATTATTCTGGTAATCAAAAGTTTGAAGTTTTGCTGCCTTTTTACTGTTTCCAATTGATTTTAATTTAGGTAATAAGGAATGCTCATCATCTGATTTGACTAGTCTGCCTGTAAGAAGTACTGATTCTTCTCCACCAATGTTGTGTTTTATGACAGCGTGCCCATTAGGAATATCTTTCAATATAACTTTCCTTGGTTTTTTCTTTTTAAAGCGTCTTTGCTCAGCATCTTGGATTCTTCTCTTTTGTAGTCTGCTGCCCTCTGATTCTCTCAGTTCTGGTGGATCTGGCTCACTAACTGACGGCTTTTTGTTATCTAAACAATGACAAATATATGTAAATTGCAAAATATCAAATAGTGCACTCAGCAGTGTACAAAATGAAACAATGATATATTTCCAGGAGATCATATATGTTCAAGATATACACTTTGGATACACAAGAATACTTTGGATACTAATCAGTGACAAAAATGGCACTTATTAATAAATTATAAAACTGATGAACCACTGATTCCCATTTCTTTAACGAAAGAAGAAATTGTTTTAAGACTTTGTTTGTTTCTATGTGTTGCTTTTTATATCATTTATATGATTTTATCCTCATTAGTTACAACATAATGACCATTTAAAGTTTGCTTTTAGCATTTCCATATTTTTTTGAATTAGTTCCACACAATCAAGGTTAGCGTAATTACAATATTTCAACGGTTATCAAAATACCGATTATATAAAATTTTGTAATGGCGAATTGAGAATAATTCTTACCTTCCTACTTCTTTAAATGGACTTTGCGATGCTGTAATGATGATTAAACATTGCTGACTTTTATATGGTGATATGCAAGGACGACTTCTTCCAACAATAACAACATGACAGCTTAAAAGCAACAATGCCTTATTTGCCCAACTAATACTACTAATCTGCAAAAAATTCTCAGCACACTGCATTTTATGGCATTAATGAAATCATTATTGAGTAAAGCAATTATATCAAGTGTTGCCACTTATATTTCCATCGTCTTTGAGACATGAAGGCTGATTTCTTCTTATATTAGACTTAGTGTGTTTTTAACACCCGACATATAAAACAACCCATTTTGAGTATGTGTGTGGGGAGGGGGTATATATAACGAGCTCTTTTTTATATACATGTATATAAAGAAGCAATTGCACAATTTTAAATAACTGGTACTTCAATAACCGTTCAAATATCGTAATAATGCAAGCTTTAATTATGTGGGACTAATTCAAGAAAATATGGAAATGCCAAAAGACAAATTTTAATGTTTGTTTGTTTGTTTGATGAGGTCTTAACGGCACCACGACAACGAAGGTCAAATTGTGCCTGAGAGGTCAGATCATTTTAGAGGTAGTAAGGAAAGAGACCAGGGGAAGAATGAGAGAAATTCAAGAACAGAAGCCAGAAAGCTGTGATCGAGAGAGGAGGTGCATGGGTAAAACTAAAAACAGAGTAGAGAGGGGGTGGAAGAGGAGGATTAAATATGGTTGTAGAGGGATGCATGCTGAAGGAAGGAGACTATTTTATCTGGAGGATTTTTTTGGAAGAACTCAGCAATTGAGTTGTGGGGAGCGAGAGAAGCTCTGGGAAGAAGGTTGTACAGGGGCAAGCAAGGAGAACGTGTTGGATTGTAAGGATGCAGTGGCAATTGTTACAGAGGGGTTGGGGGAACCAATAAGGAGGTGGGAGTGAGTGAGGTGGGTGTGACCAATTCTAAGACGGGTAATATGAACGTTGTCGATCGAGAAAGGTTGTTGATGGTGGATTTGATCGATTGTGGGCTGGATAACATGGAGTTTGTTATCAATTTGGAAGTTCCATAAGGTTTGCCAGCGGTCACGAACAAGAGAAGCGATAAGCGGTTTGATGTCAGAGAGGGTTTTGGGAAAAGGGGAAGGGAGGAGGTTAAGGGCAAGCTTAGCGGCTGTATCAGCCCTGTCATTGCCAGGGATGCCAACATGGCTGGGTATCCAGAAGAAAAGAACACTTTTCCTGCAGAGGGTGGGAGAAAAGAGTTTCCGGAGGAGGAGGTGGCAGGTGAGGTTATCCCATTTAAGATTGAGTAATGAAGTAAGAACAGCCTTTGAGTCAGAGAAAATGGCAAAGTGACTAAGAGGAGAGTACTCAATAAAGTTGAGGGCGAGGAGAATGGCCTTAGCCTCGGCTGAAAAGATGGATGAGTGGTCAGGAAGTCTGCTACTGAGGGTGATGTCTTGGATGATGGCAGCAGCAGCTGTCTTGTTGCCTTCCTTGGAGCCATCAGTATAGATAGAGGTGTAATTTGAGAGTTGGTCTTTGATTTGTTGTGGAGATTGATGAAGAGATTAGGGTGAGTTTGAGTTTTGTTATAAGTGGAGAGGTCTAGGTGGACAGAAGGAAGGGGGTGGCCCAAGGCGGAAAAGTGGGCCAGGAATAGGTGCCGAGAGTGGCGGGGTTGATGCCAAGTTGAAAGAGGTCTGATTTAATGCGTAAGCTGAAGGGGGCGATAGGGTTTTAGTCCTATCAAAGAGGGAGGAGAAATTGGGGTACCTAATGAGGTTGTAAACAGGGTTCTGAGTCTTGGTGAGGACTCTAAAAGCATAGGAGAGGCTAAGCTTTTTACATCTAAGTAGAAAGGGGGTTCGTTGGCTTCAACATGAAGGCTAGTGATTGGGGAGGTCCTGTAGGCTCCTAGACAAAGCCTGAGGGCTTCATTTTGGATGGTGTTAATGTGGTTGAGGTATGAGTTGTGAGCGACACAGTAAACAATATTGCCATAGTCAAGCTTGGCACGAATGGTGAGCCTGAAAATTTTGAGGAGAGCATAGCGGTTCGCTCCCCAAGTAGTGTTGGAGATATGTTGTAACTTATGAGATTAAAATCATATAAATGATATAAAAAGCAACACTTAGAAACAGTCTTAAAACAATTTCTTCTTTCTTCAACTCTTGCGGTCTTGAAAAGGAACTATCGTCTTGAAATAATTTTCACCTTATTGCCCAAGTTTAAATCGCTCAGAAGCACTCTTTAATATAGACCTCCGAAATATAAGCATCAAGGGAGTGCTGTAATGTTTTTGTTATATCATGGTTAAAAGGAAGACAGAAATAATATTATTAAATATGAAATATTGATTATCTTATTTCTAATTACAACAGAACATATTTTTGAGAAAAAGAAGCACGACAATGGACTATTTCTTAGTTTATGACTATTTTTGAAAATCACAGATTCAATTTAGAAGACTTGTAATAATAATAAGATACATGATATTTTTCAACCAAAAAATGTCAAACAAGCAACAGTTTTATATCTGTTTAACGCAGCAATCAACATGTCTCTTTATGTGGGCACGATAAATGATACTCTGAAAAATGGTTAGAAGAATATTAATCTTTCATCTTATTCTTTTTGGCAGGGCACCACCGCTCCAGTTAAAGATATGCGTTGAAAGTCAAAAGAGGTACGAAATTGTCGCCCATAAAATTATAAGCTGTCAATGCAAATCTAAATAATATCATCCTTGAAAGTTATGCAATGCCCCTGACCTACATTTATCTATTTCAGCTAGTGTATTTATGTATTATTAGTGGTAAAAATCCAACACGAATGCACCTAAGTAATTTAAATTGATGATCATTATAATTCACATTTTAAAACAGAACCGGAAGCAGAAGGTTTTGTGGTTCCGATGCTTTTTTCATATGATGATTGATTTGCAAATTTTGTATTAACTGTCATGTCATTGCATATCATGAAATATTTGTTCCATGATATTAATTCATAAGTCATACCCACCACCATGCAGATCAATCAAATAGAACCTGTTGACAATAATAGCATGTGCACAATAATTAACAAAACTATCAAATGCAAAAACGGTTGATCATTTATCTTATTTCAAGAATTTGTCAGTAAGCCCTGCCTACTCATTAATATCTTATTCATGACATCACTACCACAACATTAGAACATATGTACAGGCCATGACCCATCTGTGTACGACATATGCCACAAATCTACCCCGCTTAGTGAAGTGGGGGTATTTACGAGAATTATACTTACCTTCTGTGCTATTAAAATATGCAATATGGTCTCTCAGACCTGATTCACTGCTAAATACCACTATAACTTAAAATTGTAGTTTCTCTCTCTGACACACCCAGGACATGGCGCTAGCGCTGTATACACTTCAATGCCACTGAAGAGATTGAATGAGTGGGGAGGTGGGCGGGATGCACAGAAGGTAAGTATAATTCTCATAAATACCCCCGCCACACTAAGTAGGGTGGATTTACTTCAAATTATATCTTACCTTCTGTGCTATCAAAATATGCAACAGATTGCAACCGAGAGTAGGAGGTGGCGTTCAGAACCTAATCCAAAGAGCGGGTTGGAACTCGGACAGGGTATTGGCCTGCTCTGCCCCTCTTCTCCGCAGACTCTTCTACTAGTTTTTTTTGTGTGACAGTAAGAGCACTAGGGGAAGTCTCTTACCAAATAAGTAACCCACGTCCCTACATATGTTAGCTTATTCAGAAACATTGCAAACACGAGGGTTATGATCAAGCACATTCTTATGTAAATGGTGAACACTCACCCTTTCATGGGTCTTGAGGCTGTCCTAGGTGAAGCACTGCCCAGGCCAGAGAGCCACCATCTGTTGGAATGTCCCACAGATAGGCTTACACTAATTTTGATGGAGTCTTCCAGATGGCTGCTGCCAAATTTTCATTTAAAGGAACACCTTTGAAAAGAGCAATTGAGGTAGCTAGGGCCCGTACTTGGTGAGCATGGACATGTGACCTTTGGGCAAACAGAGTCCCAGAGTTGTAGGAAATTGCTTGACAAATCCAAAGAGAAATAGTATCTTTGAATACTGGGTTATGAGGACTATAAATTGAAATAAAAAGCGACTTCGCATCCTTGCGAAGGGGCTGTGTACGCTTCAAGAAGTATCGGAAACACCACACTGGGCACTGAAAGAGACATCAAGAAGGAAGGAAAATGGGTTCTGGCAAGAAGTCACAGGGTTTGGTTCTTGGCCAGGAAAGAAAAGTCAGGGATTCACCCGAGCCCCCACCCCTTTACCAGATTCAAATCTTATGTGACCCTCTGTGGGGGATAGGGCATGTAGCGCACTGCAGCGCCTAGCTGACACCACTGCTAAGAGGTACACCGTTTTAATGGTGAGCACTTTGAAAGAGCAGAAGGAGGCCAGTGGCTCAAAGGGGGCCTTTGTTAAGTTTTCTAGAACCACCTGCATGCTCCAGGGTGGTGAGAGATTTCAAACAGTGAACGGGCGTTGTAAAAACATGCCCTTCATGAGCTTCTCCAGGACTTCTGAGCACCTTGTGGCACCAGGGCGAACAGTGGGAAGGCTTATCTTATGAAAGGGTTCCAGAAAACCATGAAGGTGTCTACCCACCAGACCTTTGGGTCTGGTGGGTGGATCCTTGAGTTTGAAGGGAACCAAGTACAATTTGAGAGGGTTGATTAAGCAGCCCAAATGCTGCACCACAGAGATCACCCGCTGGGTGTGGGCGGACACAGTTGCTGGATTGTCGGCTACTATCAGCCAGTCATCCAGGTACATAAGATCCGGATGCCTTGCTTCCGAAGATAGGCTGCCAGGACCCGTGTGATTCTCGTGAACAACCAAGGGGCAGTGGAGAGGCCGATGGGTAATGCCTTGAAGACGAAGGAACTGCCTTCGTATTAAAAGGCCAGGAACCCTCAGTGGTCCGTGGGAATGGGAATGTGGAGAAAGGCGTTTGAAAGGTTGATCAATGTTGCCCAGAGCCCTTTTGTGCAGCTGTGGCACAATGGAGTGGAGAATCTCCATTTTGAACTTCACCGGCCTCAGATTAAGGATGGTGCCTCTTTTGTTTGGAGCTAGGAAGAAGGTCTACATGACCAGATCCTGTCCCAGCTGCGCCAGTAGGATTGCTCCTTTTTTTGTCGGAGATCATTGATCTCCTGTTCCAGCAGGCCTGCTCTGCATCCCTTGGTTTGGGGGTTACACAAAGTGGCCCCTTTGTGGGGGTGGAGAGGTGAACTGCACCTTGTAGCCCTCTCCGACGGTATGCAGCACCGATCTGTAGGAGGTTATGTCCCTCCACTGAGCATAGAACAATCCCAGGCGCTCCCCGACTGGACCTCCTAACAAGGGGGGAGCTGGGGGAGGATCAGAAACACTTCTGCTTACCTCCACCCCGATTCGGGAGAGGCGCTACAGCGGCTCACCTGAGCGAGCAACGGTGACCTGGCCTGACCATGACTGTGATGAGGCAGATCCAGAAGCTTTGGGAGGCTGGGTGCACTGCCCGCTGGGGTGCACTGTGACGCCATTGCGCGCTGCTGACCCTACTGCCCTGATGATCTGGCCCTTGCAGGGTAGGCCTTGTCGTCAGGCTTGAGAAGAAAATGTGCTAGGCAGCGTCTTCTTCATCAGCTTCTGGTTCTTCCTTAAGTCGTTGTCCTGCCTGCCTGCTTGGATGTGACCTGCGACGAGATCGGGACCCTTGGACAAGAGTCTTCACAGGTTATTAGCCTTCGCTGTGGCGCATCAAGTTGCAGAATGAAGTGCTTAATTTTTCATGTCCTGGATGACATCCTCCACTGTGAATAGTTTTCCGAAGAGGACTTTTTCAAAGTTTTCGATTCAACACGCCATAGTGTACCCAGACAGCTTTTTCATCAATTGGACAGCCCGTCGCAAACCCACTCCACTCAGTCCTATGAATACTCCAGCCTCTGCCCCCCCCCCCTCCTCTCCCTCACCCCCAGCTCTCTCACTTAATTCCTGGATCTGCCACTGCTGAGACTTCCTATAAATGACTTCTGAGGATAAACTGATGACTTCGGAAGATAAAATGATAAAGGCAAATGGAAATTAACAACCATCTGTAAAATTGGATTGACAAGTACTTATTGACAAGTACTTATGTGTACTGTGTCTGACTAAAACCCCTCATAATACCCAGCTAAATGACTTTTTTCTGTGTTTAATATGAATGTTTAGCTCATCATGAACTGGAGCAAAAAAATAAATAAATACAATCCCAACTGTAAAGTTAATTATAAATGAATAGCATTCAGGGAGTTGCCTAGTCAGATATTAAACATACAGTACAGTACCACTGTGTACTAGCCATATGCATCGGCTGTACCAGGGAACAGTAAAACTTGCACAGCTTCCTGGCTGTACACAGTATTGTAAGTAGTGTGTAGCATGTAGCATACTGAACTGAGTGATAGTTTCTAAAGTTACCCAGACTATGTGAGCATATCCAAATGTTTTGCACCCATCTTTTCTAGACTATTTTATTTCATTTTTTTGGTTTCTCGTTTCTCTCGTAAAATCTCATATTATTCATCATATTTGTTTATATAAACCTATAAAAATCAAATTCTACACTCTTATTTTACCCAGTAAGCAAAAAATTTCAAAGATTCTTAGTATCACTGAGTCGTAATGTTTGTCGGAAAACGGCTTGTTTCAGCTCATTTATATATTCATAATCTCGTCGGCGGAATACGTAAAGAAGAAACAAAGCGACTTTTCAGTGCGCTGGGAACTGACTGCATATTAATGAAATTCATCATTTTTACGTCATGAACATGAACACACCACCTAACATCATCATATTTGTTTTAAATATTTGTTTGAAGTATGAAAAATAGACATACGGTTGTTAAAGTATGAACATTTCAAGATTTGTACATTAAGCCCCTCCTACTCATTAATATGCATGACATCACCATCAAAACCAATAGGGCACATCTACGGGCCATGGGCTACAGTATCTGTGTACCACATATGACATGAATCCAGTGTTCTCTTCTTGAGATATTGCGTTTACGAGCTGGCCGTCACATACACACATACATACACACACACATACATACTACACCCACACGCCATCATGATTGCTTAGGTTCCTGATGCTATCACATCTGAACTAAAAATACTTGCAAAAAAAATTAACAGAATAGAAATAGTTAATCCTCTTTCTGGTTCAGATACGACAACCAGCAAATTTCATGTGTCCCCCCCCCCCCCCTCACCCCACCCATTTTCGTTTAATTTCTGCAAATAACATTTCCCTGCAAAATTAGTTAAATATTGAACCACCCTCCCACACACACACACAACCCCCGTTCCCCATTCTTCATTGTAAATTGAATCATAAAATGATATGTAGATATTAAATTACAGGTAATTCAAGCACTTTCTTCCATTACTACTGTTCATTACCTTATATTGTCATTTATAGGCCATGATTTCAAAGAAAGTTATTAGGGCTACACACAATTCTATGTCAGGTTACTTTAAATTTGAACAACTCAGACAATTAGGGCAACTTTGATCAATCTGTCGCCTAAATGTATATGTTGGTTGTCTGGCAGAGACAAATTCTGCTCCAAGCTTTAAAAAACTAGAAAAAGAAATATCCGATTTTCAGAGCAACCAGATACTTTAAGCATGGATACCAGGTCGTTTCTGAGCCCATACTTACGCTAAGGCACAACCAAGCTAACCTCTAATACAAACCTGGCTCTACATCTTGTGAAAGGGCGGCCTCTGGTGACAGAGAGAACTCCACACATTTGGTATTCTTCAGATGGGAAGACATTTGACTCATGTTCATCACAACAGATGCATGCTCAACTGAACTATAAAGAGGAAAAATATCTCCTTTACTCCCAGTCCTTGGATAGTATGTTATTTACCAAGATTTCTCTTTTAACAATAATTACAAAATGTATATATCAAAACTAGCAGTCATTTCTTGAATTGTCAACTTGCAGAGGTCAACAATTGTTTAGTTACATAAGGATAATGAGTTGAGCAAATTTGCTTGTGGTTGCCCAATCCTGCATTTTTGATATCCTTGCTGCTAGCCTTTCTAACCTCTGCAAAACCCAGAAGACATCTAATTGAGAGAGGACCTCTGTTGCACTAACAACAAAGTGACAAAGACTCCATACTTTACTAACTATCAAACCACAATAAAAGTTTCTCAGTACATATAACTAAACAGGGTGAAGGTACCTCAGATAATTGCTTGTTTATGAGATATTTCTATCAAATACATCAAATAGATCTGATCACATCAGGATTTGAACCAAATCAATGAAAACATAAATGCTGTACCAACAGCAAATTACTCACATACCTCATCTCGATTCCCACCTTCTTTCAAATAATTTCCCTTCACATGAAAGTTAGCATTTCAATTGATAAGCTAGTTTTCTAATGTCAGAGTTACCAACACTGTCCATTTCATTTTGTTTTTCTCCACCTTGCTCCTGACCTCATTTTGGCTCCATCTTTTCCTAAACCCTGTCCCTCCTCTTTTTCAACCCTGCCACATCTCTCTTTTTACCTTTGTTCTCTACCTCTGCCCTCGTTCTAAGAAAAACGGTACCACTATTATTGATGCTTCTTCACTTACTGCATGTATGAGAATGCAGCTATTTCAGTAAAATATGGTCTCTGCAACATATTACCTCATTGTCTGTTCTTAATAACAAATTTAATAAAAACCCTTTCTAATTAATGGAGGCCAATAAAGGTTGGCGTCAAGCATAAGAGAGTCAATGAATCTCTCTGGGCCCATAGGACCTCCAAAGAAATGTTAGTAATCATTCAAAGCTGTACAGACTCTAGCAACTGGAATAAAGTTGTGTTGTTGGAATAAATTTGTGTTGTTGGAATAAATTAAGTGTTGTTGGAATAAGGTTGTGTTATTGTTGGAATAAAGTTGTGTTGTTGTTGAAATAAAATTGCTGTGGTGGTGGTGGTGCTGGTGGAGTGGTGGTGGGGTGATGGTGGGGTGTTGGTGCGGGTGGGGGTGGTGGTGATGGGGTGGTGGTGCGGTGGTGGTGGGGTGGAGTGGTGGTGTTGGTGGTTGGGTGTTGGTGGTGGTGGTGGTGGGGTGGTGGTGGTGGGTGGGGTTGGTGGTGGTGGAGTGGTGGTGTTGGTGGTGGGGTGGTGGTGGGGTGGTGGTGGTCGGGTGGTGGTGGGGTGGCGGTGGTGGTGGTGGGCTGGTGGTGGTGAGGTAGTGGTGGTGGGGTGGGGGTTGTTGTTGGGTTTAGTGGCAAAAAAGCAAATATAGTATTTGTTCTTATGTCGTAAAAATTGGTGAGCTTGTGATGATGTCACTCACAGATGAAATTGTTGGGAGTGTCGAGTACTTGATTATTTTTTATGCAAATGGTTTCTTTTTGGGACTTGATATGATATTGTTTTTGACATAAATGAAATAGGGGAAACTGGTGTGTACTGTACGCATATTTTAGGCCCAACAAAAGTCACCCGTAGAGATGACAGGTTTAAATACTTTGGGAAACCGGTGATTCACTTCCTGTTCAAGAAATAAATACAGTTTAATCATTAATTCTAATGGTACTGATCATCCAGCTTACCTGATAACCTGAAAGATGAAGATAAAAGATGTATCACTTGAATTTTTGGCAAGAAGTAAAAGAATGGTCGCTTGCATCCAAACATAACCTCCTGATTTGCACATCCAGCGAAAATAACTGCTGATGGACTGCCCCTTTGTCAGCACTAGTAAATTATAACAATAGTAATTTTAAGAATGAGTTTCAATTTGGTCAGTCATGTCCATCATGTAAGTCATTCATGTTCATCATGTGTGTCAGTCACGTCCATTATGTAAATCAGTCATGTCCATTATGTAAGTCAATCATGTTCATCATGTAAGCCAGTCATGTCCATCATGTAAGTCAGTCACATCCATCATGTAAGTCAGTCACATCCATCATGTAAGTCATTCATGTTAATCATTAAGTCAGTCATGTCCATCATGTAAGTCAGTCACATCCACCATGAAAGTCAATCATGTTCATCATGTAAGTCAGCCACGTCCATCATGTAAGTCAGTCATATTCATATCCGATAATGTGTGTCGCTCACATTTATCATGTAAGTCAGTCATGTCCATCACTTAAGTCAATCATGTTCATCATGTAAGTCAATCTTGTTCATCATGTAAGTCAATCTTGTTCATCAGGTAAGTCAGTCATGCTCATCATGTAAGTAAATCATGTTCATCATGTAAGTCAGTATTGCATCATCATGTAAGTCAATCATGTTCATCATTTTAGTCAGTCGTGTTCATCATGTAAGTCAGCCACATCCATCATATAGGTCAGTCATATTCATATGCCATTATGTAAGTCAGTCCCATTCATCATGTCAGTCAGTCATGTCCATCACGTAAGTCAATCATGTTTATCATGTAAGTCAGTCCTGTCCATCATGTAAGTCAATCATGTAAGTCAGTCATATTATTCATGTAAGTCAGTCACGTCCATCATGCACATCAGTCATATCCATCTTGTAAGTCAATCATATCCATCATGTAAGTCAGTCACTTCCATTATGAAGGTCAGTCACATCCATCATGTAAGTCCATCATATAAATTAGTCATATTAATCATGTAAGTCAGTCACGTCCATCATGCAAATCAGTCATATCCATCAGGTAAGTCAATCATATCCATCATGTAAGTCAGCCACATCCATCATGTAAGTCCATTATGTAAGTCAGTCACGTCCATCATATAAGTCAATCACGTTCATCATATAAGTCAGTCATGTCCATCAGGTGAGTCAGTCATGTCCATTATGTAAGTCAGTCATGTTCATCCTATAAGTCATCATGTTCATCATGTAAGTCAGTCATGTTCATAATTTAACTCCGTCTTTTCCATCATGTTTGACCAAAGACAACAACAGAGTGAAGAACTTAATGTATCTTTGTGCATGATGTGTATTTGTGCATGTAAATATCTCTCAGTGAACAAATATTTTCAATCAATCAATCAATCAGTCCAAAATTCATGTCCAATCATGTAAGTCAGTAATTCAATTCAACGTAACTTTATTTCAACCTTCTTGAAAACAAAAAATCATACTTATGATCATTACATAACAATACATACAAGATAAACATTTTAATAGATAATAAAAATGTTTTTAAAAAAAACAATGAACTGAAACTAATACTGAAATATATAAAGACGCTTGGAGGTTAAGGAGATTCTCAGAAAGCTTAAAAGCTTGTAAAATAGCCATCCGATCCGCTACCCTTACAGAAATACCAAAATCCTATATCTGGCATATATCAAGGTATATAGGGCTTCATATAGCCATATAAATCTTGATATAATTCCATATATAAGGAAATTTTATTTATATATCAAGTTTGATAAAGTCAGGTATAGTATATACAAAAGGAATATTGAATTTGTTAATAAAGCTGTACATTTCATATAAAGCAAGATAAAGTATATACAGATGGTATATTTTATATGTATATACAGATTTATATAGCTGTATAAAGAATGATATACCTAGTTGATATATAAAGTTTATATACATATAAAGATATATACAACTATATAAAGCCAGATATAGTATATACAGAGGGCTTATTTTATGTGTATAAATAGATTTATATGGCTTTATCAAACATGATACACCTGTATATGGTTGATATACATATGAAGAGGTATACAACTATATAAAGCCAGATATAGTATGAATGACATAATTTATGTGTATATACATATTTATATGGCTATATAAAGCATAATATTCCTATAAAGTTTATAAGGATGTATAGAACTAGATCAACTATGCCTCTACAAAATATACAGAGGGCATATTTGATGAATATATATATATATATATATATATATATATATATATATATATATATATATATATATATATATATATATATATATATATATATATATATATGGCTTTATAAAGCTTGATATACCTATATAAAGATGATATACATATGAAGAGGTATACAACTATATAAAGCCAGATATAGTATATACAGAGGGCTTATTTTGTGTATATACAGATTTATATGGCTATATAAAGCATGATATACTTTAGTAGATGTATAAGGTTTATATGCATATGGATAGTACAAATATATAAAGCCAGATATAGTATACACAGAAGGCTTATTTTGTATGTACGCCTATACAGATAGATGATGGCTACCCAACAGAAAAAACAAACTAAAAAAACAAACAATTGGAATGCACAGTTTTAAACTGTTGTCAACTGTTTGTAACAGGTCATAACTGTTTTAACTGGTAATGAACATATCACCTGTTAAAACCAGTAAGGCTTTACTGGAATCAAGAGGCATTAATTGTTTTCAACAGGGGACTATTACAAATCCTTGTTAAAACCAGTTAGACCTAACTGGAATCAGCAGGCTTTTATTGTTTCCAAAAATTACTTTTACAAATCCCTGTTAAAACCAGTTAGACTTGACTAGAAATTTTCTCCGGAATGCAAATTCTGATTTTCCAGTTTGAAAAAATATTTTTCACCTTTAAATTACATCAATGTCCTTCATTTTCAGGAATTTTTCTTCATTTTTGGAAAATTTGCATTAATTTCGTAAAAATTTCCTTCAATTTTTGTGAAATTGTCCCATTTTTGGGAAATTTCCTTCTCTTTGTGAGATATTTCATTTTGCTTCAAATTTTGTGAAATTTCTATCAATTCTCGCAAAATGCCTTTCATTTTTCTTCATTTTCGGGAAATTTGCATTAATTCTTGTGAAATTTTCTACAATTTTAGTGATCCATCTCAGGAAATTTTACCCAAATTTCCAATAATTGGATGACATACATATGAGGAAAATCTTGTATATATACATTTGCCAGTGTCCCCGGCCGAGCTGTAGGCCTAACACGCGAAAATATTCAGCAAAAAAACTTGTTATTATATATTTTATGTTTAGAATTAAACATATATTTTATTACATAAGAAACATTAAATTATATCATAATTTTAATATGTGAGAAAACAATTTATTGTTCTTGCTTGAATCACATTTTAATAGAAATGATTGATTAAAATTTATACATCAATGAACCCACGTAATTTACACCATGTGTATATGTACGTACGTCTAGCGCAGCACAGGAGTCACTCAAGTAAATTTTTTCAAGTTTTTGCGCCCAGAAATTCCATTTGATCATCAATTTGGTATTCAACTTTATATGAATTGGGGTTCATTGGCTAAAATAACACAATTTAAAAAAAATTAGCACAAGGGATTTGAACAAATGTGGAAAAGATGTGTGAATAAAGCCATATCAATGATATCTCAACGACAATATATGTCAATCTCAAAGATAATATATGTCATAGGTCACAAGTCATGTAGTTGTTTTAGATGGTGAGTTATTTGTAAGTAGGCTTAATGTCAAATTCACGAGAGGGCAGGGATTTTCTTTGCTTGACAATAGGATAAAATAATAAAATGTCAATTTTTGGCTCTTAAAAGAATGAGTGAATTATTTCTGGTTGTAGTGTAAAGATTGCAAGTTGCCTCACTGTATGATATAGAACTCTACAATCCAGGTGCAACCCTATTTTCAGTACATGCGCAATAGTTACTTCCGTTGCAAATCGTAGTCTCATCCTCAGACCCACCTTCCATCATCCGATCATAAATTGATATTTAATCAGACATATGCACTGGTTAACTGGCTTCTGTAACCACAGTAATTCAAGTATGTTTACATGATTAATGTTAGATATGCACTAAATGTCTTGATAAGGATAATGGCGTAATTGTGTAAACAAGAAGTGACCACTTGGTGATTACGAGCAGTCTGTTTGTTTATTTTCTCAAAAAAGTGACGATAAATTTGGGTGAAAGGTTTTAAATATCTGTTTACTATCCGTCTCCAAAATTACAGAACAACCCAAAGCGGAAAATGAAAACCCCCATTCTTTGTCCCAAATGCCATCCCACTCTCTGTCCCACATGCCATTCCACCCTCTGTCCCACATGCCCATTCTCTGTCCCACATGCCATTCCACTCTTTGTCCCACATGCCATTCCACTCTTTGTCCCACATGCCATCCCACTCTCTGTCCCACATACCATTCCACTCTCTGTCCCACATGCCATCTCACTCTCTGTCCCACATGCCATTCCACTCTTTGTCCCACATGCCATTCCACTCTTTGTCCCACATGCCATCCTACTCTGTCCCACATACCATTCCACTCTCTGTCCCACATGCCATCTCACTCTCTGTCCCACATGCCATTCCACCCTCTGTCCCACATGCCCATTCTGTCCCACATGCCATCCCACTCTTTGTCCCACATGCCATCCTACTCTGTCCCACATACCATTCCACTCTCTGTCCCACATGCCATCTCACTCTCTGTCCCACATGCCATTCCACCCTCTGTCCCACATGCCCATTCTGTCCCACATGCCATCCCACTCTTTGTCCCACATGCCATCCCACTCTCTGTCCCACATACCATTCCACTCTGTCCCACGTGCCATCCCACTCTGTCTCACATGTGGCAGCTTAATTGTAAATTTACCCCGCTAAGCGTAGCGGGGATATCTACGAAAGTTATACTTACCTTCTAGAGCTGTGACCGTTTAGCGTGTACTCGCTACACGCTCGCAAATCTTGTAAACGTTTACTAAATACTTCATTGCGAGTAATCGTTTTTTCATACATTATAGGCCTAGTGTCTTGCCGTTGAAAATCAATATTCATGATTCAAATCACACACACATTCGGCTGACAAAATTCCAATCAATGATTTTTTACAAACTGTAAACCCGATTAGCATAATCTTTTTTAAATGTGCGAATCACAAATGCGCAGTAATCACCAATAAATGGGGATATTATGCACTTTAATTTCGCCGAAATCTGAGTAATCTAACTTGTAAAATGCACCGCGAATGTGCAGCAGTAAACAGTGAAACTAACAATAGGCCTAACGTTAGGCCAAAAGGCTTTAAATCCCACGCAATCAAGGCCCGTTTCATCGACCAAAAAACACTTGAATCGTGACAATCAGTACATTTACATGTAAATATTACCTGACGAGTCAAATAAATTTTGCAAGAAAGAAAAAATATTGCATAATAAATAAACAGAAAAAGGTTTTAACAAAGCTGAAATTCTGCATGCTTCGCAAAGAAGGCGGCCATTTTTTCAAGAGGACTATTATTTCAGAACTTCCTGGTGGTGGTGGCGTAGTTTTGAAATGTTTTACGGCGAGGTATATCAAAGGCCTCAGTAAGCAAGATTTTCACAGAACTTTGAAAGCCGTAGCGAATAGGACCAACAAGTTACGCGATGTTGAGTTTAAATGACATTGAAAGGAAGTTATCTCTTCTTTCTAAACTGAATTTCTATGCATATTTTCCATAAAAATGATGATTTGTACCGTAGAAGTAAACTTTTTACGATTTTGAAAGCAAAACTCAGCGTCTATTTCGGCAATGCAGCCAGTACTTTTGCCATACTACTTGCGCGATTTTTTTTACTTCGCCTCGTAGTTTTGGAGCAATTTTGGTGTATTTTTGAAAATTACGGTACTAAACTCGTGTACACGATACACGCTCGCTTCTTTGGGCGTGTACACGTTTACTAAAATCCCTAAACGTTCACAGCTCTATTACCTTCCATGCTATAATATGCAATCTGGTCACACGACCTGATTCTAACGCACTTCTAACCGAACCTAAAAAACGCAGTAACCAGCCAAGCCCTGACCTCCATAATACCTCTGTACCACCTCACTCAACATTCCACCGAGGCCTGAACGAGAGGGGAGGCGGGCGGGATGCATGGAAGGTAAGTATAACTCTCGTAAATATCCCCGCCACGCTTTAGCGGGTAAATTTACTTCAAGTTATACCTTACCTTCCATGCTATAATATGCAATCAGATTGCAACCGAGGATAGGAAGGAAGGGAGTTCAGATCGCCGCACATTTTTTTTTTTTTTTTTTAATGGCTGGTACGAAAACTCACACGAACCGAATCCCACTTAAAGGACGAAATTCCTTCACCTCGGAAGGATGAAAGACCTCAAGAGTGGGAAGAACTAAAACATAGTAAACCACGGCGAGGTACAGTCAAACCGAACAAGGCACCATTTGTTGACAGTAACGGAGGCAAACCTCGAAAGAACCGGAGCAAAAAGCCCAGAAAAACAAGCCAACCGGAAGAGCGTTTGGACTCAATTACAGCAAAGTGTCCACAAAAACGCCACAAGCCACACCGGATTCATCCATGAGACAGAACCGGCGAGGAAACTACGATTGGGAACGGTGTACCAACGAAACGAATTGAAGAAATCCCGGACAAGGGAAAAATTCGTTAGCGCATAACCGCGTAAGAGCTAAAGTTAGCGGGGGAACACGAACGTCGAAAAGTGAGTCAGACCAAAAACAAGAGAAAAACCGCAAAAAGCGTTTTCTCGAACGGCGTGACGAGAAATCCCGTGAAAAGAGGTTATGCCCCGAACCCGAGTGCATACCGCGGCCGTTCTATGAACAGTTCAGACTACTTTAAAAGAAAGCCACTGGATGATCTCTTGGAGGAAAATGTCACATGACACACTACGAAGAGATCTCCCAGAACTTACCAGTGGTCGCGAGTCAAAGACCGTAGACCCCACTGGAAAAACCCTGGTGGATAGCTGCAAGTTATCCCAGAGCTCATGACAGAACTAAGCTTGAGAGAGGGCCCACCTCCACAACGGGGAGGGGTGAACAACCCCTCAGAAAAGCCATGCTACGTCGAGGAAAGGCGGGCCGAGGCCACACCATCAACGAAGCGCCCGGGACTGAGATGCAGTCCGCCGGAGCCCAGGAAAGAGACAAAAATCGGCCCTGACCCGAGGCTCGACGTGAAGCCTGCAAGGTCGGAGCAGCCAAAGTTCGCCCTGCGCCGAGACGAAAAAGGTCGGTACCCGCCCAAGTTTCCGACAGAAGGGGTCACAAGAAAAGTGCCCCGACCTTGATCAAGAAGCCCCGCCGGCACCGACGGTGATATCTGACGGGTGAAAACGTTTCCTTACCCCAGGTGGGAGCACCCGCACCACCACCAAAGGGGGTGACCACCGACTGAACGTGTAAAGCGGAGGGACTGAACGACACCATCCGCAGTCCAGAAAAAACTGCCGACCCTGAGCAAAGGTTGTTGAAAACGACTGACCAAAAATCAAAGGCTAGCGAAACAAAAGGCAGGCCGTTAATATAAAACGATACAAGAAGGGCTGCCAACCGTGTAAGGCCATGTAGCTGTGAGACGGCACGGGTCGTAAGACCGCGGAGCCGTACAAACAGTCGACGGCACCCAAGCGGGTCCGAAAACTGTAGCAGTTGCGGGACGCGTAGCTCCAGGCCACGCCTATCAACAGCGAAACTTGTCTAAGAAGTTGACTGGAGAAAGTGTTAACGTACTCACGATAGTAACAACCTTGAAACCGCTGGAGCCTACGGCCACTGGCGCCGAGAAAACGAATACCGTATGTCTGTACGGGCAGCTAAGTAACAGGCCGTAAAACCGCAAGGAAGCAGCTGTAAGGTGTTAAAGTATGGAATGAACCATACGTGCCGTTGTTGGTAATAGCTACCCCAAACGTAAGGTTGTCTATCAAAAGGCCACCTATGGTCAAGAAAAATATCCTTCATGGAGGTAATATTGACAAGTAGGGGGTAACGTACTCACGTCAACCGTATGAGTCATAAACCCCAGCACTGGGGTAGAAATCACGAAAGAGGGGACGTCCTGTGTATACTACACGGACGTTAAACACCCTGCACCACGGAGCTGAAAAGCGCGTGGCTACTGGGGGACTTACGCCACAAAGTATGCAACCCGTTAAGTATTATAGATCCGTTATGGGTCTACAAAGGCGTCAGCATGACAAGTAAAAACCACGAGTCCTCCGCCAACTATGTCTCTGTGCACCACGGAGCAAAAAGCTCGTGGCTACGCGAGGGGACAACTGGTACTGGTACGTGTCCCGAACGTAGTAGCTATCAGTACAAAAGGACCGCCGAGGTCCACGATAGCGTGAACGCACTACACCGTAACGCGAGTCGTTATCTCATTATACCGCTATTCACCACGGGCCACCGAGTAAGTGGCGACGCCGAGGGAAGATGTACGCAGTACGCGTTCCCGTTGAGAATAGTTAAAATATATATACTGAGGCCGTAAGAAATACGGAAGAGTTCACGTGCCACGCAAGCTACACGAGTCGTAAACTGAGTTTGTTTCATCACGGAGCTCGAAACCGGTAGCTGCGTGGGGAAGAGGGGACTACCGTCGTACTCAGTATGTGTCCCGGTAAGAGAAACGGCCGCGAACTCAGTAGTTCATGGCTACTGGTCCCTACTACCACAGCGCGCTGCTGGTATAGGCCGTTAACTCCGTTTGTATAAAATCACTACGGAGCCGCGGCCGGGCGGCTACGCGTGGGGACTGCCGTCGAACGCTTAAAACGCCCCAGCAAGAAAAACGACCGCGGAACACTGCAACACGCGGCTAACGGTCGCAACATCCCGAAGTTCCGTTACCGGGTTTATCGACGTTGTACGTAAAACCGCGTTAATATCTGTAGAATGTGAGCGAAGGTCTCGTTCGACGCAAGAATCACATTCAGAATAGTTTCAACGGTTGTGGAACTACGTAACACGGAGGGAATAGCTCTCGTGATGGTATGCCTCCAGTAAAGAAGGAAATCTTATCACCCGAGCGCTAGGCCTCAAAACCGAGCAAGCGCTAACACGCGACGCATCCTGGGAGCGTGACGCATCGACAAACGGGACTCGTCCTCGTGTCCAGGAACTGGTGAAAACTATGCGGAACCGTGGACGTTCAACGCGAAAATCTCACCAAGTCAGCTCACACGGACGTGGAGATCTCCGAAACTAACGGGTGTGACGTATGTTGTGCGTTACCTTGCTGTAGAACTAAGCAGCACTACAGACCCGAACGTCATCCCATGCCCCAGACGGAGCCGCTTGTTGTGTTACGGACCCTTACGGGCCGTAAAACAAGCCGTGGGGCCGTATGGAACTGATAACCGAGCCGCACGGACCCTAATGGACCCGTGCAAGTAATCCAATGGCTCTACAACTAGCCGTAAAAAGGGGACTAACTCACGTAAGACCCGTGGGCGCCGCCTCTTGTGGGCCTACCGGTCCCATCGCGGAACCGAGGACCACAGCGATGTACACGGGTTTGAACATGTCGATAACACCAAAGCGCAACCTAAGAAGCGTTTACATGCGACGATCGCAGGACAGTCAAGGCGCCAGAACGCACCGACACTAGGGACCTGCCCGTCGTGTCGATGATATAGGCGCAAAACATCGCGGAACTGTGACGTTCAACGCGAAAATCCTACAGAGGCAGTTCACACGGCCGTGGAGCACCGTAGCTATGACCAAGTAGCTTCCTAGCTAGCGAACTCAACCGGGGTTCATCGTACAGTGTACGCGTTATCCCGTTGCAAAAACTCTGAAGTCGTACAGGCCCGCACGGTCAGAGAAGCATTTGCACGCTATGCATAGCGGGACCTCTGAGGTGCGTAACGCACCCGGACGCTCGGAGGCCTGTCCTCCGTGCCTACGATACTGGTGAAAGTAATTGCGGAAATGTAACGTTCAACGCGGATAATCGTACTGATGGTGTTCACGTGGTCGTGGAACTGCGTAGCTAATGGCCACGGAACCATGAATAGAATAGCTCTCACGGCGCTATACTACTTGTGAAGATTATCACTTGTCACCTGGCCACATAGCTCGTAGCTAGCGGGTGCATATCCGGGTAAATCGTGACGTGTACGATATCCCGTTACAAAACACGGAGCCGACGCATCCCAACACCGGAGCCGCACGCTCTCGGTCGCACCTTGAAAAATACCGGTCGCGGTGGAGTCTGTGCTCCAACCACGCCGCTTGAACCCAATCGCTGCAAAGAGTACCACGAATGGACTCGCAGCATAATCTGCACGCGTAACGCGTGAGATGGATGTGACCGGAGCGTAAATCAAAGAAGCGTTAGCACGCTACGCCGGGACATCATGGGTGTGTAGAGCATCGACACTCGGAGACCTGTCCTCCATGTCCATGATACTGGTGAAAATAATTACAAAAGTGTAATGTTCAACGCAGACAATCTTAATTGCATTCGCACGAGTCGTGGAACTGCGTAGCTAATGGCTACGGGACCAAGAAGAAAATAGCTGTCGTGATGCTATACTTCTTGTAAAGAAAGTCATCTGTCACCTGACCACGAGCGTAGTAGCTAGTGGGCGTATAACCGGGTTAACCGTGCAGTGTCACGTTATCCCGTTAAAGATAAGTTCCGCTCACTGGAGCCGCCCAATGAAAGCGAAAGGACCCGTAAACGCAGCGGACCGTGGAATCGTATGGAACCGCACGGACCCGTAAACACGGGCCGCGGAACCTTCCAATGGAACCGCACGGACCCGTAAAACACGGACCGTGGAACCGCACGGACCCGTAAACATGGGCCGTGGAACCGTATAACTGTCGTAGCCGTTGGCTACGGGACCAAGAAGAAAAATAGCTGTCTCAATGCTATACTTCCGGATGAACCGTGCACGGTGTACGTCTTTCAAGAGGCGCTCCGCTGAGAGTGGCGCGGCCCGCCTCCTGGCTTTGGACCTGGGTGGCGGTGGGGAGACGAAGAGGGCCTATCAGACCGTCGCTTCTCCACTTTCTCCGCCGCTCTTTGAAAGTACCGGTCGCGGTGGAGTCTGTGCTCCGACCACGCCGCTAGATCCCAATCGCTGCAAAGAGTACAGGGATTTGACTCGCAGCATAATCTGCACGCGTAACGCGTGAGATGGATGTCACCGGAGCGTAATTTAAAGAAGCGTTTGCACGCTACGCATCACGGGACATCCTGGGTGTGTAAAAACATCGACACTCGGGGACCTGTCCTTCATGTCCATGATACTGGTGAAAATAAATACGGAACTTGTAATGTTCAACGTAGACAGTCTTAATTGCGTTTACACGAGCTGTGGAACTGCGTAGCTAATGGCTACGGGACCGAGAAGAAAAATAGCTGTCAATGCTATACTTCTTGTCAAGAATGTCACCTGTCACCTGACCACGTAGCTTGTAGCTGGTGGGCGTACAACCAGATTAAACCGTACGATGTACGTTAACCCGTTAAATACGGACCCGTGTAAACACGGGCCACGGAACCGTCAACTGAAACCATCCGCCCCGTAAACACGAGCCGAGAACCGTATGGAACCGTCAAATGGAATTGTATGGAACCGTCCGCCCCGTAAAAACGGGCCGCGGAACCGTATGGAACCGTCCAATGGAACCGTCCGCCCCGTAACAACGGGCCGCGGAACCGTATGGACCACGGAACCGTATGGACCACGGAACCGTATGGACCACGGAACCGTATGGACCACGGAACCGTATGGACCACGGAACCGTATGGACCACGGAACCGCACAATGCCCGTAAATAGGGCTGCGGAACCGTCCAACGGAACCGTATGGAACCGTGTCTATGGAACCGTCTCAATGGAACCGGCCCCCGAAACCGCACAATGCCCGTAAATAGGCTGCGGAACCGTCTGGGACCGTCCAATGGAACCGTACTGACCCGTCAATAGGATCTTACTACAACTTAGGCGACGCATATAGCGCCCCTAAGAGGTTATATATCTCTCTCTCTCTCTCTTACCGTTACCGCTCTAGGCGCAACGCCACTAAGAGCGTAACCTTCTCAGTAAACTTCTTTTATATCTGAAAAGAGAAGAACATATATCCATGCATACATACACAAATACGGAAAAGTAAGTATGATCTTACGGACACGCTAAAGAGAGACGAGGCATAGCATTCTAAACAGAACATCAACACTTTCTGAAACAGAAAAAATTTCTCACTGAAAAAATTTCTTAAGAAGAGAAGAACATATTTCCATGCGTACATACATAAATACGGCAAAGTAAGTATGATCTTACAGACACGCTAAAGAGAGACGAGGCATAGCATTCTAAACAGAACAACAACACTTTCTTAAACAGGAAACAAAAACTTTTCTATCTGAAAAACTTTAGAAACCCGAGAAAACGCATCCAAGCGCCGGGGTAGTGTGGGAAACACCAACCACTGTGTACTCGAGGTCTGTAAAGATAAAAAGGAAAGACTAGGTTCCCTGTAAATAGGACGTCGGAGAGACCCACTCCCGGTCACTCCAACACCCCAAAATTCAAGCTTGAAAATTAAATATTTTCTCTCAAATCTGTGTAAGAAAAACAAAAATAGTCATACGCTGGTAACGTGAAAACGAAAATAAGCTCTCTTGTAACAACTGTAGCTCCTTGGAGTTGTTAGAGGGCGACCCCTCAAACACCCAACGGTGACTTCGACCCAATGCGCATGCGCCAAAATCGAAAAAGGAAATTGGCCTAATGCATACGAGAAGGTGTACTGAAATATCCTAACGTGCTAAAACACTATACATAGTATAACGCTAGGCTCACCTCGAGGCGGGTGGGGCTGAGGGAGAAAAAGACTAAATCCCGGGGCGAGAGGTCCCCTAGACAGGCACAACTGGTGCTATAGGACCTAAAACACCCTCCACGAGAGTAGGACGCTCTCGAACTAGCCACTCGCTTTGTACGAATGGGGACAGAAATCGCTATCCTAAGTGTAGGCTACACGGGTAAAGCCGTGTAGGTCGGCCGAAGAATCTCGGACCCATGGCTACCTCGTCCTTACCTCGAAAGTCTTGAAAAGGCGAGCCGGATGAGAAAAGGCAGCGTAAAAACCCTCCAGGTAGAAGCTGCAACGGAGAAAAGAGTTAGAAAAAGGTTAGATTAATTAAAATAAAAATGACCAGTTTCAGCGATGTTAGTGCAAACAACGCGCTGAAAAAGAGTGAGGTGGTACAGAGGTATTATGGAGGTCAGGGCTTGGCTGGTTACTGCGTTTTTTAGGGTCGGTTAGAAGTGCGTTAGAATCAGGTCGTGTGACCAGATTGCATAATTATAGCATGGAAGGTAAGGTATAACTTGAAGTAAATATCATTAATGTGTGGAACCCATGGTAAGTGCTCATCAATCTGTTGATGACAGGATTATCACTGAAAAGATTAACATTTTTATTTTGAGGGTGAAAAAGTATTAGAACAGATTTTTGTAGCATTAAGATGTAACTTATTTGACTTAAACCATATGATTATTTGATCCATCTCAGTGTTCATTTCATTTATCACATCTAAGAGGTTATTTTCACTATATAGAACATTGGTGTCATTAGCATAAAGAATGAAATTAAGAAATAGTAATGAGCTTTGCGGAACTCCACATCTGATTTTAGGCTTAGAGGAATTATGATAATTAATAGAAACATACTGATACTTGGCACAAAGACAACTAGCAAACCAAGCATTTGAAATGTCATGAATACCGTACGAATCCAGTTTTTTAAACAAAAAAAAGTGACCTAACATATCAAAAGCTTTGGACAGGTCCAAAAATAGACCTGCTGCAAGACGTCTATTTTCAAAACAATTTATTACAAAGTCAACAAGGTTTAATATGGCATATGAGGTATTAGGTTGGGGTCTAAAACCAAATTGTTCTTCAAATAAGATTGGATGCTTGGTTAAAACAGAGTACAACCTACTAAAACAAGCATTTCCAAAACTTTAGAGAAGCAGGATAAAACTGAAATTAGCTGCTACTTCTTTTTCACCTCTTTTGAAAACGGGGACTACTTAGGTGAGTTTAAGATTTAAGGGAACAATACCTTTACTAAAAGAACAGCTACAAATGTGTGTGAGTGGTTGGGAGATAAAACAAAAAACACTCTTAACTTTTTTGGAAGGTATTTTATCGAAGCCCAGACTTGAATTCTTTAGTTTAGAAAGGCAACACAAGACCTCTTCTTCGTTGGTATGATTAAAAAAGAATGATGAACCTACGGAATTCTTCAAACATTCTAAGGGATCACAGAGATTATCATCATTAATGCTGTCACTAAGTTGAGGTCCAATATCAATGAAATAATTATTAAATGTATTGCAGATATCTATAGGGTTCATAATACTATTATTTCCATTGTTTAATACAGTAAGTATTGAAGCAGAGGTTTTGTTATGCAGAATAGACTTAATACAATCCCTATAAAATCATCAGTCATGTCCATAATTTAACTCCATCTTTTTCATCATGTTTGATGAAAGACAACAACAGAGTCAAGAACTTATTTTGATGTCTAATTAAAGTTATTGAATGTAATGAATATCAAAATTTGTTTCATAATACCCAGTGCAGAAAGTCTACATTAAAAGCTCACATTCATTATCATTTTCTTTACTTTTATTAATCTTAAAATAAAACTGATTTTGCTTGGTTTAATTTTTTTGTCAAAATTTATTTCAGATATTAAAATCACCTTTACTTTGAAATTTCATTTGCATATATGTACTCAGTGGTTTAAAACAACAACAATTCTTCAAATATTTCAATACATACAATCTTAAGGAATGTATTTAAGGCAGCTACAACTTCTAGTCTGAAACCAGATATACCTACCCAAATAAGTTGCCTCTTTCATATCTCCTCAATGGAATAAGGTGTTAGAGCACTTTCTACACATTCAATTCTATAAGTCTATTTTATAAAGTGGCCTATCATTGTGAGATTACAAGTGTGGGAACCCTTAGTGACTTGTTTGAGGCAATCTAAGTGACTTGTTGGATTAGTTTAAGTGAATATTGTATGTAGATATCGGGTAAACAGAGAGTGCCCAAGCAAGTTTGATCCCAAATTTCCAGCTGCTTCGGAAAGGGAGATTGAAAATAATGATGCCTTTCTTCTTTTCAGCCATGTTAACAGACATTTAAAGTAATAATATTTTAGTAAACAAACTAACTCAATACTGTTTACTTCCAAATTTGTGTGACTTTTCCACAGCATGTGTGCATGTGCGTAATGGAGGTATGAAGCCACTCTGTAAAATACATGGTCTTTTCTCTTTCAAAAGATCTTATGGTCTATTCTATTCATGTCTGAAGCAGGTTAATCTTTTCTCAATTCTCTATAGCTCTCCACTGGCTCCAAATCAGGAGATACTCACAAATGAGAGCTTGTGGTAAATTCTCAACCAGGACAACCTAATCTCAAACAGTCAAATTTATGATACATTTTAGTGATACTATTTATCCAATCTGTGAATTTTGGGCACTGTATCCAATCTGTGAATATTAGGCACTGTTCTCAAACATACAAATTTGTAGTCGGATCTTAACTGTTCAAATATTACGTTCTACTTTTAACCAATTGAATTAATTTAATAATTCATTGTACCCTGCAAACTTACTTAATTTTCTCAATTGGAGGAATTTGTGGCCTGAATTTGTTTTTTGCTCTGTTCTATTCGTAACGTTTTCATCAACGTTGTTTCCGTATCATCCTTGGCGTCAATTGGCAAGACTATGTGTCAAACAAAGTGGTGCTAGAGAAAGCAAGTCTCCCAAGCTTAAAATCCATCCTACTACAGTTACAGCTCTGCTGTACCAAAAACAGTCCTCTTTGTTGAACTCAAGAGTGAAAAATATGATTGGGGAGTCAACTAAAGAAACAACTCTTATCAGACTTGCAAAAGGAGGCCCTGAATTGAACAAATCAACAAAAGCAGCCAGCTGCAGTTTAGAGCCAAAGACAAGTTTTAGTAGAGCAGTGCAGCAAAAGGAAAGAGAGTATAAAGACCTCTAGTCTTGCCACTTGACGCCAAGAATGATAGGCAAACAACGTTGATGAAAACGTTATGAAAAGAACAGAGCAAAACATTCCAGAGACTACAAAAATGGTCTGCACTTCACAGATTTGTCTTTACAGTCATCAACATGTTTGCTGACATTTTGCATTTCTTTTGCATGCGAGCATTCAGCCATTATTCTAAACTATTATCATTTTACAAGTGCTTTATATTTTGGTCCATTTCCAGCAAATCTAAACTTGACAATATGAACAACTTACTATCCAAATGACAGTGCCTCATGGCTTTGACATCCTGGGCATGAAGGAAGTGGTACAGATTCTGACCTGTGACCTCATCATTTGCATAATCCAAAAAACTGTTAATTCTGTACAAGCAAGAAATCAGAGAAAGAACAACTAAGCCATTAGTCCACACACAAATATTTATCAGATTTTCATAATATGACAAAATTGTTTTCCAAATATGTCTGCTTTTATCATACATCTTTATGCACAAATGTGTGCATAAAGAGGAAACAATGCTTCCTTTACAACTAGCTTTGGTAATAGTAATTAATGCATGATAGTCTATGGAACTCCTGGCCTAAAAGGAGTACTAGACCGAAAAACTCGTTTTTGAGAAATACACAAATATTATATACACAACGCATCGATAAACTTCATGCCTACATAGCCCACAGATGACGTGAGGGCAAACGTCACTTGAATAATCATATTAACCAGAAAATTGCTATACCGTTGTGTGCTAGGGGGGGGCCCCTAAAAATACACCCTTACTTTTCTGGCTAGTGCTCCTTTAAACACACAGGGCATGAGGAAAATGGATGGACAATGATTATGAGTTACATAAAAATACATCTTCCTTTAACATATTGGACATCCTACACCCCTCACTTTTCCCTTAATCACCCCCAAAATGTTACTAATGTCCCATAGGCATCGTCCCAACAAATTTGGGTAAAACTTTCTTTTGAATCTCTTAAGATATCCTGACAAAAAATGGACAAACTGATAAATGGACACATGATCAATCATAACCTTCTCCTCCTCCATTTGACATTATTAAATGTAACATAAAGTAACATATAATAACATCTGCTTCTTCATAAAAAAAAAAACCAGTCTAATCTATTTTTTTTTAATTCTGAAACTTTTCTCATTAAAACTTAAATCTGATAGTAAATTAATACAAATGCACATGTATGCATTTGTATGTATTCATATGCACATTTTTTGTACTTGTATATCATTTGTATTTTCCTATTGTTTTTTTTTATTACTTTAAAATGAATTATAATGATTTCTACCTAATATATGCTCAGGCTCATATGTATAACCTGTGAAAAATGTTACAAATGTTGCAATGAATTATTAAAAATCTCTACTCAGATAACATTTTGTGATGGAGTTGATCACCAACCTCTCTTCACAGTATGTGATTTTGAAGTCCATGTTGACCTTGCATACAAAACAAGTTGGTTCCAATCTGAGCTCATTGAAAGTTGGAGGCGGAAGAGCAAAGGCTACTCCGACAAACCCAAGGATTTCTGGTACATGTGTTTCATAGTTTGGCAAGTAACGTGGCCGAAGGGATCCTGTAATATAAATAACCTGGAAAAGAAAAAGATCACACAAATTTAATTTTTCTTCCATTTTCCCACCATATACGTAGGAGACGTCTATGTGATTTTGAAGTCCATGTTGACCTTGCATACAAAACAAGTTGGTTCCAATCTGAGCTCATTGAAAGTTGGAGGCAGAAGAGCAAGGCTACTCCGACAAACCAAAGGATTTCTGGTACATGTGTTTCATAGTTTGGCAAGTAGCGTGTCCCCCCCCCCCACATTATTTTTGGGCACACATATAAACCAAATTCAGACAAAATTATACTCAGGCTAGTATCAGTATCATTTGCCATCATCAGTATTGTTTGCCACCCCTTCCCCCCCCCCCCCAAAAAAAAAGGAAGCTCCTACTGTATGCCTATATCACCACAACATCCAGCATCATTCATTTAAGCTCTCTTCTTCTGCATAGACAAACTAAAAAACAAGAAAGTAATCCATGGAGTTGCTGATATCATCACCTTAAGCACACAGCATAGTGGGGGAAATAGCGAACAGGGTCACTATAGCTCTAAGACTTTTGACCTTGTGACCCTAGGTCACTAATTTTGTGGCATTTGACCACTTCACCCCAGATTTACAGGACACAAGTTCATGTACAAAGGTATCATGGTACAACATAGGGTTAGTACAGATCTTGCTTTCTTAGAGTTTAATGTGTTACTAAATTGTACAAACTCACAAAGTTAAGTCCATCAGAGTTTATGAGCATATTAAAAAACTTTTTATAACAGCTGTAAGATCCACTTTTTATGAAATACATCAGCAGACAGTTTTAAGGCAAAGATTTGTTCTGATCATTTATTCCTCAAGCAGAAGTCAATGAAAGTTTGAGATGACTTTAATAATTATCCACACACTGAGTGAATGAAGGCAGGCAATTTTTGATGTAAGACAAGACACAGTTAATTGTAAATTGATAAAACCTCCAACACATTCTTGAAAACAGCTGCTTATAGATAATTCGCAAGTTCTATTTTAAGAGATAAGCATAGCAGGGTGTAGTCCTCAATGACATCATCGATCATATTTTTAGTACTTGCAATGTTCCAAATCGAGAGATTGCATTAGCAGGTCAGCATGAGTCACTGTATGAGATCATTGTATAATTTTCTCAAACTACGCCACCCAGTTACTGATGCATAGTGTTATTGCGCAATGTTCATTACCCTCTGGAATGTCGTTGATCTGTTGTGAATGGACGCATGTAACAAACTTTAAATGTTTTTCATTCATAAAAAGGTATTTTACGAGTTGAAATGGGTATTTCCTGTTCAGTGTTTGGTTGTACAAATTGTCAAGGACAGAAAAAAAGGAGTATTATTTTACAGATTTCCAGCGGAAGAGCAGATGGGCGAAATGGATAACTGCAGTGAAACGCAAAGATTACACACTAAGTTCCACCAGTAGATTATGTAGTGCATAGCATAAGAAGCAATCATTTTTCCAACGGAGGTCAAGTACCATTTTGTCCCTGTCTATTTTCCGGAAATTTTCTTTAATTTTCTACAAGTTGTCAAAGTACATTTTCCTAATAGATAATAACCTGATACAAAGGGGACCACTGTAGATGCCCTGAAACAAATTATCTGACCATGTAACTATGAGGTTTGCACTTTAAACAACCGAATAGAAAGTGGCCAGTCACATGACCACTAAACATAATAACTCGGTAAACCTACCTTATACCCCGATGACTTGAAATTTACTCCTCTCTTTGTCAAGGTGGATTTCATTCGTATCAAGAGGGATTTCTCTAGAGCTTCTGTTCTTGAACCAACTGACATGCTTAGATTATCTGCATAATAACGAGAATTAAATGACAAAATCAAAAATGATGATGATGATGCTGATAAAGATAAAGATGAAAATGATGATTAGGATGACTATGATGATGATGCTAATGATGAAGATGATGACAATAATAATATTACAAGAATTAAATGACAAAATTGAAATGCAGATGCTAATAATAATGCTAATAATAATGCTAATAATAATGCTAGTAATAATGCTAGTAATAATGCTAGTAATAATAATAGTAATAATAATAATAATAATAGTAATAGTAATAGCAATAGTAATAATAGTAATAATAATAATAATAATAAAAATAAAAATGATATTAGTGATAGTAATGATAATGATAATGATAATAATATTGATGATAATGATAATGATAATAATAATGATGATGATGATGATGATGATGATGATGATAATAATAATAATGATAATGATAATAATAATAATGACAATGATAATAATAATAATGATAATAATAATAATAATAATAATAATAATAATAATAATGATAATAATGATAATAAAGATATTAATAATAATAATAATAATAACAATAATAACAATAATAATAATAACAATAACAATAATAATGCTAAAACTTTCCTGCCTTGTGGGATTGCCTCAGACCTCTTGCATTATAGGTAATAACTTTAAGGTCAGCCATAAAAGGTTGTAATTAAAACAGATTGCAAAAATGAACTCAAAGAAAACATGGATAAGGAATGTCGCCAATGTACATTAGTACGAAGGCTTAAGATAAACTTCACTATAAGCAAATAACCTATATATGTATGCATATAATAATGACGGAATAAGAGCAAAAAATGGAATAAATTGTCAAAACCGAAGGCGTAAAACAGTGACTGGCCTGTGGAAAAAATGCCAGTCTGGTTAACCCTAAAAGGAAAAAGACCAAAGGGAATGTTGGCCAAAATCGGAACAAATCAATATAAATATGACAAAAACCATACAGTCGTTGATGTCAAAAGAACGGTAAATACCGTCTTGATTAGCATGCCCATGCAAATTGACACCCATATCATATGACCCGGCCAATTATAAAAATGGCATCTCACACTAAGTCCCACATGGAATCCCATGTTCCACATGGCATCCCACCCCATGTCCCACATGACATCCCATCCCATCCCATGTCCCACATGACATTCCACCATATCTCCTACATGGCATTCCACCATATGTCCCACATGGCATTCCACCATATGTCCCAAATGGCATTCCACCATATGTCCCACATGGCATTCCATGGTTGTTTTTTTCTTTATATTTTGTGACAAACATGTACAGAAAAATTAACTGAGAGACCATTTCGTCATCATAGATTGTAAGATTTTACGATGTGTAATTTTATTCCTTAGGATCTGCCATCTCAACGGCAAAATTATACTGTAACAAATATTTAATTTTTTCAAATGACAGTTTCGCGCCTAAAAGTGTAGCTTTCTGCTGGATTTTTCCTCATATTTCAAAAACTGTGTGGTACTTATTTAAATGGGAGTGGATAATACTTAGCCTTGAAAACAATAAAGGTTTGCCATTGAGTTCTAACTTTCTACAGGCAAAGAAATTTTGGGCAGAGGTATAAGATTGGAAAATTAGAGCACTACATAAGTCATAACGTTAGTATATAGCAAAGCATCATGGGAAATATCACAAAAATGGCGATGTGCATGTCATAAAAAGTTCCTAAATTAAGGAACCTTTTTGTTTCGCACATTTTAGGACCTCTCCTGGAATGGTAGGAACGAATCCCCAGGCTGCTATTAGCGTTTTTAGGGGGTTTTTTTTGGCCGTGTGATTTTGGTAGCAGAAGATTACTTAAAATCGTGTCGATACAAAATAGGGTTAGTTAAAAGGACTATATATTTTGGAACAAATGTTAAAATGTAGGATCCTATACAATATGTCTTTTAATAGTTGGGGTCTAGGGATGGTTTTCATGTTTTTGATGGTAAGAATATAGCTTAAAGAGATAACATTTACAACGATGAGATTTAATAAGTATGAGAATCATATTCTCATGACAATTTTTGCGCCTCTGTGAGCATTCGGCACCCTCTCCAAAAATGTTTACCTATCTACCAGCTGTATTTAATAAAATTGTTTGCCCTACATGGCAGGCAGATATTAAATATCACTGCCAAAGAGCTATCGCCATGCATAGGTAACTGTCCGAGCGCGAAATCCAGAGGACCACTGGAGTGCTTATGATAGGGTTCGAGGCAAAGTTCCCGGAAAATTTGGTCTTTTCTGTGGAAAATTCATGCGCTTTTGGACCACAAAAATGGAATATTACTACATGCTTAATAGCATAGGAAGAAGTTCTTGATCAACATGTGCATTTTCCAAGGGCCTAAAAATATATGTTCTCAGTACAAGTCTTGGCGCCTCTTGAGCAACTGGCGCCCTCTCAGAAAGCTTTGTTGGGTGGGGGCAGTTTCCCCCTTGCTACCACACCCCCTCCAATCAGTGCCTCTCCACACACACCTGCCCGAATTTCTTCCAACACCACAAGCCATGGCCCCTATCCCTTGGATCCTATCACCACTGTATCAGTCTTTTAAACATTGCCATATATATCTATCATGCAAATCGAGGGACGGGACATCGAGGCCCGGGGCCCAGTTTGTTTCAATATTTTTGCTGGCGAATATCTTGTCCAGAGCTTGTATTTTATTAAATATTTAATTGATAGCCATTTACATTCTGTCCTAAATTTCCTTCAGAGAGAACTTATTCCATCATCAGGTGGACGTGTTGTGCACATGTACATTAAAAAGTTTGTCTCAACTTTAACTATCAAGAAACTACTGAACAGTAACATGTGTGCATGTGTAAACACTGATTTACTCGATTCGAGACCTGTGAAAGAAAATGTAGGACAAAATAAATTGTAATAATTGGGAACAAAAACATTAAATATTGGTTATTTCTTACCGATTCTATTGTCTAAACAATTAGTTTATCTACCCCTGGTCATTTTTAAGGAGAGGTAAATTAATTAATAAAGGAGAGGTAAATTAATTTGAAATGGAAAGGATGTTTGTGCAATAAGCCTGGCCTGTTGTCCAGAAGGTAAACATATGGCGTATGAATACATGTATTAAGACGAATCGTGTCATGAGCTTGAACATTTTATCGTGTAATTTGATGGGTGAGTAAGCAAGTAATGCAACTCGAAAGTGGGGGTACGAAATATGATCACCCAACCAAATTTATGTTAAAGGTCAGGTGTTTGGGACACATTTTTAATGCGGCCTTAAGATTGTAATGAAAAATAAACCTCTTCTAGGTCAAACTTAAAATATGGGAGGTGTGTTGAAAATAAACCTCTTCTAGGTCAAACCCAAAATATGGGAGGTGTGTTGAAAGTAAACCTGTTCTATCCATGCAGCATGAAGAAAATATATTCTTAAGTCCCACTTGAACTGCGAGACCATCAATGTATATCAAATAAAACTGAGTACAGAAAGAAGACTCTCCATTTCAATCTCTGGCTGAAGTGCACACCCCACTTTCAGACACATATCTCAATTTAAATTAAGTACCAATCTCGAAGTACCAATTTGAGGTAAGTCTCCATTTCCAGGGCATGTGTCTCCATTTAAAGAATGTAACCCAATTCAAGTATATTAGAAATGAGTTTAATCAATTTATGTACTGTTTAGTATGGGGTCACTACATGTAACTCAATAAGAAGTTCTAAACAGTGAACTGGTCTTTTTTCTAAAGCAATGAAATCCAGTTTGTAAACCGGTTCTCCAGTTTGTATTCATTTGAAAAGCAAATTTACAAGTTAAAATCAGAACAGGAATTCACTTAATAGAACCGAAGTACAAGACACTACATCTTAAGAATACTTTGAAAGTTTTGCTTTGATCTATTTTCATCAAAATAGATACTTATGAACTTTTTTGTGGGTATACTATTCCCGAACATATTCCTGAAAGAAATTGTTTGCTGATCTTTAAAGGCCAGATATCGTGTTAACATGGACAGTAATGTACAATAAAAGCCAACGTTTTTTATTGGTCATACACAAATACTGACAACCAGACTTTGTTTCCTATAATGTCAATAAAGCACTCAATATTCCTATGTTAGGGCCAGAGCATGGCGCTATGATTGTATTCATTTGCTAGCCAAATGAGAGCTTATAGATTATATCAAAATTTGATGTAAGAGTTTGAGAGGGAACTAGATTGGACTTGGCTAGATTGATCACCCACCCGAAGTCCGGAGCCACTCTTATGACTATGTTCGTGTGTTCTGTGTAGGTGGCTGTGTCTATTGCGACGATGAACCAGTTGTCTAGGTACATACAGATTCTGATGCCTTGCTTTCGCAGGAAGGCCGCTAGAACTCTTGTAATCCGGGTAAAGACCCTGGGAGCAGTCGAAAGCCCAAAGGGTAACGCCCTGAACGTGTACGTAACTCCCTCTAATTGGAACGACAGGAAACGCCTCTGTTCCTCGAGCATCGATATATGAAGATATGCGTTCACGAGGTCAACGGAGGTGGCCTACAGGCCCCTTGTCAATTAAGGGAGGATGGAGTGAAGAGTCTACATCTTGAACTTCAACGGACGAATGAACCTGTTGAGTGGTCTCAGATAATGACTGGGCGCCACTTGTTCCCCTTCTTGGGGGCCAGAAAAAACATGGAAATTACATATTCCTGGAAGGATTCGAGATGGGGATGATGGCGTTCTTCGCCAACAGCTCACCAATCTCTGTCCTCAACAACCCTATGAGGTTGCTCAAACGAGGCGTGGGGGTGGGGGAAAGACCCCCTAGGGGCGAGAGAGTCGTGAACTCTAGACGTGATGGCGTTCTTCGCCAACAGCTTTCCAATCTCTGTCCTCAACAACCCTGTGAGGTCGCTCAAATGAGCATGGGGGTGGGGTGAAAGACCCCTTGGGGAGAGAGTCGTGAATCCTAGACGGAAACCCTGCCGAATGGTTCATAGCACCAATTTGTCTGGTAACTCTCTCCCATGCTTCTGAAAATATTCCCAAACGCCCCCAGACTGGACCTCCTGTCAACCTAGGCGTCGGGGGTGGATCAAGAGCGCTGCCCCTTGCCCTTCCCCCACCCTCGCGAGAGGAAGAAGTTGTATAGGGTCCCGCTACTGTGTTATGGCGACGATTGGCCTGTCGCTGGGTAGGCGTACCCCGGCCCCGTACAGGGGCAGGAGAGGCGTGGAGACTCAGGCGAGTTGGTCGACTGTCGCGTCGAGCAAATCTGGGAGTCTGGTTAACAAAGGTGTCGTCTTTGTAAGGACGTCGGCTGGCAAATGTCTATGCAGAACCGAGTCTAACCCCTCTGTCACCCATACGGCGAGGGTATTTGGTATTTAAAGCCCCGCAGTATGGCCCTGTCAACAGCTGTTGGGGAATCTTCCCTCCGCTGGACCGCAGGATCAAGAAATTTCTTGATCCTGGCCGCGGAGCTAGACACCCTGCGGTGCCGCTCGCGGGCTGGCGGAGGAGTTGCCACACCCCTTCCGAGATCAAAGGGATGCCTATGAGTGCCTGATAGGCAGCTGGTTGGACAAGAGTGGCCTTGTCAACTTCTTTGTTGTAGGCCGTCCAGTCCCTGTCTGGGGTCCTAGCCCAATGCTGAACCCTGGTCACCAGGGAGGCATCAATGACGAATTGTCTAGCCGTTGGCTTAGTTTATCTCAGGGCTGAGCTAAGCAGTCTACGCTGAGACTGTGGGCCAGCCTCTACGAGAGGTGCTTCTACAACATCCAGCTTAATTTCCCGTTCTAGGAAATCGAGGAGCTGGGAAAACTGCTTGCCTTGTAAAAGGGGGTCCACTGGGAGAGGTGGCAGGAAGAGGACTTTGTCCGGTACCCGGTAGGATACGGGGGTCCTATCTAGTGCAGTCTGCATCGTTGATGCGGCACTGGGGATGACTTGAACCGGGGTGGCGGGAGGAATCCCCCGTTCTAGGGGGTGGTCTCGTGCCTTGGGGGTGTTTGGAGTCTCCACCGGAAGGTCCAGATCGCCCAAAAAATCATCATCCTCTCCAAAGGAATAGATGTCGAGGGCATTCTCCTCCAAAACCTCAGGGTCGGGTGAATGCCATGCTGCGGCAGTGGCAGTTGCCGGGGGTGCAGGAGGTGGTAGCCTCCGCTCAACACCTGGGACACCACAGTCTCAAGTGTCTGCTTGAGAGTGTCCTTGAAGGTGGGATCCTCAAGGGGATTTCCCCTGTGTCGCTTCCTTCACCTCTGCCTGGGCTCAGGAAGGGCAAGGAAGAGGAGGACTGGTAATGTCGACTCCATCCTCTCCTGTGGGTACTATCCTGTTCCCTGTCCCTCCTCTGGGGCCTGACTCGCTCAGACGACAATACCAGGAAGATGGGAGAGCCGCGCTCCGCCACAGAGTTCGGCACAAAAGGTGTACGCGTAAGCATACCCCTACTCAGTTGTGGGGGCCGTCGTCCGGTGCCCTGCTGAAAGTGGACATCGGCCTCGCCTCCCGGGTGGGAGGGGGTTGCAGCTTAGGCTTGGGTGAGGGTGGTGGCAGGGGGAAGACAAAGACAGCCTGCCTGACCGTCGCTTCTCAGCTCTCTCGACCGCTTTTTAAGTGCCGGTCGCATTGGAGTCTATGCTCCGACCATGCCGCTTGATCCCAGTCACTGCAAAGAGTACACGGGTTGGACTCGCAGCATAATCTGCACGCGTAACACGCGAGATGGATGTCACCATAGCGTAACTTAAAAAAGCGTTTACACGCAACGTATTGCGGGACACCTTGGGTGCGTAACGCACCGACACTCGGGGACCTGTCCTCCAATGTCCATGATACTGGTGAAAGATATTGTGGAACTGTAACGTTCAACGCGGAAAATCTTACTAAGGCAGTTTACACGGCCTTGAAACTGCGTAGCTAATGGCTACAGAAAAAAGAATAGCTCTCGTGATGCTATACTTCTTGTAAAGATTGTCATTTATCACCTCACCACATAAACTTCATAGCTATAGCGGGTCTATTTCCAGGTTTACCGTATGGTGTACGTTATTTAATTACAAAATTCTGGAGCCGTATAGACTCGTTCATCGGAGCTGTATGGACCCGAAAAGCCGTAGGCCAGGGAGCCGTACGTACGGAGCTATCTAATAGACCCATAGGGAGCTGTCACGTGAACACGGACCATGGAGCCATACGGAGCCGATCACCGGAGCCGTGTGGACCCATATGCACCCGTGAAAGTAATGTAATGGCTCAACAGTGAGTCGTAAAATTACTTATAACTAACTAATTACCTCTTCTGCCACCACAGAACCGTGGTCCACAGCAGTGTACAAAGGAGTTACCCACTAAAAATATACGCCTCACTGGCTCAGTAGCGTCAAGAAGGGGGCACTAGTGGTTTATTCTAAGTGACGTCTAGGATGCCACTTAGCTGATAAAAATAGACTCCGGTAACTTACGTCTGATAGACCGCACCCGTAACCCTGCCGACTCAGTAGCGTCGAGTCAGGGGCCTCCAGGGGGTGAATCAGGTCAAAGTTAACAAAGTAAACTCCTAACACAGACCTCTACAGCTCAGTAGCGTCGAGTTGGTGGTCACGGCGTAAGCAGAAACTTTGAGACTATAATGATTTATATCGCCTCTTCGCGTTTGAAAAATATATATATATATAGAAAATATATATATACTTACACCAAGGCTCCCGTACGGGGGATGTACTAACGACCCTTACGCGGGTGAGACGGGTCTGCGGGAGACGTCAAACATAGTGAGGCAAGCCACAGCAAGTTAATACATAGAAAAATTGTTGAGGCCTACATATGCAATGAAACACTGGTTTTAATACTGATACTCTGTTCTTACACGCTTAGCATTTGTACAATATTTACGTTCAATACATTTCTTATTCATTTTGAAAATGCATGTTTTGATTATTTGCATGTTCAAGATACCCATGGCATGGTAAGAAAAACTAATTCGAATTACGTCTGTTCCGCAGTGTTCTGATTTTTCACTCAGCGGCGATCACGATTTGTGGGAAGACTTCAAATCGTTCACCTTGCGCACATGAGAGAAGGGATGTTATTACAAATAAGGTATTAATGGTACGTGTAATATTATTTCTTTACATAATTCTATACAAAAAAACATGATAACAAATTAATTATCAGGATATTGGGCTAAAACTTAGCATTTCTTTCAAATATATAATGTTAATTGCTTTATAAATTTTTATGGAAAATGATTTTGCACATGTACTACCGCAATAGGACAAGCTTATGATACTGTACATCACCATGCCGGACCAAATGAGAACCCCCAGAGAAAAGTCATTAAGAAATAATTTCTTTGCCAATATGCCAGTACATTATGGTGTTAGGCCTACGTCCATGTTCTGTGCCTCAAAACAAATGATAAACATATCAAATACGACTTACGATTAAAACAGTTTTAAAAAAAGGAAAATATAGAACTAATTTGTCTTGAAACAGATCATTGTGGCGGGTGCTTCAGTGTTTTCGATATACAGTAAGCGTGCCTGAGGGTAAACACCTGAGAATTTGAATATGCCGCGCTGGTAGAGGGGTACTGTGACGTGGCCGGTCATTTGTTAACAAAAATGTTCAATTTAAGCGTATAATGCATGCGCAATACTATTCCAAATGTACCTTACGGTCTATGCATAATGCACTGGCTACTGGGATTCCTAAGTGAGCCTACACCTCAATACAATGCTGTTGCAATATCATGCAACATCACCGAAACAACAAACTTTTACTTATGATGGCTACCAACTTCTCTCCTTACCTTGTAAACACAACAAATTTAGTCCATGGTATTATGTTTCCGAATCAAATGATATCAACGAGCAAAACTTATTGCTAAAAATGTAGCAAAAAACGTGATTTTCTGGAAGTTTTGGCTCTGTGGTCTTTTACAGCGAAATTCCTGCGTAGAATTGAATTTTCTATGCTGAGCATTGTCACGCATATGCTAGTGTACACAAGTTACAGAAAGAGCAGCACGGGCAAGGAACTTTCACAGGCATTTTTCACGCGCGTATCTAAAGCGCAGGAATCGGATTGTACTGTTTAAGTGTTGCAATTACAACGCGTATAATTCCATGGACGCTATGCGCGTACGTATGCATCACGAGGGTAAAACATTCAAAATACTGTGCACGCTAATTGCGAGGTGTAATACATTTTATATGTGCATGCACATGCATATGCGCCGATATTACATGTATTGTTAAAAGCGTTTCACGATTTGGAAAAAAACTGACAAAAAAATTGTTGGTTTTTTTTCTCTTTCTTTCTAATTTTGACCATTTATCATTGTTGTTTCTCTCCAAATTGTACAACTGCAACTGGAAACAAACTGAAGCAAGTGTGTCTAATTTTTCAGTGAGAAGGGAGTTGATTTTGATATCGAAAGTAAAGTCTCCCAGAAAAATCTGGAAACTTTCTTTTTAGACGTTTTAAATCCCATTGACTTTTGATTAGTATCTGGCACCACTTTTTCAATTTTCAATGGACATGGGCACATACCCGAATAGGTAGATTTGGAGATCTGCTCGATTTGGGTATGTAGAAGCGTACTACGATTCCTATAAACTATTTTTCATTTATTTTAGATTTATTTTACTCTTTTGATGACAGGATGTCCTGTAAGTGTGCATAATTTTAATATTTCTTTAGTTCAGCACACAGATGTCGTAAACATTTTCAATTTTGTTGAGTTCTCTGTAGAACCCTATCGTCAGCGGATCGAGACTAGCCTTATGTTATCTGTATAGGCGTACAGTAGGCCTAAGTGTAGGCTCATATCGCAAAAGAACAATAAAATGTTCTGTAAGAAATCAATAGAAGAAACAACCAAATATAGTATGAAATGATAACTGATTAATTTCTTCCGCATTTTAAATGCATATCTAAGAACAATATTTTTGATATCCACAATATAATGTGTATTTTTCCTTAATCTAGGGCACCCCAAATTCCAAGAATTAGATATAAATGTATCGAAAAGTTTATTTTAACCGTCAGGTATCATCTGAATTACATAATCCAAAAAAAGAGGTGATTATGTTTAGTGAACTGAGCCTTGAATTTCCATTTTTCTCCTTTTTAATCTCATGTGCCATTGGCATCAATCTAAAAACAGGAATTAACACTTGAATTCTGAACCCTCAAAAATCAAGTTTTAGAAATGGGGCACTAAATTTGATATCACATTCGGTCTTTTCGTTATAAAATGACCTTAATTAGTATTACTTTCACTGTTCAAACCCTGTTATTATCAACTTTATTATTGTTATAATTATTATTATTATTATTATTATCATTAATACTATTACAAGTGTATGATCTTTAGTGTCACCCTCTAAACTAAAACAAATCTTTTTTTTTGTTTTTGAAGGTTAGTCATAATGTTCAAGTTAAGTTTGGTTGTTTGACGAAGGCATAACGGCACTGCGATAACAAGGGTTAAATTGTGCCTGAGAGGTTAGATCATTCCAGAGGGAGGAAAAAAAGATTATAGAAGTCTGATAGAAGGACGGAGGCTAATAGCCAGCAGAAAGCTGGGACCGAAAGATGAAGTGCAGGGGTGTAAAAAAAGGGAAAAGGTGAAAGTAGGTAGGGGGATGGGGAGGAGGACTAAATATGGCTGTAGAGGGAGGTATGGTTAAGGAGGGCGATAATATAAGCAGGGAGTTATTTCAGAAGAGCTCAGCTATGGAGTTGAGGGGTGAAGGAAGCTCTGGGAAAGTTTTATATGGGCAGGCAAGGAAGACATGGTGGACGGTGAGGGGGCAATGGCAATTATTGCAGAGGGGTGGGGGGAGCCAGTAAGGAGGTAGGAGTGGACTAATATGAAACAAGAATGCAATCCACAGAGTTACTGATATCACCACCATGTATCCTATACCCACGGTACTGTCTATAAAACATTTACTCCAAATTTGTTGTCACCTAGCAATGACCTATGATCTTTCACATGAATGTGAGTCGCTCTGTATATCAGCCCCCATAATGTGCACAGCCCCATTCACCCTATCAAGCACTGCAGCAGAAAGGTAAAAATCAGGTTTATTGCCACTTGATATTTGACCTTTGGGGTCACCACTTTGGACCGTAATCGGTCATGTACTTTGGCAAAAAAAGTTCTTAATTTTGAAACAACAAAACACCATATATTACAAGACTATTATTTTACCATTAAGGTCCCATCCACAACTCAAAAAAATAAATCAAGTTGATTTTTACTTGACCTTTGACCTATGGGGGTCAAAATTCTGCCGGCAAAACTTCAACCCACAATGTACAATGCAACCCCTTTTGATTTTAAATGATCTTGTAATTTTTGCATTTAAATTGGCACTAATTTCCCAAGTTTGTACAAATATTCAATGATCTCTGACCCTTAACCTTTTGTCCACTGTTTTAAATAAATTCAACTCATACTTATATACTACATTTTCACATGCTTCTCACCTGTATGAAGGTCTTTGCTGTACAAGATAGTAAGCTACTGTAAAAAATGGTTTATTGACCTTTGAAAAAATCTAGGTTTTTTACCCCTCCAGCGATTAGTTATCATAAGAGTTGGTATACTTAAGCAACTTTTATTACTCCAGATTCCCATAGACAACCAAATGTCAGGCATATCAGGCCCAGACTAACACTGCATATTTAAATACATAACAACCTTAGGGGAGGGGATTGTGCATCATATATAAACAATTGTGGCATGTTTTCTGCCCTCATGACTTTCCTTCTCCTTAAAATTTTGTTCCAGCAAACCATAGCCACAAACTTAATGTAGCAAATGATGAGACTACATATCTTAATTAAATTAAGCACTTAACCACAATAAGGACTTCATCCATTGCTAATATGATACTCAACACTAACTACCACAACAACCCAGGACCAACAGGAGAACTAGTACAATAGAGCCACTGATAAGGAAAATTTGATCAGAAATGCTTGTGGTTTTCAGAATAAAAAAAATTAAGAGGAAATGTCTGACCAGACCTGCATATATATCAGGTCTTGACTGTTTGAAACTTGAAGGAGCATAACAACTAATAGGGAAATTCAATAAATTATTCCAAATATATATATTAGGGTTATATTACAGTATTTAAGTAAAGTACTGCCTTTTCTGTCCAAAATATATTTTCTCCAAAGAAAAATAGTGTCAAACATAATGACAATATTCTAATTCCCTAATATTTCAGATAAAAAATACCAAACGTAGTGTGTGTATGTGGGAGAGGGGAGTGGGTTAGGGTAGGACTCATGGCAAAGACGATCACCTGGGGTTCACTTACTTTCATGATATTTCTGGAGAGCAAGAAACTGGTCAAGTCCTTTTCCTGCAGATATGTTTATATGCATCTACATCATACCCCCCACACACACACAGCCCCCCACACACACACACACAGCCCTCCCTCTTCATAGGCATGATGTGTGTACATACATAAAAGGGGAAACGGGGTGAAAGTTAAGTGGGGGGTAGAAATCTCACAATCACGCTAAAATACAAAAGAAATCACTGTGCGAAAGATATAAAATTTCTATAAATTGTAAAGGGCAAGGCAAGTGCTACTTGCTCCCCCAAATCCCACCTATGATCCCCTTCCTGCTTCATAAAATACACTTGGCCACTCTTTTTGTAGAGTATATCACAAGAATGTTAATTATGCCTTCCTTAAAATAGATGGAAGTGATGATGTATTATTATTTTTCCCAGAAATGAGATTCGCCCCCCCTCCTTTTCCCCCCCTGGAGAAAAAACTTTGAATTATTTTCTGTACACTACAAATGGTAAGTGTAGGGAATTAAACACATACAGGTTATTACAATTTTTCATAAAGGATATATTCATTTTGACAACGTACATATAGAAGAGATCAAATTCGCTAAGAGAAATGTTTTGGGGGGACTAAATTATCATGCAAAACAGGTGAATCAGACTCTATACACTCACACTGTATGCATAAATATGAGTTTCTGCGCACCTGAAATTGAAATGGGCGAGTGCCTTTATGTACACAAGAAACATTCCATTCCATCTGTCATCCATGGCAACAGGGTTTACTAGGCGTACAATCTTAACGAAAAACACTGGGTCAGTGTACATTTTTGGATTTATTCTATAAAAACAGGAAAGGACACCATAACACTGTTTTGTACGTACCGTTAAGGTAATCTTGGTCTACTGTTTTACTCAAAATGGAATAAATGCTAGGATTAGGAAATGAAGATTCCAGAATCATCTTCGTAAGCCTACAACCTAACATGTTAGAGTGTAAGAATAGGCTTGTGTTGCTAGAGATTTTTACACTGAATATCAGAAATAAAATCAGGAAAATACTGTCTTTTAATTCCTTTGGCAAGATAAATCAAGTTTTTGTACATGTATTCTGATGCATATTCAATGAAAATATCTTGCAAATTTTCGAAAAACTGTCAATTTTAGGGAAAAACTATTAGGCCTTCTACTAAGCCAAGTGTTAGGTCTAATGTTAGACTAATGTGAGAGTGAGAGTTTTGTAGTGATTTGAAGCATTATCTTATAAATATCATTATTCATTTTTGTATTATATTGCTTTATTTTATATTGAATATTATTCTTTATTATCATTTAAGCAATATTTTATTAAGAAGTTGGTTTTCTTCTGGTGTTACACCTTTTCTTATGCCATAGACATTTTTGAGATGTTGATATCTTTCCTTGAAGTCTGTAATTAAGGTTTATCTGATTAGTTACAATTACCTTTTACAGAAGTTGATTTAATATTGGTTTATGACATATGTTACTATGTTAGAAGTTTGTTCACCTCTTCTGATCTATCATGGGTCAGCTTGGTAATTTTCCATCATTAGGTCAGAGTTGTTATGATTGCAGAATGATTTAAATATGCGCGGGTTGTCATGCAAGCTTAGAATCTGGGAAAAACTTTTGTCTAATCAGAGTATGGAGTGTGGGGTCACGTAGGGTTTGTTGACCAATGGGATTCATTCACGGTTTGGGCTCCTCGAAACATTCCAACCCTTCGGAAGTCTCTTGTCTTGTTTTAAAGCGTAGTCTGACAGTTCGTCATTATGTTCTCGTTATATTAAGATATAATAGTTAATGTATAATCACCCTTATAAAGCAGGATTTATACCAGTTATACTATTTGCACCATCTTATTAATCTTCAAGGATTTGTCATGTGATTTGGGTGTTTTAAAGATCAGATTACAAGAAATAAACTGGAGAACTTCAATATCAAATGTGTTCGTTTTATAGACTGGACGGGGCCTACGTATGTCATAAGGTCATGCTTACAGATTTGGTAGCATCGGTGTTCAAACTAGAAAAATGCTATAGCAGGGATAAATATTTGGAATTAATGAATAAGCCTATAGGCTATATTGGACATATTTGGAACGAACATACCTGATTTCTAAAATGATGGAACATCATGGCTTCGCAGCGGATCGGATTGTGAGTGAATAATGAATTGGTAGTATTTTATGGAGCTAACTTTAATCTCTTCATGGAGAACACACAATTTTTCAGACCTGTACGTTCCATTGTCAAACAATTTTTATGAACAATAGCACTTTCATTTGCCGTCAGATTCGGTAGTTAAACATTTAAACATTTTGATAGGACTAACCATTGATCCATTTCATTATGTTTTACCGCAAGAAGTAGATTTGCGAGGACTCATTGCATTGTCAAAATATATTTTATTTGATACAGAATTGTTGGGTGATTGTATCAAGAGAACAACAAAAATTTGAATTGTAAAATTTTAACTGCAGCTAGTAGATATTCATGTTATCAACATTTGGATACTAGATTGTTGACAGTATTATTGCACAAATTCCAGCAGGACTGTTCACATTTGCCATTTAATAGGACAGTCAACTGTATACACTGATTTCAAGAAACAATTAAGAGATTTGCGCAGATTTGAACAATGGTATGGCACAAAAATTTCGAAAAACTTGTCACTGTTTACGCATGCTTCGAGTGGAAGTTATGACAATATTGTGAATTTCTGTATCAACTTTCAAATTGGAGTTTGAAAAATACAAAATATCAAATAAAATGTGAATTCATCCATTTTCATCATCGACCATCAAGTTTTCAGCGTAAAAATTTGGACCGGCAGGCTGCAGATCGTGAGATTTCAAGTCGGAGGTATTGGCGGGAAGACATTGACATATTTGGATGCAGTGACAAAACCGGAAAGTTCCAGAATACTAGGCTACGCAGGCGTAGCTTATTTGTGTGGCAGTGATGTGTGACTCAACTGATGACGTGATGTCCTGACTCAACTGATGACGTGATGTCCTGACTCAAACTGATGACGTGATGTTCTGACTCAAAGTGATGTCCTGACTCAACTGATGAAGTAATATCCTGACTCAACTGATGACGTGATATCCTGACTCAACTGATGACGTGATGTCCTGACTCAACTGATGACGTGATGTTTTGACTCAAGTAATGACGTGATGTCCTGACTTAACTAATGGCTAGATGTCCTGACTCAACTGATGACGTGATGTCCTGACTCAAACTGATGACGTGATGTCCTGACTCAATTAATGACGTGATGTCCTGACTCAACTGATGACGTAATGTCCTGACTTAACTGATGACGTGATGTCCCGACTTGATTGATGGCGTGATGTCCCGACTCAACTGATCACGTGATGTCCAGCTTCAAACTGATGACGTGATGTAACTTAGTGAATAATTCATTCTAAGGAATTGTGCTGAAATTCTTAGGGAAGTTTAAGTTTGAAAAAACTTCCCTAGGGATATCAAGATTTTGAAAAAAGAATTAAACTGTACTGATGCTGAGGCAAATATAATATTTTATTTTTGCATAACGTTAGAGCTGTTCCTGAATTGCAGGTATCGTGAGCAGTTTCAAAGAAACATCTGATGAATGGGTGAGTTAGCAAGGTCCATTACCACATACTGTAGCCTATACTCATGAACGATAAACAATCACATTGGGGAATCCCTAAACATATTGTGTGCAAACTAGGTTTTACATGTGAAGGACTTGGCATTATTTCAAGAGATGCACTTTGATGAATGAATGCTCAATGAAAGAATTAATCTAGAGAACTTGTAACTTTTGAACTTGTAAACTTTTAGAGATTCAAATAGCATTTGCAGAATGCGAAATTTTTATATTTGTTTTCTTTTCTTTGTAGGCCTACTTATTTTTAGGATTTTCTGATTTATCATATTCATGTTATTTTTATATTTTTATGATTGGTATGTGTTAGGCTATGTAGGTCGAACTGTTACATTAACATAACTTAGGCTTGGAAAAAGATTTGTTAACGGGTTGGTGCCTGCCATATTTTCTTTTTACAGAATTAAATTTTAGCATTTTAATTTTTGAAGGCTACATTTTTTTAAGGTGTTCACAATTGATACAGTCTTAAAGTGGGAAAATTTGGAATTAAGTGGGCAATTTTTGGGAAATTTAAATATAAGCCATTAACTGCATTGATGCCTAGAAAAGCCATGAAAAATACAAGTATTATGGCATCTTCAAATGTTGATAATAATAGTGGAATTAGTGTAGTAAAGGTGGACATGCCGCCACACTTTATGAGAACTGGCACTGAAAAATTCAGTCAGTGGGTTCGGAGATTGGAAGTTGCTCTTCAAGCTTGTCCGCAATATAGAACTTTGGATATGTGCAAACTTCTGCCATCATGATTGGCAGGGCTAGCTTTCAGTTATTGGAATAGTTTGCCTAATATGGTGAAGAAAAAATTTGATGAGACAAAAAGTTAAATGGAAAAAGTGTTTAGTCGAAGGCAGTTTATCAAGACATTTCAGTCAAATGTAAATTCTAGACGGAGATTGCTGGGTGAAGACCTAGAGCTTAATACCATCGAATTGACAAGGCTTATTAAAGAGGCTTTTCCAAAGTATGACCAAGTGGCTAAGAAAGGGGAATTGTACCTTAGATTTTTAGCGGCTTACATCCTTCTTTAGTACAGAAATGGTATAAGCAACATGGGGAATAAACCATTGATGAGGCTCTACACATAGCTAATCAAGCTGAACGAGCTCTGGAAGCAACAATTGCTTCTCAGGTTAGTCAGTGCATATCAGTGATGGATCATGCACAGTCAAAGCAGGTTAACTCAGATTTAGAGGGAATGTTCGAGAAGTTATTGAAAAAAATTGGGAGACAACTAGGGAGATAATTCAGGCTTTTGATCAAACTATGTCAAGGTTGTATGTCCAAGCAGAGAGATGAAACTTTCTCTCACGGTAGGGAACAGGAACGCTATCCACATAGACCTTATGTACCTACATATTCTCCTTACAGAGGAGATAATTACCAAGATGGTAAACATAGAAGTCAGTCCACAGAGCGTAAACCATTCTATCATTCTTATTCACTACATTTTAGGAGATTGAATCCAAGGGGTAGGTCCCCCGACAGAAATTTTCATTTCGGAAGTTCATCACGTAATTAGATGCAAATTTCAGGTCCTGTTCAAGGTAAAGGGGAATTAGAGATCATCAGAGACAGAGGTCTCCTAAAAAGGGAGGGGAGGGGGGGATGTCACCCTCCCCCCAATATTTAAAAATGAGGACAAATTTAGGCAAAATGATCTAAAAATTCAGGCAAAACGTGTAGATCATTGAAAGAGCTTTGGCGTAGCTCTATTTTTCCAGTAAGCAATAATGATTTTCTTCCCAAATTGTATATTCCAATTTTCCTGAGCCAAAACCTGAAATTTCCGATCTTCCGAGAAAAAAACTTTGCCCAAGTTAGGTCAAAAAAGGGCCTAAAATTGGTAAAATTGGCACATATTGCTTAAAGCTCGCCCAAATTTGGAACAAAGATCACCTGATCAACCAAATTGAACTAAAAATCATCCGTTCCATATAAAGTATAAGCTACCAATATTTTTTCAGGTAATTTTGACCTTGATCAGGTAGAAATTTGCTCTACCACCCCCAAATAAAGTAGCTTCGCGACGCCCCCTGAATAAAGGTAAGCAGGAATTTTTTTGGTGTTTTCCCCCCTCCCTCGAGAGAGACCCTTTCTTCCAACCTAATAATAAGGTTTTTGGACTCTGGGCTACAGTGTCTGAAAAGTTCTGACTGTGGGCCTGGCAGTGCATGGCATTTTCAATCGGGGGAACTAAATTTTTCATCCTCCCCCAGCAGAATTCCCTAGGTAAACTAGGCCTATGTGGTGAAAATATTCAAGTAGGACAATTTTCTATACATATTTAGAAAAGAAATGCTTTTATCATTTAAAAAAATACCATAATCTAGTTTAACCAGGTTAGGTTCTGATACTTTTTCTTCCATCAGCTAAATGATTTGCAAAATTTGTATTAAAAGTCATGTCATTGCATATCATAAAATATTTGTTCCAGGAAAATTATTCATAAGCTATATCTACATATACAGATTATGGGCGTATCTACAGACCATGGGCTATCTGTGTACCAAATATTACATGAATTCAGTTTATTGTTCTTGAGATAACATTTACACGCTCTTTTCAGCAAAATCATATTCACCCACTATGCATATTAATGAAATTCAATGTTTTTACATCATGAAAATGTACATACTAGCTAACATCATAATTATACTAAATATGAAACAAAACAGATAAAATATGACGTTTCATGATTTTTACATTAAGCTCTGCCTACTCATTAATATGCGCAACATCACCATCAAAAAACAGTAGGGCACATCAACTGACCATGAGCTATCTGTGTACCAAATATGACATGAATCCAGTGTACCGTTCTTGAGTGTTTACAAGCTGGCTGCCACATACACACACCCATACGCACGTACACACACACACCCACCCATACATACACACACATGCCATCATGACCGCATAGGTTCCTGATGCTATCACATCGGAAACAAAAAATAAAACAGAAAAATAATCTTCAGCCCTGCTCCTCATGCCCATTCCGGACCCTTTAAAATACATAACATGTACAACAAATATTATTACACATGTGAAAGCCATGTTACCTAAAATTTAGGCATTTGGCAAAAAATTCGGGCAATTTAGTTGCCACTCCCCCCTTCCCCCAATATGTCAATGCTCGCGATGCTTCTGGTCTTCTAGTCCTTACAGGCAGGGTGGAAATGATAGGGATAATTTTTGGAATAGGAATGGATCTGGATCCAGGTCTCATAGTCAGTCTCAAGAAGACTGACAGTTACTTTTTCAGAAAATATACAAACTAGTTACAGCTGGGGATGGGGGTTAGTCGTCAGCTGGGTGTAACAAAAAAAGTTGTTTAGTTATTATTGAACCCAACAGTGTGATACAAAATTTACTTCTTGAGTGAATGTTAATTTTGGACATTTTCAGCAAAAGTATTGGTTGATACGGGAGCATATGCTTTGTTGATGAGTGAAGGTTTTATGAAATCTTAGCCCATTTTGAGCACTACACCATTGATTAAGGAATTTTTCAATCTTCTAACTGCTACTGGTGAAAGCTTGAATATTTTAGGCACATTGGAAACAAATGTACATTTTATAATGAGGATTCATATCATTGTCAATTTTATGTTGTGAGGAATTTAGAACAGTTGTGTTGTTTTAGATCTTGATTTCTTACATAAGCATTCAATTACTCTCAATTTTGGTAGGGGTGTCTTAAGATTTTCCTACGAAGGGAAAATTGTATCCTTGTTTGGAAAAACAATGAAGTCACCACATGGGAAAATGCTATATTAGGTGAGAATGATGTTATATGGGGTAGCTCAGAAGTTTAATGTCACGGTCAAAGTTTCTTCACCCTCAGTGAAAATAGGATGGTCACGAAATCATTTTTGTCCCTTGTAATGACAATTCAGCTAGGGAATGGTATAGTTATGGGGCAAACCCCCTCCCCTGTAAATGATGAAGGCCAACGTCATTATTCAATTTGCCAGACCAAGGTTGCCCCAGATAAAAAAGGTCTGGGAAGTAATGTAAGGGATAACAGTATTCACATTGATTTGTCTAGTTCAGATTTATCACCAAGCAAAAATCTGCAGATGAAGATTTAATGGCAGAATTTTCAGATATTTTCAGCTCTGATTCTTCTGATTATGGTCGAATTGATCTGGTTAAACATAAAATTAAAGTAACCGAGGAAACAGCTATCAAACAGAGAGCTTACAGGGCAAATCCTAAAGTTAAAGAAGAAATCAGAAAACAGTGTGACAAGTTATTAGAGGTAGATGCTATTGAGGAAAGTTTTAGTCCATTTGCATTGCCTATAATTATGCCTACGTATGTCATAAGGTCATGCTTACGCTAACGTTAACGTTAATTTTTCGCAAACTATCAAGTGCAGTCCCTTAAATGTCATTTGGGAAATACACAGGTCATCACAGAATGAAAGTTCGAAAGTCACAAAAGTGGTAGTCATTTCAATTTTGGACATTTCTCTCTGTGGTTAGCCTACCTAATGTGTTAAATTGTCACATTAGGCTATAAAAAATTTAAGGTTGAAAATCTGCTTTTAGAAATGATAATTTTTTGCAAATGATCAAATACCGTCCGTGCTTTGAATGTTACTTTGGAAAATTGGAATACACTGAAGGTGGTCTGAGAGTGAAAGGTCAAAAGTCGCGAAAGTAATCGTCACTTTAATTTTAAACATTGCTCTTAATTGTTAGCCTAACGTGTTAAGGCTATAACAAATTTCTTCAAGCATTGAAAAATGATAGAATAAAAATTAAAAACTTCATATTTTCTTACTATATTTTGTATTCAGCCTTTAAATGTGCTGAATATATATATTTATAATATGTCCCTATCATTATCATAATTATCATTATCTTGATATAATATATATCATTATTACAGGGAAATATTTTTAACATTGACAGTTCTCTTAGTACCACTGCTAACATTACTTGTCAGTACAGATGCACCACACCTCACCAGAATAAAAAATTACCAGTTCTTTCCGGAGTACCATGCAACCTTAATGCACTGTAATAAGTTCAAAGGCTCAGTAAACTATAAATACCCATTTACATTCCATTTGTAAGTGCTTGTAAAATTTATGTTTCAGTTCAAGTTTCTCTATTAGAATATATACTTCATCTGAGGTGATCTAAAATCTATTTGAAAAGTCCTAAGATCCATGTTTCTTCCTCTCGACAACATACCTCTTAAAGATGTACTAAGACTATAAACTTCAGGTATATCTTGTAACTTCAAAAGCAACTACCTGCCTTTAACTGATTAAAATGTATTTTTAAAGAATAATTCCATCCACCTCAATATGAGGGGTGAAATGTTAAAATACCTTGTGGGGTTGCAGGTGGGGAGGGTACCATCGGGCTTGATCCATCACTGTTTGATTCCTCCTTCTTGGCTTGCTCTGCATGGTCTGCTGTCAGTTTCATGCCCAGTACCTCTGCAAGTTCCATGTGGTCCCCAGGATGCACAAAGTCAAACATGCTGCTGCCTGTCAGCTCTACCTGATCAATTCAACATAGACAGTGAAAGCATCTGTGATACTGACAGTCCGTCACTCAAAAGTTATCTTTATGCACTGGCCCTGTCTACTTAAGGTATATGGACAGGTAGCAACCACTTTACATAAATTGATACAAATGCCCTTTATAAACACCACAAACACTTACAAATGTATGCTCATTACGTATTGGTTTTTTCGTCGTGTAAGGATAGGACAGTACAACACTAACGTTATATGAAAGTTACAATGTACCACCATACAGTAATACTTACAGCCTAACGTGGAGTTCGCCAATCATAAAAAAAAAAGTATCAAAACTTAAGTCAATACTTCCTCTTTATCTACAAGAAAATGTCCTCAAATAGTATATCGCTATATAAGCGATATTCTGATGTCTGATTCAATGAGACTGTTTTAAAATAGCCTACACATAGGTCAATGTGACACAGTAACACTGTGGAAGTTATGCATTGTAGGCTTTGCTGTGTCCTTATTCTTATGTCACACACCTTTTTTTAGTAGTAGAAGTCCAGCCATTTCTTCAGGCTTAATATTTCATTTTTTTGTGCAAATATCTCAGAAACGAGTAGAAATTTCTGATAGATGTATGTTAATGAAATGTTCAGAATAATAAAAGGAACATATTTATGGCAAAATCGCTACCTGTCCATAAACTTTTTAGGTATCGGATCACTTGGTGCCCCTGACTGCTCAGTGCCCTTGATCACGTACTCCGTGCCCTTGAACACGTACTCGGTGCCCTTAAACACTTTGTGTCACCTGTCACTCTGTGCCACCCAACCGACCCTTTGGTGCTCCTTATCACTAAGTAAACCTGACCACTTAGGGTCCCCTGACCACTTGGGGTCCCCTGACCACTTGGGGTCCCCTGACCACTTGGGGTCCCCTGACCACTTGGGGTCCCCTGACCACTTGGGGTCCCCTGACCACTTGGGGTCCCCTGACCACTTGGGGTCCCCTGACCACTTGGGGTCCCCTGACCACTTGGGGTCCCCTGACCACTTGGGGTCCCCTGACCACTTGGGGTCCCCTGACCACTTGGGGTCCCCTGACCACTTGGGGTCCCCTGACCACTTGGGGTCCCCTGACCACTTGGGGTCCCCTGACCACTTGGGGTCCCCTGACCACTTGGGGTCCCCTGACCACTTGGGGTCCCCTGACCACTTGGGGTCCCCTGACCACTTGGGGTCCCCTGACCACTTGGGGTCCCTGACCACTTGGGGTCCCCTGACCACTTGGGGTCCCCTGACCACTTGGGGTCCCCTGACCACTTGGGGTCCCCTGACCACTTGGGGTCCCCTGACCACTTGGGGTCCCCTGACCACTTGGGGTCCCCTGACCACTTGGGGTCCCCTGACCACTTGGGGTCCCCTGACCACTTGGGGTCCCCCTTGGGGTCCCCTGACCACTTGGGGTCCCCTGACCACTTGGGGTCCCCTGACCACTTGGGGTCCCCTGACCACTTGGGGTCCCCTGACCACTTGGGGTCCCCTGACCACTTGGGGTCCCCTGACCACTTGGGGTCCCCTGACCACTTGGGGTCCCCTGACCACTTGGGGTCCCCTGACCACTTGGGGTCCCCTGACCACTTGGGGTCCCCTGACCCTTGGGGTCCCCTGACCACTTGGGGTCCCCTGACCACTTGGGGTCCCCTGACCACTTGGGGTCCCCTGACCCTTGGGGTCCCCTTGGGGTCCCCTGACCACTTGGGGTCCCCTGACCACTTGGGGTCCCCTGACCACTTGGGGTCCCCTGACCACTTGGGGTCCCCTGACCACTTGGGGTCCCCTGACCACTTGGGGTCCCCTGACCACTTGGGGTCCCCTGACCACTTGGGGTCCCCTGACCACTTGGGGTCCCCTGACTATTGGTTCATTCCTGCATTGATCCTAACAATTACATTTTTGTGCCATTCAACTTATGAGATATATGAGACTATGTATCCTTCAAAACTGCACTCTGAGCAAATCACATACAGTAGATAAAATTATCCATAAATTGTTTCGAAATTTATATGTGCAGCAATTCTGGCCACAACAATGGTAAATACTGGCAACAGCATTCAAGACAACCATAATTATGAATGAATATTCATTTACACATGTAAATCTCCAAGTAGTGGAATTTGTTGTGTTGGAAGTAAGATTTATGCTGGTAAAATATAAACTTGAATATCTATACTATGAGAATATAAGTTCTCCTAGCACACATATACCTCTCAAAAATTATTCATATATGAATAAATCTGAGGCTAACAAACTTAATACACTTATCATATAATATGATAAGTGTATTAAGTTCCTTAGCCTCAGATTTTTTTGTAATGAAAGTCAGATCTAAGCTAGTGAATAATGAATATGTATATTCATTCTAGAGCTACTATTTGCCAATCTGAAAATATCATTTACCGTATACAGGTAACTTTTGCAAAAACAAACACAAAGATACAACTGATAGCATCAAATGATACATGCACATAAATAAAGTTAACCCATGAAAGCCAAGTGTTGAACAACAAAAGAATTGCCTATCAAGAATGACATAATAATTGCTGGGTAACTCAAAGGATTTCAAAAAAATAAGAGAAATAATCCATTTATGAAAATTATGCTGTGTCATATAAATAATGCACAGCACATACAATTACTCAATGAACTGGAGAAAACAACTGTTCTTAACAGGGCTTCAAAGATTGAAAAAGAAAGGGAATCAAGTCAAAAATACAAAATACACCAGAAACTAAAATCATGACTTGTAACTAACATCAACTACAGTGACTGCAAGGTAAATCTACATTTAAACATTAATGAAAAAAAGAGTGCTTGGATCCAGTTTAATGGGAGTCCTTCACATATGGTGTAAGTCATTAATACAAATTAAGAGATACAAAAAAGAAAAGAAAAAAAAAGAGTTTTGACAGATTCTGGTTGATTCTTATTTTTCTACCTAGGTTAATAATCATATTAGTTCTTATACACACTCCTGTGATGAAGATACTTACAAATCACAGGGACTTACGTAATGCAGTTTAAATTGAAAAGAACAGTCAGCAATTCATATATTACAATACACATGGAATTCATCTCTTGATAGTATCCTTCTCTATTTTTCCTAGGAATAGTTACTTTTGATAAATATGATTTTTTTTCTTCTGTCATCACCTCTTTAATTTTGTGGCCTTAAGAATTGTATTGTGTATTGTTCTGTAACTTACATTTACAATTTGTACTTATGTAAAATGCACTTGTCTATTAGAGAGATATTTGATATTCAGGTACCTGTCTATTAGAGAGATATTTGATATTCAGGTACCTGTCTATTAGAAAGATATTTATATTAAGGTACCTGTCTATTAGAGAGATATTTGATATTAAGGTACCTGTCTATTAGAGAGATGTTCCATATTCAGGTACCTGTCTTTGGCTACAAATAAAGGGGGCAATAAACAACACTTGCCAACAAACATGTTGCTCACTCACCTGTGATAAGCCTAAATAAATTGAAACTGTCTCAGAAATATATAGGAATCTGCCATCACTGCAAAGTGTAAATAGAAAGCCATCATAAGCCTGTAAAGAACAATGGCATAGCATTTTCAGTAACACAGCCTTTGAATATTTAAACCCACATATTTAATCTTTTGAGTTACTGACCAAAGTTATGAGCCATTTCTTGACATTTGCAAATTGTGGTATGCAGCATCAATGGGAAGACAGTTCAAAATAGTGATGTATTTTCTTCCTTCATTGAAATAGTGCCAGAGAGCCACGCTCCATCACTGATGACTTTGATTAATTCAAAATGAAACTTTAAAACAAACTAAATGCTGGCTGAGGATTTGGATCCCAAAGGTTTTTGTTAATCAAATAATTCTTGGAAAGGAAAAACTAATATATTTGCATAAAAAAGTGTACACCTGAAAATTAAAAAGCCAATTCACCACAGCAGAGAGTTGTCACTTTAGCTAAAGTAACAACTCATAGTAAGAATACTACTAATGAACAGTGCTTAATACCCCTGGTGAAATGAGTTGACCTGTATATGAAGGGGAAAAAAGAAAAAGTAATTGAGACAAGAAAAGTTCAAAGTTGTAAAATAAACATTATTATGAAATTAAAGACAGAGTAAGAAAAACAGTGTAGTCTGTCTGAGGTGTGTGCAGTGTAGTCTGTCTGAGGTGTGTGCAGTGTAGTCTGTCTGAGGTGTGTGCAGTGTGGTCTGTCTGAGGTGTGTGCAGTGTAGTCTGTCTGAGGTGTGTGCAGTGTAGTCTGTCTGAGGTGTGTGCAGTGTAGTCTGTCTGAGGTGTGTGCAGTGTAGATTGTCCGAGGTGTGTGCAGTGTAGATTGTCCGAGGTGTGTGCAGTGTAGTCTGTCCGAGGTGTGTGCAGTGTAGTCTGTCCGAGGTGTGTGCAGTGTGGTCTGTCCGAGGTGTGTGCAGAGTGGTCTGTCCGAGGTGTGTGCAGTGTAGTCTGTCCGAGGTGTGTGCAGTATAGTCTGTCCGAGGTGTGTGCAGTGTAGTCTGTCCCAGGTGTGTGCAGTGTAGTCTGTCCCAGGTGTGTGCAGTGTAGTCTGTCCCAGGTGTGTGCAGTGTAGTCTGTCCAAGGTGTGTGCAGTGAAGTCTGTCCGAGGTGTGTGCAGTGTAGTCTGTCCGAGGTGTGTGCAGTGTAGTCTGTCCGAGGTGTGTGCAGTGTAGTCTGTCCGAGGTGTGTGCAATGTAGTCTGTAGTTACACCATACACAACACAGGGGTAATCTATACCTTCTTATCTGATAACATCTTCATAGTCTGTTCACAGTTCACTTGTTAGCAACCAGCTACTGTTACACTGTACACAATAGGTCATTCATCTTATGTAGCTTGCTACATAACTGCTGTTCAGTTATACGAATCAGATTAGTCCTTGGCAGAGCCTAAATAAAAATATACATTTTTTGCTTGGGAGGACTTTGTGCAAAACCTATGAATGATTGATGGACCATTGTTCATAAGGATGGTTATTTCATCATGGTAGGCGGCACCCAGACAAAGCCATTTCTGTTTTAAGTTGGTAATGTGTTGCTTGTAGGAGAACTTGGAGTCTCGAGTTAAACCCAGGAACTTTGTGTGTTTAACTTTAGGAATGCGACTGGCATTGAGCTTGAGGTTCGGATTCGGGTGGAGGTTGTAGAAATGACAGAAGTGCATGCAGACTGTCTTGCCTTTGGAAAATTTAAAACCGTTATTGTTGCACCAGACTTGCAGCTGGTTGAGTTGGAGTCTATTTTCGACAAAAGGAAAGCTAGGGGAGGAGTAGAAGATGGTGAAGTCGTCCACGTAGAGGGTACGTTTGATGTTGGGACCAAAGTTGTCCGCGATGTCTCTAATGCTCAGGTTGAAGAGAGTGGGGGAGAGGATGCTGCCCTGGGGGACGCCCTCTCCTTAGGGGCAGGGGTTGGAGAGGGTTTAGTCAATACAAACTTGGAACTGCCTGGGTGAGAGGAAGTTTTGAATAAAGATGGGGAGGTGGCCTCTGAGGCCAATGGTGTAAAGTTTGCGGATAATGCCGTATTTTCAAGTAGTGTTGAAATATTTCTCGAGGTCTATAAAGATGGCAATGAGGTGTTCCTTTTTTGCAAAGGATTCCCAGATAGCGGTGTCGAACGTAATTTACTGATCTAGGGTATTACAACGTTTCCGGAAGCCGCTTTGGTGAGGGGAGAAGATTCTGTTGGTCTCAAGGAACCAGCATAGTCTCTGGTTAATGATCCTTTTCATAATTTCACAGAGACAGCAGGTGAGGGCGATGGAGCGGTAGCTGGAGGGGTCGGTACTGTCCTTCATGGTTTAGGGTTCAGAAAGGGTGAGAGGGCTGTTGTGGCTCTCAGAGTTGTCGGAGGGAAAGGTGATACTTCAGGCTTCATCGCTAGCTTTTTTGGTTTTGAAAGCATTGGGGTAGTTGGCTGAGGACAAAATGTTGCTGAAAGAGGCGGCGAGGTGGTTAACGATGTCCTTTTTTGCGGTGAGAAGGTTACCATTCCAGGAGAGATGGGAGATGGGAGACTTGCCCACCATGCCGTAGAAGCTGTTAACCATTCTCCAAATCTTCTCAGTGGGGGGTGTTGGTGGTGAGAGAAGAGTTGAAGTTGTTCCAAGTGTTGATTTTACTGTACTTGATAGTGCGCCTGGCCTTGGCACGGGTTGAGGTTGTAGGTGGTCGAGTTAGTTTTGAAGTTCCTGAGGGCCATTTTGATGTTCTTCTGCCTTGAAGGCTTTGAAAGAAAAGGTTTTGGCAACATATCTGCAACATTGAGGGGGAGTATAAGGGAAAGGAAAACAGTGCCAAGTACTTTTGTCCAGAATTGCAGTATTGAAGAGCCATAACTTTTTTCAACATGTGGGTTATTTGAAATGAATATCAGATCACACAACTTTAACGTACACTTGGAAAAGGTCGTCATTTAAGATAAACTAAACATTCATACCGATCAATAGAACAAATACAGAACCAGACATCGCAAACGATACAAATCCCCTCACCGCTAATAACATGCTTTCCAGTCTCTGCCACACCTGCCATCCCACCCTCTGTTCCACATACTATGCTACTTTTCTCCCTACAAGAAATCATACTTAAAAATCCAGATGCCATACCGTCACATGACCCCTATGTCATCACACCTGCAATCAAGATGACATTCCACCATATGACTTGCCACCCTGTCCCATATACCATCCCACCCTGTCCCACATGCCATCCCTCCTTGAACCAGGTGCCATCCCACTATATCCCACAGGCCATTCCATGCTATCCCACATGCTCTTCCACATGCCATCCCACCTGAAATCCAGATGACTTTTATTACAAGCCATCCTGTCCCACATGCCATGCCAACCTGTCCCACATGCCGACCTGTCCCATTTGCCACCCTGTTCCACATGCCATCTAACCCTCCCATACTTCATTCCATCCTGTCCCCCATGCCATCTCACATTCATCCCATTTCCTACATCTACCAATCTTGATGCCATCTTCCACCCAACATTCTTTCCTCCCATCCCCTTACTTCTATCAACCCAACATGCCTCATTTACCTGCCATCCACCTTTCACCTGCCATCCTCCATTAATCTACCATCCTCCATTCATCTACCATTCTCCAACATGACCAATTCACCTTCCAAACCCCCTTAATCTACTACCCAACCCATCTTTTGCCATCCACTCATCTACCAAATATACTCGTAACCAACTAATCATTCCAACCCTCAATATAGCTTTTACTATAACCTTCACTTACTCCATTGCAGCACAGCTGCCCAAAATACTGAAAACTGACATGCCCCCTAATACTTAAATCTGACACTCCCTCCCCAAAAAAAAAAACATATTCAACTTTTTTTTCCACTTATAAACCAGATAGGGTTGATCTATCTACCAAATCAGAATGATAATTCATTGCAGATTAATTTTGAGTTTATCAAATCAATGTTCCACTCTATTCAAGCAAAGACTTATTGTTTTTTCCCTATTCATTCTCAAAACACTTAATGATGAATTTCATTCGGTAGTCAGCTCTATTATTCAACTTTTTGTTGATCTCAGAACAAAAAGTTTACTTGCTATTCAAGTCTGGAATGCATTTGTTCCAAGTTCTTTCAAGCAAGATTATTCCTTATATAATTTTATTTTCATAAAAATAGTTAGAAATTTCTTTTTGAGGGCTAAAATCTATTGTTCCCCAGTAGCTGTACAATGCATAGAGGTCGGATGGACAATGGATGTGGAGGAACAGACAAACGGACAGGCGGATGAACTAATGAACGAACGGACGGTAAAGATGCTATACTCCCTCTTCGCCAAGAGGGGATAATAATAATTCTGCTCACTATACTAATCATGAGTTATCCAGGTTTCATTATATGCAATGAATAATTCAGCATATAATACATGAATTTTAATATGGAAACAAAGTTTCTAAAATAGTTTGAATTTTAAAATCTCAATAAATCTCAAAGTGATTGAAAACACTGTTATAAATCTTCCATTAAAATCTCGAGCTTATCTATACATATCTATACATTTTGTGTTATCCTTATTTCTTAAATGTAAATTTAAAAATCTCTATAAGAACATATTTATCTTTACCCCAAAATTGAAAATTGATTGCCATTTATTCATGAAAATCATACTCTTTCAATCTATCCAAAATATCATTTAACAGAGATTTACATATCCATGCAAAGTTGAATATTTTTATATATTTTTTTTTTTAACCGTTTGACTGAATATTTTATTTTACAACTTATTTTCCTTTTTGAAAACAATATGGTTTTTTGCTTCTGGCAAGTACTGTTCTGGTACAGCTTGAACTTAGTTGTAGTCTGCATTATCCAAGCCCCCTGCTGTTATCTTTTTACATATTATTCATATCATAAAAACTCTTTTTCCCCAGACAAACAATTTTTACTTCATATTGTTATTCTATTTTGGATTCATCCGGGATTGGCAAATTGGCAATGATAAAAGGTAAATTAGATCAAATAGTGCATGTACAAAGCCTGAGAATTATGTGCCTTTTACATACTATTTTAAAGAAAATGCATAAAGGATTAGCTTGGTGTTCAATTGTGTTCAACTATTATGATAATAGAATCACCAGTCAAATTCTGGATGGAACAGTCATTCTCATCATTCACTAAGACAGAAAAGTAAGGGAAGAAGCAATCATATAAAGAACTCATAACTCAGAAGAACTTTTCTAAATCAGTAAAAATAATCAAATGGATGTGAAGATGACTTGACATATACAAGAGATTTTCTATCACTTCATGTCAAACAGATTTCTAACATAAATCACTTTTAATTTATAAATTTCGCTTAAAGATTAATTATCTGGTCAATGTAATGAAAATGCCTATATTGTGTTACCATGGTATCTGATAAATTATCTGGTCTGTTTAATGTTTCAATACACTCTTGAATATCTTCATACAACTGAATTGAAAGAATAAAATTTCTAACTAAGGATAATTTATTGTCTCTGAAGTTTTAAATGAAGAATTTTTGACAGGAAAATGAACAAAATTAACTACAGCATGACTGCAGTATAACTGTACAAACTATGTCTGCATGCTTATGTATAGATTTAACTCATGAAATAACAAACCCCAACTCAAGCAACAGCAGACTTCTGTTCCTTAACCCTTACTCTACCAGCACCTTTTTTGAAAATGCACTCGGTAGGCGGGGTCAAAGATGGGGCACCCAAAATGGCGATAATATCACCGCATGGTAGAGTAACCTTTGACCCAAAGTATAAAACCTCAACTCTTGAACATATTTGCCTTGGATCACTTGTATGTGCTATAGCTTTTAAAAGGGTCAATCAGCATATAATAGAGTAATCCCTAACTGAGTCTGGTCAGATATGGACCACAGGTAGTTGGAGTGAGCAAAATGGTTGGATAAGTGAGGCTCACATGATGCAAGCCAGATACCATGGTAACACAGTACAGGCATTTCAATTTGAACACATACAGTATTTGTCATGTACGCTTGTATTCACAATGTGAATGTACTTGTAACAATTTTTAAGTATTGCTCTCTACTTTCAGAACCTCATTTAGACTGGCTTCAGGGTTTGAGCAGAAGGCATCAGGGTTTCAGCAGAAGGCATCAGATAAGCAAGAAGTGAGAGACAACTAAGGATAAGGTGAAGTAACATCAGCATAAAGCACACAGGACGATCACCAGCAATTAACCCCTTACACACTAAAGCATCTAATTATTGGACTCTTCAAGTTTTAGCCTGGGTAACATTCAGATCTGCCATCATTTACACTGGCAGTTTCATAAGATGAAACTGCTACTTACTTGTAATATATGTGTTCCCAAGTTGTTGTCGTACAATTCCTTTGCCATGATGTGTATATCTGTATGTGATGGGAGACCTAAAACAGAAAAATTAAAATTGCACAACTCATTTTCATGAAGTATTTGCTTGAAGGAATATGAATATATCCAGCTTTCTATATCTTTGCAATACAAAGCTTTTCTGAGATGAAAATATGTGTAATATGTATCTGGACTGGTATGTCCCTTTTCTATACTTTTTCTTTCATTTATGAATCAGTTTAACCATGCAGCAGTCAATGGTAACATTAGTGCTACTGTTTGTAATTAACACAAACGAACGATCTTGCCAGTGAGTCAGATTTAAAGTCATCTGGCACACATTTGTATCTTTCACAATCTTACAATATTGTACATAATTAATACAAAAACATTATACAATCCCTGACCAAATTATTGACACAAAAAACACTACAGCTTAATGTCTTACTCACATAAATTTACAAGCGCATAACACCCATAATACCCCCTCCCCAACCTCCACCTTTTTCATGGCAGCTACAAAAATGCCAATATTGATAAAAGGCATCATATCCTGCTTTGTTTAATTTACTTTTGTCAGGGAATGTACGCCCAAAGCATTGTGATCTGTGGAGACTACCTATTGAGGCCTAAGTCAATTCTGGGTTTAGCCAATATAAAGTTAAACACACCAGAATTCACGAGAAAATTTTTTATTTTTCCATCAAAAATAATAACTCAATTTTTTGTTTTTGCTTCGTTTAAAAAAAAGATTTTTTAAGTAACCAACAGTATATGGAAAATATGTGCTCTAAAAACATCCCCCATGTAACTGTATGATGCATAGTATAATAAATTGCGAAAGAGGGGAGCATACAAAGATGTATTTACTACATTGATATTATTTCGGCAAAATTTTTCGATGCTGATTTACCACCCTCACAAATATTGCATGGTTTAGATTCACCTTACAAACAATATCATTGGGCCGAGAAAATTTGGCTGAATATTCAACACAAAGATTAACCCGATCGAAGTTTCAATGTGCCTTGAGTAGGGGTCTCTGAAGCTTTCAAGAACCTATTTTTTGATGTTGCACTATGGATGAGGTTAAATACACAAACAACACATCAAATCTAAGCATGGCAGGGCATGACCCATCATTCTCTTTACCTTTTCTCTCCTCCCTTCACAAAACTTATTTCCACCTCTTTCAACACCTCCACCTCCTTTTCTTATCCCTGATGCTGCAAAGGTGCTAAATTACTAATCATCATAAATGAATTAAAATCTGTTTGTTTTTTTCTTCAGTATTTTCTTTATCAATATGATCAATGAACAAATATTTAATAGCTATTATTTGTTCTATCCTGGCTTCATGTGTATGTACATACATATTGTCATATATTTGGCCGATTTTACTGAGACTAGAAGACTCATACAGCAGCTTTAGAGTTCATGACCCAAGAGGAAGAGAAAGCAGTATTTATTTTTGATATACCAGTAATACAATCAAGGAGAACTTAGTAATATCCATTACATATCCTTATATAAATGATGAACTTCTTTTAAGTCTTTTTCAAATATATTTTGTTATAATATGACCCTTCAGAGATTGGGGACTCACAACAACCTCATATTAAGGTCAACAATCCACATTGCAAGTTAACCACAGGTTTACAGCAGGTTCACCAAGTGAGCTTACAATTAAAATATCGAGATCACTAAAGTAAGCTCACAACTTGGACTGTTACAAGCTCAAAAGAAAGGGAAAAAAAGCCTGAGGCCCCAACGACAAGCAGCGCTACAAGTTATCACCAGCTAAAAGAATATGGTTACTACCAACAGCACATCTCACACCTCCCTGGTGCAATAGTCAATGTTGCCACTCAATTTATTCCAACAACCTGTGAAAACTAGCAAAACCAACAGAGTATCTTCATGGGGCAGCTCTTTTGGAGGTCAAAAGTGCACCTTTCCTCAAAAAAGAAAATACTTTGAAAAAAAGAATAAGTCTTCACTTGGGATACCTATCTCTGCAAATGAAAATCTTTAGGGAGACCCCTACAACAGCAACAAATCTGGTATCATTCTATTTTTACATTTTTTACATGAGTAGGTAGAGCTTTGGAGATGCTGGGGTAAGATACCATAAAGCTATGCTTATTGAGGGGCAAGATTATTTGTGTGGATGGAAGTTACTTTATCAAGAGTGTCATTTACTTGGCATATTACAAGGGAGCAGTACAACATAACGATTTATCAAAAACCTGTCACATTCTTCCAGTGAATTTTTTTAAGGAAATTTCACTGGCCGACCACAATCACCCTTAAAGCAATTGATGCAAGGCGCGTAGGAACATGTAAATTTGAGCACCTTCAAAATCAAAGGAGTTAATAATTCTGACATAAACTTTAGTTCATATGATGTTGTATGTTTTAAAAACTGTTATTCTACGACTGTAAGGGAGCAGCCATTTTGTTAAACCAAGGTAAAAATCCTGGTCAGAATCAGAATTTTGTCCACAGGGCAACCTAAATTTCTCACTGGTCGACACACATGGCATTCCAACCTCTTCCACATGGCATTCCACCACATGGCATCCCAACCAATGTCCCACATGACGTCCCATAGGCACCATAAGAAGTCTCATCCTAGCTATCGCAGTCCCTCATTGAGCATACTATGTATGAAAGTGTCAGTTCATATATTAACTTATATGCAAATGAGTTGTTTAATAAGAAGAAAAAAATGGCAGAGTCAAATAATGATGCCTGATATAGTGGTGCATACCACATGGTATATATTATATCATATATCCCGCATGGCCTCCATCCATGTCCCACATGGCATCCCTCCCTATGTCCGTATGCATTCACATCCTGTCACACTCTCTGACTAAGCATACTAAATACAAAAAAGTTTATCAGTTCATATACTGTAGCAACTTTAGCAACTTTATGCAAATGACCACAATAATAAAGGCAGAGTTTAATAATCATGCCTGATACGACTGTTGGTGCCCAAATATTTTAAAGAATTTTAAGGATTTTAAATCTCAAGTGCTGCAATAGAGACGCTTGAGGATCTCTAAGGAATATTGGAAAATTATATCAATTTACAGTTATCTTCTAAGGAAATATCAAATGATTTGTAGACTTTTTAAGGAAACTTGTCTTCAATCCTGTCTTAAGTGTCTCTAAAAAACTTTAACATATTATAAGGAAATTCTAACCTTTCATAAGGATATCTGAAGAAACTTTTAACTTTTTCTGAGGAACTCTGAAGAAACTACAACATTTTCTGAGGAATTCTTAAAAAACTTTAACATTTTTGAGGAAATCTCAGGAAAAAACTATGGACGGCCGGACGGACGAAATCGCCATTAAATAGGTTTGCATTATGCTTTGCATGCGAACCAAAAATGAACCAAATATTTCTTCTGCTCGTTTTAATGCATGAACAAAAAGTTATACAAAGTTAAAATTATTCATAGCCTCTGTCCAGGCAGAAAAGAAGAATTAGTTACTTTTTATAGGCTGTCAAACAAATCCTTAAACGTTCAATACCTTGCTACTGTGACTCTTTAGATTTTGCAATAACATGGAAATACATGAGAATTGCCCAAATTGATTTAAAAGCAATTGTTACATTAGGCTTAAAAAAATTGTATTTAACAAGATTAATCCCAGAGGCAATATTTTGGGAACCATCGCAGCAATGCAACTGCCATTGCTGTCTTACGGGTGGGTATGCATGTATAATGTATGCTTAATTGCAGATTTATTGAGGTACAACAAATGTCTAGCGTGTTTGGCTTGACTGATGTAAGGTTTTTTAGCTCAACATCCCTTAAGGAATTTTGAGCTTAAGCGAGGCTAGCCCAAAATCCAGCTTTCATTCCGATACATTCAGATTTTTGCAGCATTTATCTAGCCCTGGGCATTTACTCAACATTCTGCTGTGTTTTCATGTTTGCCTTAAAAAGATCAATCCAGGGTTTCCTGTTGTTTGTGTATTGTAAACATGCTGTAAAGATACGAATAAGCATTTTCCAATGTCGAATTTGGCTGATTTTCTTCCATTTTTAACAATTTTCTTGTATATTTTGTTACACTGAGATATATTTCTTATTATATGACTGTTATTCATCAGAAATTAAAATATTATTTGGCTGAAATATTACCAACAACAATCAGGAACAAAGAATATACTTTTAAAGACTTTATTCTTAAAACCAACCTGCATAATAATGGTACAATCCAAGTCCTCCCAAGTTTATTTATAGTTTTCCATAACACATTACAGCTAGTTCCACAATTTTTGTCCCTATGCGCGTTTTAAGGTAAAACATTCTCATATGGTAATTGTCAACATTGGTCCTGGCTTTCCAATCTCAAACCCATACGTGGAATTTGTCTACCGAAAGTGGGGGAAAGTCAAAAGCGTATGTTTTTTTTGGGTTTTTTTGGAGAGGGGGAGGAAAGTAACAAAATCACACTAAGATACATCACATCACCATACAAAAGTACCCATTTGGACAAAAAGTTGGGAAGTGCCCCTCCCACCCTCCAAAAATCCTGCCTATGCTTAAACTATGTGTAGAAAGCATGGGGCAGGGAGCATGTTTCCTCCACAACTTTAAAAACTAACAAGAGAGCCCCTTTTTTAAATGAAAAGTACCCCAATTACTGTCAAAAAAGCACCATTGAACTTGATTTTCTGCTCCCTTTTTCTTGCCCCGAACTCCTTCCAACACCCAAGGCACTTTGGGTCCCATAACAAAGATATTGCACTGTCATTGTTCAGGGATAGACCCAAATCGATTTTGCCGAGGACCTGTAAGGTTTACCCACCCTTCCGGGCATTCTTAGCCGTTTGTTGCACCACTGCTAATAAAACTTGTATTCCTTTCCCAACAACCCCAGCCTATCCAATTTCACACCCCACCAACAAAAACAGTCTTATACCCATCCCAAAGCATATATTGAACTATTACATCATTGATGTTCTAGCATCACATTGATACTCCCAATTGCATTTCCAAAAAAAAATAAACATCAAACATGGATTTATTTCCTAACAACCCCAGCCCAGGGCTACTCAATTTAACTACCTACCAATATAAAAAAAAGAAGATTTGTAACCACCACAAAATATATGTTGGGCTACTACATCATTGATGTTCTAGTTTTGTTTCTTTGCAAATATGAGCCAGCAGAATTTATCATGATTGTGCTACCTTTTGTTTTAATCAATCCCACATAGCGCCCTCACTAATCATCGATTTGCCAGATGTTATTATGTTGTACTGTACTTTCTAAACAATATCGAAATGTGAATCTAGGTCATCTAGCTGTAAGATAAATACTTTGATTTTTGTCATGAAGCTGTATTTTCAACAACAGAAAGTGTATCGTTTATTTGCCATTGTTTATATCTTGATTAGGCTATGGTATTCAATGTGTTAAATGCTCATTATGAGACCATTGGAGTTGTACGATAAATGATGATTATGAGCCACGCCTTGTGCATTTTTCACTTTAAAATGCCAGACACGGGTAGATATGTCCCAAACTCTAACGATCTTGGTACGAAATTGTTATTTTATTGCCAAATGCAATTCACGCTTGAGTTGGTCGGAACGATGAGCAAGCTTAGGCCTAGGACTTATGCTTCTGTTATATGACGTCATGTATATGTATGGTTATGATTGATACGTTTTAGCTGTCAATATTTGATATTTTGTAAGTAGTATTTAGTTTTTAGATGTTATTAGTTATTAGGGTATCTGTTTCAAGAACGGCAAGAATGTCTACATCTTGCAAAGGTAGGCTTGTCTAGCATAGTATGCCGCTGCCATTTTAGGAAGTGCGGTTATGATCTCCAATGACCTGGTCATTAAGTTATGGTGGATATGTATTATGTGACACGTTGCTTGGAGGGGGTTTGTGTAGCATGTGTGTTGTCTATACATTGATTCCTGTATGTTTAACATTTGTTGGGTCTTATCTTTTATCAACTTGGGATGAGGGATTAGAAATTCAGCTGACTCACGGCACCTCATTTTCTACAAGTGTTCCTATGGTAATATGTTGAAGGAGAAATTCAATGTTGTGCTAGTTATGGCCATTTTTGTTGATATTATTGCCAAGTAGTAATTGCCCTTGCAGTGCCACTCGGCTTAGGGACAAGTATTAAATTTGGGGTTTTCCCCACACTTGTTTCGCAGCTGCCGCACTGCTGTCTATTATGATTATTTGACGCAATGCACAGATCCTAAAATGTTAGGTCGTTTTGAAGATGGGTGACAATCTTTGTAAACACGATAAGTTATTTTTGTAAAACATTCTATTACGTTCCTAGTGTATCTGATTTTGGATGATGTTGTATTTTCTTACTTTGGAGTGATATTGTCCTAATCATGTGTTTATGATATTTGTATCTGCCAGGTTTTATACGTGGTTGCGATACACACCGAGCCTAAAATAAAGAGAACTAACAGATACAGGAACTTGAGTCCTGCGTGTATTTTCTCTAAGTTTACACAAAGAAAGAAGTAGAACAAGGTACATTTCTTTTGCATCTTCAAAGCATATACTCAAGCACATCAAGACCAGCATCTCTTTGCTGAAAATCTCTAACACTGTTCAGCCTTATGATTGATGATGGTGTCTTTTGTTTCAAAGTGCATGGTTAATATGTACTGTATGCTTCACACTAAAAAGGTGTCAAGAGATCATATTGCACCACAGGTTGCTGAACACATGAACGAACAAACAAACAATGTTATATGGATGCACTTTACCCATCACGGCTCCAAACTGACCATTCCTACTTATATACATAATGTATGTTAAAATAAGTGCACCTTAATCTGTTTAAGGCATTTTCAGGAAAACTAGGGCAAGACATGTTTTATAAGATTCACTCATGTCACATGCAATCCTGTCTATTCTTAATGGATTACAGCTGACCCTTACAACTAGCAACTCCAATCAGATAGTACCACTTTGTCAACTACAAAGGCATTTTCCATAAAGCCATATTACTTTCCTCCATTTTATAAAGCAGTCCCAATATGCACTTTTGTAGAATCTGAGGCCAATTACAAAATGAAATTTCAGGTCAATCACCCATCCTAAGCAGCGCCTTATGCATAAAACATGTGAGAGATTTGTTTGAACAGGTGCGGTAACTAAATTCTACCTTTCCCTTGATATAAACTTCAGAAACAGATTTAAAAGAGATGTTTTACTGTTTTTTCTCCAAATGTGAAAAACCAGTTTCAGTGTTCAACCAAGACAGAACTGGGTCTGACTTAAGAGAAAAGGGGTCAGCGGTAAAGGATATATCTCTAAGCATACCTGTACTTTTTGTAATAAAAAGAACATTGAAATGTCTCTTACCAGAGGACCTTAGCTTAAATATAGCTATTTCACATTTCAGGAAGCCTTAATGGAATACTAAAGTCTTGTATAGCCTCATGAAAACAACACAACCCAGTTTTGTTATCTTATTATTAAAAAGGCGTGAAGCAAATGCAGCTTAATACACAGTTGTAAAGGGTAAGACTCATATTTTGAAAGGTTGCGAGTTTCATTTCTTTCTTAGGTATGCACTCCCTCCAGACATTTTATTCTACAAGCTTCAGCCTACTCAGCAAATGAGGCAACTTTCCTACCCCACCCCCTCCCCTCCCTTTGTCCTCGGCCAAATTCTGTATGTAAAATGCCAGTATACAATATACTATACATATTAGGGGAAAAAATGTGAAAAATTGATATCTAAAGTTGAATATTGGCCAAATTTGGTGATTATTTTGTTCCTATTGAAAACAAATCTTTAAATTTCAGAAAATTTTCTGCCAATTTTCTTCCATATTTGGGGCATTTTTATTTGATTTTGGTGAATTTTATTCAATTTTCGGGAAATTTTCTTGTGTTTTCAGGCATTTTTTTATATTTTTGGATAATTTTCTTCAATTTCTTAATTTTTAGGAATTTTTTCGATTTTCGGGGAACATTCTTCAATTTTCTTCTGTTTTCAGGCATTTTTTTAAATTTCTGTGTAATTTTCTACAATATCCTTTATTTTGGGGAATTTGTTTTCAATTTTAGGGAGAATTTTGTTCAATTTTTGGAGAATTTTGTTCAAAATTTTCAGGAAATTTTCTTCGATTTTCATGGAATTTTCTTCAGTTTTCGGGCAAGTTTGACAAAAATTTACGAAAATTTTCAAGTGTTTTATCAGAAGTTTCCTTCATTTTTAATTAATAATTTTACCTCCTAACAGGGAAGGTGAAATCAGCCTCCCCCCACCATCACTTCTCATAACGCCTCTGGGTACAGCCTTTTTCCAGTAATTTCGGTTTGCACCTCCTCAACCCCCCTCTCCTTGCCCCCCTCTCCTTTCCCCCTCCTTGCCCCCCTCCTTTCCCCCCCTCCCCCTCCTGAAGATTGCTTTGATCTGTTTCATTCATTAAAGAAAATGGTGCATTAAAAGATCACCACAGCATACAATATCATCATCATCACTTTTTAACACACTGGAAATCTTTGAAATGTGATAACTTCAATACGGACATCAACATGGTCTTTTCACCAATTTATTTCCTTTTTCAAGTTTCATGTAGACCTACATGAAAAATCATGTTGACACCACCAGTTGAATAAAGGCAAACAACACACTTAAAAACAAAATCCACAAGATAACAAAAACTGTCTAATGTCAAAAGCCTTTTATCTTTCATCATTTTATGCTGTCATTTTCATACATTTGTCAATAAAAATACCCTCCAGACATACTGTCATGAATTTCATATTTAGGAAATTTCTCACAGGTATAAATAGTTCACAATAAAATGATTATTCCTGATGATCAAAACAGAGATACTAAATCAATAATAGATACAGCTATAGACAATATCAATTTTGTTTGTTTTGTAAACACTATAATCTGATTGACATGCAAGTGTATGGGATAGAGAAATTACTTACCATTCAATGTACATGAAAAGATATAACTTAATCTATTCAAGTTTTTGAGCTAAGAGTTAACAACATTTTCATGGTGCTCTTACAGGGTAAATAGTGAAAAAGATTTTATTCTCACTGTGACTCCCTAGTGAAACCAGAACCAAAAGGTTTTGTGGTTCTAATGCTTTTACATATGCTGATTGACCATCAAATTCCAGTTGAACCTAGCAACGTGCCTAAGACTGCCATTGCTATATACTCCATTTGGACTTTTTGAGTTCATAAGAATGCCTTTTGGCCTCAGGAATGCAGCCCAAACTTTTCAGCATTTTATAGACCAAGTTTTGCGTAAACTACCTTTTGTGTTTGCATACATCGACGACTTGTTGATCGCCAGTTCAAATTCAGAAGAGCATTATGTACATTTACAAGAGCTTTTCGTTCGGCTAGACCAGTATGGAGTGGTCATTAATCAGGAAAAATGCATTTTTTGTGTTAACTCAACTACAATTTTTGGGTCACAATATCGCAAAAGATGGGATAACTCCATTGCACGACAAAGTCTCCGCGGTGCAGCAATTTCCGCCACCAGACAAGACAGCTACGCAAATTACGCAAATTCTTAAGCTTGGTGAAATTTTATCGTCGATTTATTCCATCTTGTTCACACATAGCAAAACCTCTCACTGACATGCTGTCAGGTAAAGTCAAAAACAAAAGCAATTCAGCTTGACGATATTCAAACACAAGCTTTTCAAGACTTAAAGCAAGCTTTAGCAACTTCTACTATGTTGTCTTATCCAGTTTTGGATGTTCCATTGAAGTTAGTCACTGACACCTCAGATTTTGCAGTAGGCGGTGTACTTCAGCAGTTTGTCAAAGACAACTGGCAACCAATCGCTTTCTTTTCCAAGCATTTACAAGCAACGGAAACCCGTTATAGTGCATTCGGTCGCAAATTACTTGCCATTTACCTTGCTATTCGTCATTTTCGACATTATCTTGAGGGCGTGTTTTTCATATCCTCACTGATTATAAACCGTTGACCGTGCTTCATCAGCGTAATCAGAAAGATATTCACCAAGAGAGATTCCTCAGCTAGATTTTATTTCCCAGTCCTCCACTGACATTAGACTCATTAAAGGCAAAGAGAATGTAGTCGCAGATGCCTTGTCTCGCAATGTTCAAAAAAAATTCAGCCTGTGTAGCTGTAGACTTGACATTAGCTGTTCTACTCCTTAAACTTTCAAACAGTCAGACCCGACCTGATAAATAACCAGGTCGGGTCAGACTTTTCCTCTTGATTTTCTTTATTCTGAAAACCTTAGTTGTTGTGGAAGTTGATGCTGAATATCATATTAGCAGTGGATGAAGTCCTTATTGTGTGGTTATTTTAATTAAGATAAAGTGGTCTCACTAATTGCTAGAGTAAGTTTGTGGTTATGATTTGCTGGAACAAATTTTTAAGGAGAAGGACAAGTCATGAGTGACATAGCTTCCAAGCAAAAAGATAATAAAGACCTATTAAGCCTACGTAATTCATCATCTTTAAAGCTTGAAGATATACCTTAACCATTTGCAGATGGAACTATAACTTGTGATGTTTCCACTGGTCATGCAAGACTTTACTTCATTACATTCACTTTCTTATACTCGTTCACATGCTACTTAGCGCCTTATTCTACAACATTTTGTTTGGCCAGGTATCAAAAAGGAAGTTGGGTAAAAACTTGTTTATAGTGTGTCAAAGGACGAAGGTTTATCGCCACAATGTGGCACCGTTACAAACCTTTGTGCCACCTAGCTCTCGTTTTGAGAATATTCATATAAACATTGTAGGTCCGTTACCCCCAACGGATGGTTTTACATACATTTTAACCATCGTTGATCACATTACAAGATGGCCAGAAGCTATTCCTATTCCAACTATACTTGCGGAAACAGTCGTGAAAGCTTTGTTCAGCATTGGATTTCTATGTTTGGTGTACCTGTTACCATAACAACAGACAGAGGAGCCCAGTTTCAATCCAATTTGTTTCCAGACCTTAACTAGCTACTTGGTTCTACACGCATCAGAACTACATCTTATCATCCTCAGGCCAACGGCCTTGTGGAGCTTTCCATCGGCAGATGAAAACTCATGCAGATAATATGCATTGGACAGAAGTGTTGCCATTAGTTCTTCTAGGCATTCACTCCGCAGCAAAGTGTGATTCTCAGTCTTTATCCGCTGAAATGGTTTTCAGAACTCCTTCAGTCTTGCCAGGTCAGCTCGTTGTTCTAAAACATTGTACTGCATTAGATCCATCTCAGAACATTGATCTTCTTAAAGATATCATGTGCCTTTAAATTCAGTCCTTTTCAGACAAAAGCAGTCAGCAGGGCTAGTTATTTACACAAGGATCTGCAGTCTTGCACACAAATTTGCTTACGCACCAACGCAGTGCGCAAACCCTTGCAGCTACGGCCCATATAAGGTCATCAAGCGGGGAGATAAAGTTTTCCAAATTGATATGCAAGGTCGGAAGGAGACAGTTTTAATTGACAGAATCAAGCCTGCTTACCTTGCAGATACTCCAGATTCTACATTGGTTTCTCCTCCGTTACCATTTGTTTTGCCCACTCCACGTCACAAGAATATTACTCCAACTTCTCCGATCAAGCCAGCAGTGCCTATTAGGACCAAACGTTCAGGCCGCCAGGTTAATTGGCCTAAACGACTGTTGAGCGGTGTGACGTGAAGTTTTTCTTTTGATAGTTTATGGTGTATCGATTATTTCCAATAATCTAGGAGGGAGCTATGTAGCAGTTTGCTGTAGCATACAGCAATATGCATTCTTCTGCAAGTTTATGCGTTGTTCAACTACTCCCTCTCTATTCTGTACAAAGAAATATTTTATTTTGTATATAAACAGTTTCATCAAAAGGAAACATTCTCTTCTTTGGCTGGCATTTGTCCCAGCAGTACTATGTATTACGTTATGTAACTTTTCCTTTAAATGTTACATGTGTGATATTTTGAGCCAACAACATCATATTCCTTGAGGAGTTTTTTTTATGTATATTTGTGGATATTTGTAACCTAATAAAACAATTGAATTTTCATACTCTCAGATTCTGGACAGAGTTTCATCCATCTTTTCTGAACCAAACATGGATCCAGCGTTGGCTGAATTAAAAAAGTAAGTAACCTAATTCATTTAGTGTTACAAACCAACATATTATGAAGAAGAATGCGGCTTTTGAAATGTGGCTTTATAAAAAAATCCCATACACAACACATATGACTAAGAAAGATGTTTTAATCAAAGTAAAGGAAAAACCCTGCAGTAAATTCCAGTTGAACCCATTTGAAGTTTTCAACAAGGTTGAACTTGGTTGAACTAAGTTTGAACTAGGTTGAACTGACTTTGAACTAGCTTGAACTGGGTTTGAACTGAGTTCAAATTGGGCAAAGTACATAACCTAGTTCAGCCTAGTTCAACCCAGTTGTTCCAATTTCCGTATTAACCTAGTTGAAAAAAAAAACCAGTTCACCCCAATTGAACTGAAATTTCCAGCAGGGAATGCTTAAACCTCAAATAACCTGATAGCCCAAAGGAAACTAAGGTATTTTGGACATGCTGTAAGCAGAGACGAACTTCAGAAGCTACTCATTACAGGAAAGAGGCAGACCACGGAAGACCTGGTTGACTGACATCAAAAATTGGACGGGTCTCAACCTTAAAGGAGTGTGTGAGACATGTAGATGATACTGGAAACAGATGACCGCATATCTACCTTTGCTAGCTGCGACGTCATGGTAACTGGTAATAGACCATGGCCTATCTGTGTACCACACGAGACGTAAATCCAGTTTATAGTTTTTGAGATATAAAACACTGGATGCAGCTGAATAAGCTCAAAATGAATGACAAAAAAACTGAGGCCATTTTCTTTAGTTCACTTTATTACAGGCGTAGAATTGCGACAGACTCGATTCAAGTCGGTACTGATTCTATAAAACCATCCAGCTGCATTAAATTACTAGGTGTTTCACTTGATACTAACTTAAATATGCAACTACATATCAAGGAAAAGTGCCTTGTAGCCAGTCGCAACCTAAATATGATTCGTCGTATCAGGAAACACTTGACCACTGAAAGTTGTAGGCTACTGGTTCAAAGCTTAGTCATTTCACACCTCGACTATTGCAATGCTGTGTTTGCTGGGCTGCCCACTTCTAGTGTATTACCAATGCAATCAATTCAGAACCAGGCAGCTAAAGTTGTTTTGCAAAAACGCAAATTCGATAGTGCTTCAAGCTGCCTTAAAGAACTGCATTGGCTTCCTATTGTTAAACGTATCCAATTTAAAGTTCTGTGTCTTGTTTTTAAATGTATTCATAATCAGGCACCAGCCTACCTCAAACAGCTAATTCAGTTCCGTAAATCCACATATAATACACGCAGCTCATGTAATCCTCCTCTTTCTCTACCCCGTACTCATACTTCGTTCGGTTCTCGTGCATTTTGTTCCATCGGTCCCAAACTATGGAACGACCTGCCTGATTCAGTAAAGTCTAATTCATCATTTTTCTCATTCAAACGCAACCTAAAAACTCACCTTTTCAAGCTGCAGCTGGCCTTTAATTAATTTTTTAATTTGATTCTTCTTTGGTTCTTTTGGCAGTTTCTCAGTGTGTTTTATTATTTTACATCTTGATTGGAAAGCGCGATAGAATATCTTTTTAGTAATGGCGCTGTATAAGTACTTTATTATTTATTATTATTATATCATGTTTACAAGCTTTTTGTTTACAAAATCAGATTAAGCCCCGCCTACTACATACAATTAATAAAAGTCAATGTTTTTATACCATGAACACGTACACACTAGCTTAAATCATTTGACCAATTCTATGAAACAAAAGATACATGTAATTGTTAAAATATGAGCATTTCCAGATTTTTACATTGTGCCCCGCCTACTTATTAATATGCATGACATTACAACAAAAACCAATAGGGCACAGCTAAGGACCATGGGCTACCTGTGTACAAAATATGACATGAATCCAGTTTACCATTCTTAAGACACTGTGTTTACAAGCTCTTTTCAGCAAAATCATATTAAGCTTTGCCCACTATGCATATTAATAAAACTTAACGTTTTTACACAATGAACCAAACATCAGATAACATCATAATTGTACCAAATATAAAACAAAAAAGACATGCAAATTTTAAAATATGAGCATTTCAAGATTTGTACATTAAGTCCCGCCTACTCATTAATATGCATGATATCACCACCAAAATCAATAGAGCACATCTACAAACCATAAGCTATCTGTGTACCAAATATGACATGAAGTTAGTTTACTGTTCTTGAGAAACCGTGTTTACAAGCTCTATTTTCAGCAAAATCAGATTAAGCCCCACCCACTATGCATATTAATAAAATCTAATGTTTGAAATCATTAACATGTACACACCAGCTAACATTATAATTATACCATACCATATATGAAAGAATACAGACACGGGGTTGTTAAAATGTAAATATTTTAAGATACTTGCATTAAGCCCTGCCTACTCATTAATACATGTACTGTATGCAAGATATCACCATCAAAAACTGTAGGGCACATCTACAAACCATACATACACACACACACACCATCATAACCACATAGGTTCCTGATGCTATCGCATGGGAACAAAAATACTAATAATGCTGATAAACCATTAAAGGATTAGTTCAAGTCTATAACCTGTATGAAAGAGGACTTCAAAAGAAACAAAATGGTGAAGTAAACGATAAGTCTACTCTGGAAAGTTGGTGTCCTCATCCTCACATTCTTAATAATTGTTAATGTATTTTAAAAACCCTTACTAAATTCAGTTTTACTACTTTTCTGACATATGCCATGGTTTTTAAGCCACAAAATTGGCAGGGCAAATTATGTAAGAATATATAAAGACTTTGAGGAATCTGAGGCTATGGCATAATCTAGTCTGATTGCAGTCAAATGATACCAAACTTTAAACTTAAATATCTCCTTAATAGAATAAGATTATTGAAAGCTTTCTTCGCTATTTTGTTTCTTATGAAGTCCTCTTTCATATACAATTGACTTGCTCGACCCCTGAACTAATTCTTTCGGTTTGGAACTGACCCATACACCCAGATGAACATCCCTGTGTAACATACATTTTGGGGCTTCAATAAACAGCACTATGTGGGTAATTAGTTAGGGCGGAGTCATGCATGGTAGCATAGATAGGCTTTTTTCAAACATTCACCCTCACACTTAAAACATGGAAACAAATTATTACTGCATAAACTAGAACATCAATGACGTTGTAGCTCAACATATATCTTTGGGTGGTATAATCCTATTTTTGTGAGTGGCTTGTTAATTTGAAAAGGCTGGGGTTGTTAGGAATACACATCAGCAAATCAGTGCCGTAGGAAGTGGGCGAGGGGGCTGGGAGATTCAGTCCCTACCCCCTCTCCAATTAGTTGCTGACCTGTAATAAAAATTGATGCCGTATTTTCGCTTTTCGTCAATGCAAATAAGGAAAAAAATCAAACTGCTCTGGTGACCCACCTTACTGGCATAGAGGCATTATGCACTAGCATCCAAAAGCGGTGGAACCCATGGACTCACCCCACCACCCATATTATTATTATCAGTAGTAGTAGTAGTAGTAGTGGCAGTAGCAGCAGCAGTAGCAGCAGCAGCAGCAGCAGCACAGCAGCAGCAGCAGCAGCAGTAGCAGCAGTAGCAGCAGTTAGCAGCAGTAGCAGTAGCAGTAGCAGCAGCAGCAGCACAGCAGCAGCAGCAGTGGGAGCAGTAGTGGTAGTAGTAGTAGTAGCAGTAGTAGTAGTAGTAGTAGTAGTAGTAGTAGTAGTAGTAGTAGTAGTAGTAGTAGTAGTAGTAGCGTAGTAGTAGCAGCAGCAGTAGTACAAGTTTATGTGTTTTACATAAATTAAAACATGTCACCCTCTAAAGTAAAGCAAATCTTTTTATGTTTGAAAGTCAGTCATCATGTTGACGTTAATATTAATACAAAACACGAATGCAATCCACGTAATTGCTGAACTCATCATCACTTGTCACTTAGCAATTACCTATCCTTCATATGATTGTGGGTCATTCTGCCTTTAAACTTTGACCTCATTACAGTCACCTTTCACTTTTCCCATCACAGCAATGCAATAGTTCCCATAAGGCCCCCATGATATGCCTGGGCTGCCAAACTTCACCTTACAAGGTACCATGCTACCACTTTGGATCACAATCGGCCGCATAATTGTTATGTTTATATTGGCTCAATTTCTTGTTCATTTTGAACAAGTATTTGAGCTTTGACTCTTGACTTTTTCAAAAGCCAAACTATCACATGCATATCACAAGTTATACTGCTATTTTACCATTTATGTCCCCATCCACATGTGACTAACTTTGACCTCATAACAGTTCACCTTTGACTTTTCCCATCACAACAATGCAATAGTTCCCATAAGGCCTCCATAATGTGCAGTTTCATTCACTGCATTCAAGCACCACAGCAGAAAGGTGAAAATAAGCTTCATTGTCAGTTAATGTATCTAAAGTTTTGTTGATAAAAGAATCAGTAAGGTATGGTAATATCACTAAAAGGAAATTACCAAGTACTATTTACTAATTACTATTTTAGACATGTTATTATTTTGGCATTTATTACCGTTAGCCCAGGCATATCTGTAACATATCGAGAACAGAAGAATATGTAAGATTAATTAGTAACTAAAGTTATTACAAAGATTAAGTAACTTATCCAAAAGGAAACGGGGTAGTTATTATAAAAATTCGTTGAGGCCTACATGCAATGAAACACTGCTTTTATCACCGATACTCTGTTCTTTCATGCTTAGGATTTGTACAATATTTAAGTTTCTTATTCTTTTTGAAAATGTGTGTTTTATTTGCATCTTCATGGCATAGTAAAAAAAACTATTTCCAAATACATCTAATCCGCGGTGTTCTGATTTTTCACTCGGCAGTGCACACGATTTGCAGGAAGACTTCAAATCATTCACCTTGCATACATGAGAGAAGGGACGTTATCACAAATCAGGAATCAATGGTATGTGTAATATTATTTCTTTATATAATTCTATAGAAAAAATCATGTTAGAAAATTAATATCAGGATATTTGACTAAAACTTAGCATTTCTTTCGAAAGTATAATGTTAATTGCTTCGTATATTTTTGTGAAAAATGATTTTACACATGTACTACTGCAAAAGGACAAACTTATGATAAATCACTTTAACGGACCAAATGAGAACCCCTAGAGAAATAAATTCTTTGCCAATATGCCAATACAATATGGCATTAGGCCTACGTCCACTTTTTGTGCCTCGAAACAAATGATGAACATATCAAATACGACTTACGACTAAAACAGATCAATTTTTTTTTTTTTTAAATTCGAATGTAATATGTCTAGAAACAGATCATCATTAAGAATTTTTAGCCCTTAGACCCCTCAAACCCAACACCCCTGATTTTCTCAAAATCAGAGGTATAATCCACACCATTTAACCCGAGAGACTCTTCACAGTTCATTGACTAGCATCCAGCTATTGTTACACCATATACAACACAGGGGTAATCTATACCTTCTTAACTGACAACATCTTCATAGTCTATTTACAGTGCACTTGTTAGCAACCAGCTACTGTTACACTGTACACAATAGGTCATTCATCTTGGGCTCAAACCACATAACTGCTGTTCAGTGATGCAAATCAGATTAGTCTTGGCTGAGCCTAAATATAAATATACATTATATGCTTGGGGGGACTTTGTGCAAAATCCATGAATGATTGATGGACCATTCCCCTTAAGGATGGCTATTTCCTCATGATTGTGGCAAGTGCTTTAGTGTTTTCGATATACAGTAAGCATGCATGCGCAAAAACGCCTGGGAATTTGAATATGCCACGCCGGTAGAGGGGTACCGTGTAACGCAGCTGGTTGTTTGTTTACAAAATCTTTAATTTAAGAGTATAAGGCATGTGCAACACTAGTCCAAATGTACCTTACGATCTATGCATAATGCACTGACTACTGGGATTCCTAGGACTATTTTTTATTTATCTTAATTTTTCTTGACACCAGGATGTCCTGTAAGTATGCATAATTCTAACATTTCTTTAGTTCAGCACACAGGGGTCGTAAACATTTTTAATTTCGTAGAGTTCTCTGTAGAACCCTATCATCGTCAGCTGATCCAGACTAGCCTAATATAATCTGTATAGGCGTAGGCCAGGCTAGGTGTAGGCTCATATCGCAAAAGAACATTAAAATTGCAATGTTCAGTTAGAAATCAATAGAATAAACAGCCGAATATAGTATGAAAAGATAATGATTAATTTCTTCGGCATTTGAAATACACATCTAAGGAAAATATTTGTTATCTCCACATTATTTTGTGTTTTCCCTTAATTAAGGGCACCCCAAAATCCAAGAATTTGGCATAAATATATCGAAAAGATTTATTTTAGGTCAGGTATCATCTGAATTACATAATCAGAGAAAGACCTGATTATGTTTAAAGAACTGAGCCTTGAAAATCCATTTTTCTCCTTTTCAATTTCATGTGCCATTGGCATCAATATAAAAACAGGAATTAACACACCCTCAAAAATCAATAATTTTTGACATGGGGCACTAAATTCGATATCATATTCAGTCTTTTCGTTATAAAATGACCCCATATAGTATTACTTTCTCTGTTCAAACCTGTTAGTATTATTTGTATTAATATTATCCTTATTATTTTAATACATTATTATATAGTAATTATTATAATTATTATTATTTTTGCCAAAGTCCTGTTTCAAATATTAAAAAACTGCCTTTAGCCTAGTATAGCTGCCTCAGTAACCAAATTTCTTCAGGTCTTGGGGGGAGGGGGTAGCAAGAACCGAAAAAATTGCCACTTAGGCCAAGAAATGGAAAAAAACATTTTTTCTATTAACGTCCAAGTTCAGACACACTGGAAATAAAATCTGGGTAAGCTGTAATGCAAACATTATCATCACTTATTTGATCCAAACAACAAATTAAGAGCTGTTATTTCTAAACAACAAAGACATTCTCTTAAAGTTGGCATTGGTAATCATTCCCCGCAGTCACACCTAACGTTAGTTATAGAAAACATCCTCTGGTATGGGCTCCACTTTTGTCTTCAGTAGTTTTTACGTATGCCCACTGGCGAGGCGAGCAAGAGAAAGGTGAGGCTTGAAACACAAGTACTGTGAAGTTGACTAAGTCACACCAATCCACATTAGAAAGTCTAACATTAGCTTCGGTATCATCACTTTCTGATTCAGTACTAATGTTAGCATTACTGTACTGACACTGACAGAACTGTCTTGTAATCTCCTCCAAACTGGTTCAAGATCGTAAAGTCATTGGAAAATACCAACAAAAAGTGTCTGTCTTTGTAACAGAAGTGGCACAAGAGAAGAAACTTAAAATTATCAGAGTTTGAGTGTAATATTCCCTGCGCTCTTTAGGCAACTGCTATAATTACGCGGTATTAGTGTAGATTACATGTACACAATGTCACACAGTTACGATTTGGGGTGGCTCGCCAACTTGCTGAAAATTCCGATTAAATCATAAAAATCAGGATATGTTATTCCTTGATTATCATTAGTTGTTATGCTCCTTAAAATTGAAACAGTCAGACCCGACCTGATATATAGGCAGGTCAGGTCAGATTTGTTCCCTTTATTTTCTTTATTCTAAAAACCACAAGTAATTGGGATCAAATTTCCTTTCATCAATGGCTCCATTCTACTAGTTTTCCTAGTTGGTCTTGGGTTGGTGTGGAAGTTGGTGTTGAGTATCAAATTAGCAGTGGATGAAGTCCTTATTGTGTGGTTGAATGCTTAATTTAATTAAAATAGTGGTCTCATTATTTGCTACATTAAGTTTGTGGCTATGATTTGGTGGAACAAATTTTTAAGGAGAAGGACAAGTCATGCTAGGAATAATAAAACAAGGAAAAGCACAAAATATGGTGAAAATTCACCCCGCAAAAAAAGGTAGAAATCGCTGTCGTTTAGAAAATGTAAGTTACGGTGAAAGTATTGCTAGCGTTCAAGACTAATTGACTTTCATGACAATATGTATGCCAGATCCGCAGACCATAGCCAGAGAAGCTGATTGGTTGATTGAATTATGAACTAGACATCAATAATGTTATAGCTCAACCCGTAACATTGCAAGAAGAATTGATTGCTTTTGTTTATTTCATTTTTGTCATATGTGATATTTTTATGTTTTTTAAGTTTTATTGGAAGTCTTTTCCATTTTTGGGCAATTATTCATCATGTTAAAAATCCATGAGTTTCAATTTTGCTGTATGATTTGTATTCAGTTCGTTTGTTTGGGTTTAATGGCACCTTAACAGTCAGGTCATATGTGCCAAACGAGGTTAGTTGTGAATGACTGCCAAATTGGTTCTCAGTGATAGACTTAGTTTTGTGGTGGGTGTAATGAGGTTAACTTCATAGCGATGTCTGAAAAATTATGCTTCTAACAATAGCTATGTGACATTTAATGCATGGTGCCATCATGTCTCGCTCGATTACTGACGTTGGCGAGGTCAAAGGTCAATTCCACCATAATGTAAGGTAAAAAAATACATTTTTTATACATAACAAAATGTCTTACATTTACATATTAATCTTTATAAATGTTAAGTTAATTTCATTTGGCCAGTGCTAAAAAAAAAAAAAATACCGACCAAACATGTTTCAAAACAGCCAAATTTGTCATTTTTAGCCTGTAATCGGCCAAACTAGCAGCTAAGGTTGTGACAGCATTTTTTTCATAAACGTACAGCTGTCACCATTACGGTCGATTAACCGTTTAATCGTAAGTGATGACGTAATTATCCAGTGACATAATATTCTATACTGTTTATGTGCCTAACCACTCACATCATGCATGTATTGGTCATTCCCTCATGCCAAAGAGCTTCCCGAACTTCCAAAGCCTAATTTTCTTTTGAGGATGGATTGTGTTTCCGAGTTGGAGTAAATACTTAGTTATTATACACATCCTTCAGTATGGGTTGACACTGGGATTGCCGTAGGAGGGTTGTTATAAATGGGTACAACTCCTATAATTAAAAAAAAATCACACACTGTAGAAAATTGATGATTGAAAAAGAACTTACTTTTTGGATAATCTTATACCAATTGGTCTAAATAATACACTTTTCCAAAAAACTTTTCCTAAATCTTTACCTAATTAGCACAACTGATGTTGGGATAAAGTTCTCCGACTCGATGTTTTGGTCGCCATCTTTCTTAGTCACTGCACATTTGTGATCAACTATTCAAACATCCGCAAATAAGTTTTAGGTTGTTCCACTAACCTGCAGGTTTAGCTTTCGCTGACAATATTTTTTTGGTTTAAATAATTTCATTAAAAAGTTTTAGTATAAAAACTGTGTGTGAAAACAAATAAATAAAACACAAGAAATGTTTAGAATAAATAATTGTACTTTAAGAAGTATTATCTTAATTTGTTTTCCTAAAATAATCTGAAACATAATGCCCCTGCTAATATGTTTTAGCCCTGATAGCAATGTTTTTAACTTTGACCATACTTTGGAGAGCTCGTCAGATGATTTTATTTAATTTTAAATCACAATACTGCACACTAACAAAGCTAGTTTTTCATTGAAGAAAATATGGAACATACTATAACATACCATTAGCAATCCTGCAAAAGGAATCCAAGCAATGTCAACAAAGTTAAGCAGTTAAGTAGGCCAAAACTGCCATAAAATATACTGCACATGTTCACACCATAGATTAGTTATTTGGTATCCCTGTTCACACACACAACAAGTCTGCAATACCTTGCGCTTGAGATATCCAGGGGTGTCTAAGACATGCGCAATTTAGAGTTAACGTGGGATTCCCCTCGAAAATTGCATGGCCCACTCAGTGATTCTTAACCTTCCACGTGGAATGTAAAAAAAGTTAGTACGGTATCCCCATGACCTTATTAGGAGCTACAGCATGGCTGTGAGCAAAAGATTTGCATGTGGGCAGGTCAGAGGTTGGGAGATATGTACTGTAATTCAATAATGAATAAATATGGGCGGAGATTTCTTGTGTGTATTTGACGGCCATGATAATGAGCGCTAGCCTGGGCCTAGCGCCTTCCTTATGAGCACAAGCTAGCTGCATTCCATCCGATCACAGGTACCGTGAAAATGTTTAGTGTTATGCATATGGACTGGGTGAAATGTGAAGACAATAACTTAGTGGATAAAGATTGGCACAAGAAGAAGGTTAGTTAGATAGTTTCATGAATTTATTTAAAAAAAAAAAAAACACATTAAAATTGAAATAACATTCGTTGACACGGAGCATGATTTCCTAAACGGATAATAGAACAAATGCTTAACTGTTACAACCTTACTATCAGCCCAGGATACCCCATTGAATAATACCCAGTGATGATTCTTCCATGTCTCCATGAACACTGTAAACAAGTTTGGAAACAAACTTTAATTTCTGGTAATCTGCTGCCCGGGCCATATGGCACAAACAACTCCCGGCTTATGCAATGCCACCAGTTTTCACTATCCTTAGATAGTGCATTTTTAAGTTTAAAATTTTAACCCCAGTGATAGATAGTGCCACATTCCCATGGTTTTTTATAAAACTTCATTTAAAAGAGCTTTAGAGCCAATTTGGCACAAAAATCAGGTTGTTGTTCAGGAGATATAGATTTTTAAAGATTTCCGAATTGCATTTTAAAGTTTTTGTACAGTATGATGAATTTGTGTTTGATAATATCATAGAGGCAATTCCATTGCAAATGTTTATGTATTTCTTTGAACATTAATTGGTTGTTTCTGTATGATTAGAAACAATTGAAGTAGGGTATATTTGGCTATGTATATAAATACCAAGCTCTCTTCAATTTATTTTTCTAGCAGGTTTTACTAATAAAAAAGGATTGATTTTAATGAAATACATAAACTTTGTGAGAGAATTATGTTGCTGTAATGTCATACTGAGTTATTGGCATTCTTTGAGAACCTTAAAATTTGAATTTATTTTTGGTAGAATTAACATATCAACATGATTTTTGTAATGAATTGTTTCTAAAATTTCTCTCCTTCTTTAATATGAAAGGTTACAAAAAACACGGGAATATTCTTTCAAGTATAACGTTCTAGCCCCCGCGATGCAATGTAGCACAATTAGACTTACTGACACTTGAGACTTACTGTACGACAAGCGAAAATGATGTTATCTTCTAGGTTATGTCATGACCTATTAGGAACTCGTACTCCAATCCAATATGATAAGATACAGCATGGCCAAAATAAGATTCCAAGAATTTGCATATCATTGAAGAATGTCCGAATTCTGATTGGAAAATACTGCGATATGATTAACAACAAGACACAAACATGTCCGTACATGTAACTAATAGACATGCACGTGTATGGAGGACCTCCATACCAATATCACAGACCAGCCCGGTACTGGTACGAAATGCGAATAGGATTACTGTCTACAGCTAAAAGAGCTATACTTAGTGCCATTACGTATTGAAATCTGACACTTTTGTAGACAAAAATTTTACCTTTCAGGAGCTTTAATTAAAAAACTACATGGAATATCTCTTATTTAAATTCCAAGTTTTATTAAGCATACAAAAATCTCACTTTGGCTAAAATCTCAAGAGCAAAAGTATTAAAACCTAGGAGGAGATGCATTTTAACACAAAACTTTGTACAGGCATATATGGGAGCTCTCGTACGATTTGATAATCTCCACTCATTACACAGAAAATGGATGGAGCTAAAAATTATTTTACTAATGTTAGAGGGTAAAATTTTGAAATAATTACAGTATTTAATGTCGTTTCAAATGAATATTTAAGTGTGGTATATGTGCCAATTGAGCATTTGGGCTATTTTAATATTAAAGCTGCAGTTTTTTAATGTACGTTATAGCCCAAATGAGTTATCAGTTACAAGTGGTATACTCTAATTTGGCTATACTGTGGGACAGATCCCAAATGGAATATAAAGCCCAATTAGCGCATATGTCAGACTGTATTTTAAGGCTCCAACCAATGAAAGCAGAACTTTCTTTTCATCGGAGATATTCGGTGGTATCTCCTAAGCCAATGTTATTATATATGCTAAATTCATTCTGATTGCGCCGAGAGAAATTCGAGTATTTGAAATATATTTAGGGAATTTTGAGTGCAAAATTTGTTAAAACTACGCAACAGTATGAACTGTTATTGCATCAACATATCGATCTATTTGAGGCAAACATAGCAACACAGCAAAATATCAAAAAACTGCTTTGGGTTATAATAAATGCTGCAAAAATCTGAACATATTCGGGCGAGAAACTGGCTATTGAGTTAGTGATTGTTTAAGCTAAAAATGACTTGATCTGCCCATGCAGTGCTGTGATTGCCATTAAAAGCTCAACAAATGTTGCAATTACAGTTAAAGGTTTAAATCCATTAATATTATCATGACTCAAGAATATCTTTTCAGAATAAATTTAAGGACACAATTGCATGAGATAATATCCCCAAAATAGGCCTATTTACCTATAAGTAAATTCCCAATATTTTCTCAGATTTGCAAATGACACAATAAGAGTTGTAAAAGTGTATTGTTCGACAATGCAATTTTTATTAATTCTTTTTAAATTGATCACCACACCAAATTTCATAAATTTGCAAGATCTTTTGTTTGAAAACCTCTGAAATATTTCACATCTATTTGAAAGATCAGAGAACTATTCTCTTTTGACTCTTCTTTAAGACCAAACATCATGTCTCGATGGAGGTCCTCCATCAAATCAAATGACAATCTCAAACGCAAACACACTACAGGTTCACAATGAGACTATACACACATTCAGAGTACTGTAAACAACAGTAACATTATCATGATAGAGTCTACCTACATGGGAGACAAGTCTCACATTAAGTGAAGATCTGCCATTAATTTGACCTATTGACCTCTGTTCCACATGGCAATGGAAAAGGGGAGGTAATACTGTGCAGAGGCACAGCAAAGGACTGTCTACAATGGGGATATGAATCTCCCTAGGGTCTTGGATTGCTCTTAAACAACTTTTTGTTTAAAAAATGTTGTTGCATAGCATGTTGTGACATAAACATTTCGTTGTTGAGATGCACTACAGTTAATTGTGTATTGCTTTACATTATTATTTGCTATTTGCAAAACGGAATAAAACATGTAGCTATTTACAATTGTTATTATACATCCCTACACTTAAAATGTGCGGAAGGAGATTTTGTGCAGTATTATGAGCAACCAGGTGTTTAACTATTCCCCTCTTCAGGAGGAAACTAATAAACCCTAAACAGGCACAGGCAAACCTTGTCAAGCAGGGCCTAGGTAGGCAGGGCAGGGCAAAATCTCTTCAAACAGGGCAGGAAAAAGCCTAACTGTGCAAGCCATGCCAGATTGGGCGAATACTTGTCAGGTTGGGCGAATCCTTGTCACTTTGGGCGAACCCTTGACAGTGGGCAAACCATTGTCAGGTTGGGCAAACCCTTGTCACGTTGGGGGAACCCTAGTCAGGTTGGGCGAACCCTTGTTAGGTTGAGCAAACCTTTGTCAGGTTGAGCCAACCCTTGTCAGGTTGGACAAAGCCTTGTCAGGTTGGGCAAACCCTTGTCAGGTTGGGCAAACCCTTGTCAGGTTGGGCAAACCCTTGTCAGGTTGAGCGAACCCTTGTCAGGTTGGGCAAACCTTTGTTCATGAGCAGGGCAAGCCCTCATCAGGTTGGGCAAGCTGTTCTTAGGCAGGGCAAGCTCTCATCAGGCAGGGCCAGCTCTCATCAGATAGGGCAAGCCCTCATCGGGCCGGCCCTCATCAAGCCAGCTCTCATCAGAAAGAGCCGGCCCTCATCAGGCAGGGCCAGCCCTCATCAGGCAGGGACAGCCCTTATCAGGCAAAGTCAGCCCTCATCAAGCAGGGCCAGCCCTCATCAGGCAGAGCCAGCCCTCATCAGGCAGGGCCAGCCCTCATCAGGGAGGGCCAGCCCTCATCAGGGAGGGCCAGCCCTCATCAGAGAGGGCCAGCCCTCATCGGGCAGGGCAAGCTGTTCTTAGGCAGGGCAAGCTCTCATCAGGCAGGGCCAGCTCTTATCAGGCAGGGCCAGCTCTTATCAGGCAGGGCAAGCTCTCATCAGATAGGGCAAGCCCTCATCAGGCAGAGCCAGCCCTCATCAGGCAGGGCCAGCCCATCAGGGTCAGGGCAGGGCCAGCCCTCATCAGGCAGAGCCAGCCCTCATCAGGCAGGGCCAGCCCTCATCAGGGAGGGCCAGCCCTCATCAGAGAGGGCCAGCCCTCATCGGGCAGGGCCAGCCCTCATCGGGCAGGGCCAGCCCTCATCGGGCAGGGCAAGCTGTTCTTAGGCAGGGCAAGCTCTCATCAGGCAGGGCAAGCTCTCATCAGGCAGGGCAAGCTCTCATCAGGCAGGGCCAGCTCTCATCAGGCAGGGCAAGCTCTCATCAGATAGGGCAAGCCCTCATCGGGCCAGCTCTCATCAGAAAGAGCCAGCCCTCATCAGGCAGGGCCAGCCCTCATCAGGCAGGGCCAGCCCTCATCAGGCAAAGTCAGCCCTCATCAAGCAGGGCCAGCCCTCATCAGGCAGGGCCAGCCCTCATCAGGCAGGGCCAGCCCTCATCAGGAAGGGCCAGCCCTCATCAGGGAGGGCCAGCCCTCATCGGGCAGGGCCAGCCCTCATCGGGCAGGGCAAGCCCTCATTGGGCAAAGCAAGTCCTCATCGAGTAGGGCAAGCCCTTATCAAGCTAGGCAAGCCTTCATCAGGCAGGTCAAGCCCTCATCCAACAAGGCAAGCCCTCAACGGGCAAGGCAAGTCCTCATTCAGCTAGGCACACCCTCTTCTGTCTGGTCAAGCCCTCATCGGGCTGCGCAAACCCTCAATCGGGTGGGCAAACCCTTATCTGGCAGGTCAAGCCCTTGTCCATCTGGGCAAGCCCTTATCAGTCTGGGCATGACCTCATCGGACAGAGCAAGTCCTCAATGGTCAGGGCAAGCCCTCATCAGGCTGGGCAAACCCTCATCTGGCAGGGCAAGTCCTCATCCACCTGGGCAAGCCCTTATCAGGCAGGTCAAGCCCTCATCCAACAAGGCAAGCCCTCAACGGGCAGGGCAAGTCCTCATTCAGCTAGGCACACCCTCTTCTGTCTGGTCAAGCCCTCATTGGGTAGGGCAAGCCATCATCGGGCTGGGCAAACCCTCAATCGGGTGGGCAAACCCTTATCTGGCAGGTCAAGCCCTTGTCCATCTGGGCAAGCCCTTATTAGTCTGGGCATGACCTCATCGGACAGAGCAAGTCCTCAATGGTCAGGGCAAGCCCTCATCAGGCTGGGCAAACCCTCATCTGGCAGGGCAAGTCCTCATCCACCTGGGCAAGCCCTTATCAGGCAGGGCAAGCCCTCATCAGTATGGGCAAGCCTTCATCCATCTGTGCAAGCCCTCATCGAGCTGGGCAAGCCTTCATCAGGCTGGGCAAGCCCTCATCAAGCTGGGCAAGTTCTCATCGGACAGGGCAAGCCCTCATTGGGTAGGGCAAGTGCTTATTAGGCTGGGCAAGCCCTCATCAGGCTGGGAAAGCCCTCATGGGGCAGGGCAAGCCCTCATTCAGCTAGGCAAACCCCTATCTGTCTGGTCAAGCCCTGATTGGGTAGGGAAAGCCCTCATCGGGCTGGGCAAGCCATTAATTAATCTGGGCAAACCCTATCTGGCAGGGCAAGCCTTCATCCAACAGGGCAAGCCTTATCAGGCTGGGCAAGCCCTCATTTGACTAAGCAAACCCTCATCTGACTAGTCAAGCCCTCATTGGGTAGGGCAAGCCCTAATCGAGCTGGACAAACCCTCAATTAAGCTGGGCAAACCCTCATCTGGCAGGGCAAGCCCTCATCCATCTGGGCAAGCCCTCATCAGTCTGGAAATGTCCTCATTGGGCAGAGCAAGTCCTTATTGGTCAGGGCAAGCCCTCATTGGGCAGGACAAGCCCTCATTAGGCAGGGCAAGCCCTCATTGGGCTGGGCAAGACCTCATCAGGCAGGAAAAACCCTCATCAGGCAGGAGAAACCCTCATCAGGCTGGGAAAACCCTCATCTTGCAGGGCAAGCCCTCATCCATCTGGGCAAGTCTTCATCCATCTAGGCAAGCCCCCATCCATCTAGGCAAGCCCTCATCCATCTGCGCAAGCCCTCATTGGGCTGGGCAAGTCCTCATCGGGCTGGGCAAACCCTCATCGGCAGGGCAAGCCCTCATCCGTCTGGGAAAGCCCTCGTCAGTCTGGCAAGCCCTCATCCATCTGGACAAGCCCTCATTAGGCTGGGTAAACCCTCATCAGGCACGGCAAGCCCTTAATGGGCAGGATGAACCATTCTTGGATAAAAAAATTATGTGATCTTTTATTACTGTATATCAATGTAAATCCACAGGAATATTCGTTTAAGCTCGATGTATTTCAAGGTTGTAATATGTCATTGAGATTTCACATATATCAAGGATTAAAATCAGACTAATTTAATCTCAAATTAGATTTATTTTGTATGATATACAATCTATCTCATAAATGTTTGACAATATTATTGCAAAATTTGAACAAATCAGCTGCAGGATTGTTTTATATCAAGTGTTCTTGAAAAAAGGACTCTCCCATTGCAGAAGGATCTGTGGATAATGAGTTACCATTCATAGCTATTGTATGCTACTTGTTATAAACAATTAAGACACTGTATTGTACAAACAACATCCACTTACAGATTGTGCCAAATGAACTGTTATATACAAGAAACTACATAGATGTACATCATGTAGATGACTCAGGATTAAACATTCTGGCAATTTCCAGATACAAATTTGAAAAAAGCTGTCTTAACCACCTCCCCTCCTTTTTTTCATTTTTTTTACAAAATGTAAGAGTGTTTGAGTTTTGGAGGATTTAATATCCTATTTGAAACAATCCCTCACAACGTTTTGTTTACGACTGATATTCAGATAGACTATGTGGCAACAAATCCATTCAATAAGTTACATACATCTTAACAAACTTATCTCCATTCTAGCTAATTGACCTCAGGAAATAGTCTGAAATGCAGCCATGCAGTATTTACAAGAACATTTTACTTCAATAAAGTAATTTGTTTTGCTAATAATATATCAATGTCTCTCTCCATGCCACCCCCCTCCTCCCACCCACATGCAGGTGTCTGTATTTCCACCAGGGCAGCCAAGACAGATGACTATTAAACACAGGCCCCTTTAATAAGCAAAACTTCATTACACAGACTGTCAAATGATTAACTCCCTTTTAGCAATGTTTTCACCTCCTAAGGACCACAGGCCCGGGAAGAACTCCCCCAACCCCTCGTTGACATTACTGATTTCCACAAATACATTATCCATGCTCTTATGTACAAGACCCCACCAATTTTACTAACTTGACTGCCATAGTATTGCAGGCATATATACAAACAATATGACCAGATCAAACTTAACATCTTAAAGCCAAACTGGAAAACTAGGCCTTAAACCAACCAAAACTATGACTAATAGCACAACTTGAGTTGTTCTTCCAATCAGCATAAAAATCAACTGGCAGGTGCCATTTTCCTTTTTCCTTGCAAGAGAAAATAGTTTGTAAAGGCTCATAAAACTAGATAAACATTTCTCCTTGCCCTGTTTCCATGTATTAATCTCAATTGTGTTGAATCAAACATTCACAAAAATAAAGTTATCTTATTATACTTTAGTTGAGAGATAACATTTGAAGAAAATGAACATAACACAAAGAAATACCACCCAGAAAGACTGTGGGGAATTAACAGATCGAGGAATTTGTTGACACATTTATGGGTGAACTTATTATTTCTTTATTTTCAAACAAATTTTAAGTATTGTAAGATTTTTTGCATCAAATACGAATTTTCCGACCTAAATCTATATTCCTTGGGTCCCCATGAGCCATTTCAGTATTTCTTGTTGCTGTGATTACATCTGCTGAAACTGACACAACAAAGTGCAGGTAACAAACCAGAGCAATTGCATCAAGTTCATAACCATTATATCATTTGATATCAGTTCTGTGTTCATGAAATATATATCTCATTTTCAAAATATTTTCTTGGCAGACAGAATATTGATTGCATCTCCATTCATCTGCCACCTGTAAATAAGATTAATATATTGCATGATAAGGTATTAGACAAAAATGACTGGTGAAGTTATTCACAAAACATCACTCAGATGGACACCATCAAAGGCTGTTGATGTTTTCTCACCAAGCGGCAAAGTGGTGTAATAATATTCAAATTTTTGTATCTCATTTTTAGATCTTAAGTCTAACATGACAAATGTCACCCAGGGAATTACCACTCTGTATGAACATCCTTAAAGGACAATAATATGCATAATCTTTTTTAAATGGGGCCATGTGGGAATATCCCAGTGAGTCAAACATCACTTTAATAGACATAAAAACCCTTATAAAAACAACTTATTTGAGTCGTTGCATTGACTTCCTGACGGATCACCTGATGAAAAAAACTGTAGTTGCCTGATAACTTTGTTATTCTATGCTTTGTTACAGAAAATATCAGTGGTTAAAAAAGTTATATGCACCTGTAGAGGCAATATAGCTCAATTGCTTTAAAATATATCTAAAGGGGTGTGTTGACCTTAGCAATGTAGTGACTGCCCATAGAACTTTCACAAGTAACTCATTTTTCCTGCAACCTTCTCACAAGTGCCAATCATCATAATTCTTACCAGAATCACTACACCCATTGAAGGTACTGTAACAAATTATTCTGAAACAAGTGGAGAAGATTGGAGATAATAGTTACCCCTGTTGGGAATATTCATTGATTTGGGAGGCCAAGAGATTAAAGCTTCCTGATCTAGTAAACATAGTTTAAGTTATAGTATTAGAAGTGTTTGAACTTTAAAAAGAGTATATTTTTAATTCCTGATTATGACTGCCAAAATTTTAAATTATTTTATTGGTAAGTTTGGAGACAGATTTCAAAATGTATAATTTAATTTGATACGCCCTATCATCCCCAATGTAAGAGTCTCATTGACCGTTGACCTGACGATTGGGACAGCTTTCTTCCTGCCTTGCTTTTTTCATACAAAGAGGTACCCCAAGAGCCTTGGGTTCTCACTGTTTGAACTGCTTTACGGAAGGACAGTTCGCGGCCCAATGACAGTGCTTAAGGAACTTTGGATCAAAGAAAATGCGGAGGAAGAAATTAAGACCAAATACCAGTATGTTTGTACTGGAATTAAGAACGAGATTAGAGTCCACCTGCGAACTTGCAGATGAGCAGCTGCAGCATGCATCGGAGCACAACGCAAATACTACAACGCAAATATTACAACGCAAAAAAACGCGACAGAAAAATTAGCGTGGGAGATGAAGTTTTATATTGTTGCCTATGAGTAACAATAAACTCCTAATGCAATGGAAGGGGCCTTACAAAGAGGTCAAAAAGGTGGCAAACAATGATTACAGGGTGGTATTGGGCAAAGGGGAGAAAACCAATCTCACAAATTTTCTAAGAAAATACATTAGTAGAGGCGTTTCTTGTGAAGAAAATCCAGCCCAGTTGTTACAAGTAAAGAGTGCTGGCATTATTAAGGCAGCAGAGGGTTGCAAAATGATAATCTTACCTTGCATTTACCAGTTCTGAAACAAAAGGAGCACGATGATGGTAATCTTGTTTGTGAAAAGAGACCAACAAATAAGAAAAGGGAGATTGCGATGGGAATTAAAGGGAATATAGCAATGTGTTAAAGGATTAGTTTAGTTTGTTTGTTTGTTTGTTTGTTTGATGAGGGCTTAAGCGCACCACGACAACGAGGGTTAAATTGTGCCTGAGAGGTCAGATCATTTTAGAGGTAGGAAGGAAAGAAAACAGGGGGAGAGTGAGAGAAATTCAAGAACAAAAAGTCAGAAAGCTGTGATCGAGAGAGGACACCTTCTTCATGGGTGAAACAAAAACAAAGTAGAGAGGGGGTGGATGAGGAAAATTAAATATGGTTGTAGAGGGAGGCATGATGAAGGAAGGAGATAATCTTATCCAGAGGATTTTTCTGGAAGAACTCAGCAATTGAGTTGTGGGGAGCAAGGGAAGCTCTGGGAAGTTTGTACAGGGGGCAAGCAAGGAGTACGTGATGAATTGTGAAGGTGCAGTGGCAATTGTTGCAGAGGGGTTGGGGGGAGCCAATAAGGAGGTGGGAGTGAGTGAGGTGGGTGTGACCAATTCTAAGACGGGTAATATGAACGTTGTCGATACGAGAGAGGTTGTTGATGGTGGATTTGATCAGAATTGTGGGCTGGATGACATGGAGTTTGTCATCAACTTGGGAGTTCCATGAGGTTTGCCAACGATCATGAACAAGGGAAGCGATAAGCGGTTTGATGTCTGAGAGGGTTTTGGGAAAAGGGGTAGGGAGGAGGTTGAGGGCAAGCTTAGCGGCTGCATCAGCCCTGTCATTGCCAGGGATGCCAACATGGCTGGGTATCCAGAAGAAAAGAACACTTTTCCTGCAGGGGGTGGGAGAAAGGAGTTTCCGGAGAGGTGACATGTGAGGTTATCCCGTTTAAGATTGAGTAAAGAAGTAAGAACAGCCTTTGAGTCGGAGAAAATGGCAAAGTGGCTGAGTAAAGAGTACTCAATAAAGTTGAGGGTGAGGAGAATGGCCTTAGCCTCGGCTGAAAAGATGGATTAGTAGTAGGGAAGTCTGCTACTAAGGGTGATGTCTTGGATGACAGCAGCAGCAGCTGTCTTGTTGCCTTCCTTGGAGCCATCAGTATAGATGGAGGTGTAATTTAAAAGTTGGTCTTTGATTTGGTTGTGGAGATTGATGAAGAGATTAGGGTGGGTTTGAGTTTTGTGATGAGTGGAGAGGTCTAGGTGGACAAAAGGGAGGGGGATGGCCGAAGAAGGAAAAGTGGGCCTTAGTTCAGTGGTCAAGCATGTTCATCTTATATGAAAGAGGACTTTAAAAGAAACAAAATGGTGAAGAAAGCATTCAAAAATCTTATTCCATTAAGGAGATACTCAAATTTAAAGTGCATGCTCAACATAGGGTTATAGAACCACCCACATCCCCATATGCGTCTCCAATTCTACTTGTATGCAAAACGGATGGAAGCCATAGATTTTGTGTTGATTTTCTCAAATTGAACGGAGTCACTGTCTTCGGCCCCGAATCCATTCCAAGTATAGAAGAAGATTTGACAGCCAAGTTGTCGCATGGGTTGAATTTCACAAAACTAGATTTGTTTAAGGGGTATGGGCAAATTCCAATCGCCCCTGAAGACAAAGAGAAAACTGCCTTTCCAATCGCCCCTGAAGACAAAGAGAAAACTGCCTTTGTAACCCCAGATGGTTTATGCCAATTCGTAGTGTTACCTTTTGGCATATTGAATGCTCCACGTCTTTTCACTAGAATGATAAGGAAGTTGTTGTCAGGGATCAATCAGGTGGTAAACTATATTGATGATATATTAGTGTATAGTTAAACATGACAAGATCATATGGATACTCTGAGGGAAGTATTAAGGAGACTTCGGAAAGCAGGGCTTACTGTCCGACCATCAAAATGCCTTACAGGGTTTGAATATATTGATTTTCTTGGACAAGTTGTTGGGGAGGGTCATATTCTACCCCAGCCTAAAAAAGTTGAGGACATTTTGAAAAACGCGAGACCATGCACAAAGAAGAAAGTGCGCTCATTTTTTGGGGTTTGTAGCATTTTCCAACAGCTTTATTCTTAACTCTTCGGCTATAGCCGCACCATTAATAGACCTCACAAGAGGAACAAGGTCTAAGAACAATGAATGGACAGAGGTCCATGAAAAAGCTTGCAACAAGTCCGATCTTGCACTTTCCAGACCTTGCACAGATGTTTACCTTGCACACTGATGCATGTATTGGCGCAGTTCTAATGTAATCTCACGATGACCTTTTCTTTCCAATATGCTATGCCAGTAAAAAGCTGTCTCCCCAGCAGCATGCAAATTCCGTCATAGAACGAATGCCTTACTCTAGTGTGGGCCATAGATAAATTCAAGATGTATTTTTATGGCAAAGAATTTGTACTTGAGACAGACCACTGGCCGTTAACGTTTCTTTCACAAGCTAAACTTACCAACAGTCGCAGAATGTGCTGTGCCATCGCAATGCAACCTTATCGTTTTGTGATTCCTTCACTGTGATTCCTTCACTGAAAGGGGTAAATAATGCGGAGCCTGATTTTCTTAACCGTGTATTAAGTGAATAAAAGCTCCTATTTGTATTTCAGAAGAATGCTAGTTAAGCATTTTCTTAGGAGGAGTGGTATCAAATGTGTAGCTTTAAATTTAGGTTAATTTTAGGTTATCGCATCCAGGCATCTAGGAATGAACTCAGGGTGGTGATGGCGATATTAAAAGTTTTAAAAGTATGTACATGTAGTTCGTAAAAGTTGTTGTGAATTGTGGATGACCATAAATTGGGGCATTTGATGATTGTAAGCCATGATAAATGCTAGATGTTGACAGGTGTGGCAGGATTGAGGAGCTGTATTTCTACTCCTAAGGCTGTGTGCCTGTGTTTAACACTTTGTGCTTCTTGAATATACCGCGCTTATAACTTGATAGTGAAGCTTTAAGTTATTTTATCATCCTCGCCCAAGTCTTTACCCTGTGTGGGAAATGTTGCTGTGGCCAATAAAATGTTGTCGTATTTAATTGCAAGTATTATAAACTCATAGTAATTAGTAATTAAAAAGAATTATTTTGCATTTAATGCTTGAAATGTCCCCTAGATATTTATCAAGTGAAACTGGCAAAGTTTGCCGAGAAATTATCAAAGGGAAATTGTCAGAGTATTAGTTAATTGAAGAATTTGAAGAAGTTACCATATCAATAGTTAAAATATGGAATTGAAGTGTGGTTTAATGAAAGTTTGCCTTTCTCTTTACATTAGATGTATTGTGATGCTAAAATGCGTCAAAGAAATGATCAAAGTGATCAATGAATAAATGTCACTATACATTTTGGGCCAGGCTTGGAATCAACAACGTCATTAACCTGTGGAATAAATTGTCTGATTGACAATTATAAAACAGTTATACCTTATAATAATTATAATTAAAGATATTATAATTAAATTATAAAACCAGGATTTGATGGCATCATTTTCTTGTCATATAGGGCAGCCTGTGTGGTACAGAATTACAGAAGTAGATCAACATCAGATCATTAAGACTAACAAGGTTTAGTTAACCTGTAGTAAAAGCGCTGACTGGATAGCGATCAGAAGGACAGAACTACCTCACTATAGCTGATTCTAAAGTCCTTTAGAACCAGGTGCCTTTAGATATTTAGCCGGGACACGTGAGTGTATGAATTGTGGGTATAGTTAACATCTACCATAACTAGACTTGTGGCAAACCATTAATTTACCAGAGCATCACTGATGTAGATGCTCAACCCTTTAAATTTTGAGTAAAGTTTTTGAGTGTCCAGCCTGTGGTAGTGATTTGTTGTCAATAACCAGAAAACCAAAATATTTAGTAGTTTTCCGATGCATTCTTTCATTGTTGGTGGATTTTTAAGTTTGATACTATTGGCATTGCATATCATGAAATATGCTAAAGAACATATATTCATAAGCCATGCCCATCATGCACAGAACCTGTTGACAACACTTTTTCAAGATTTTTTTTATTATGTCCCGCACCTCACTTACCGTAGCAATATGCATGACATCACCACCAAAAATAATAGAGCACACAAATGGACAATAAGTTATCTGTGTACCAAATATAGTATGACCTGTAGGCCCTATCCAATGTATTGTCCTTGACTTACTGTGTTTACAAGCTCTTTTCAGCAAAACCATATTAAGCCCCACCCACTATATATATTAAAGATATTCAACAATTTTATACTATGAATATGTATATACTAGCTAACAGCATAAATATACCATGTATGAAACAAAACAGACATGAGCATTTGAAGATTTTTACTTATCCCGCCTACTCATTGATATGCATGACATCACCACCAAAACTAATAGCTAGGGCACATGTATGGACCATGGGCTATTTGGGCACAACATATGACATGATTCAGCTCATCCTTCTTTAAAAATAGTGTTTACAAGCTCTTTTCAGCAAAATCATATTAAGCCCTGCCTTCAATGCATATTAATTAAATTCAATGTTTTTATACAATGAACAAATACACATTAGCAAACATCTTAATTAAACCACATATGAAACAAAACAAGACGTGATTGTTAAAATATGAGCATTTCAAGATTGTTACATTAAGCCCCGCCTACTCATTAATATGCATGACATCACCACCAAAAACAATAGGGCACGCCTACAGATCATGGCACACCCACAGCACACCTACAGATCATCTGTGTACCAAATATGACATAAATGAAGGTTACTATTTGTGTTTACAAGCTTTTATTAACAAAATCACATTAATGCTGCATGCCTACTATGCACATTAATGAGATTCAGCATTTTTATACCACATGTGGACACTAGTTCACATCATCATTATATCAACTATGAAACAAAACAGACAAGCAGTTGTTAACATATGATATTCATGAAGTTATACATTAAACTTCATTAACATGCATGACATCATCACATAAATTAATAGGAACATCTGCGGACCATGGGCTACCTGTGTACCACATATGACATCAATCAAATGTGTCATTCTGGAAATTTTGTGTATACAAGCTCTATTTGGCAAAACCACATTAAGCCCCACCCACTAAGCATATTAATGAGATTCAACGTTTTCATATCATGAGCAGGTGACAACATTACTATACTAAATATGAAGCAAAATGGACAAACGTTGTTGAAATATAAGTATTTCAATTTTTTTACATTAAATCTCGCCCACTCATTACTATACTCATCATCATTACTAAAAACAATATAGGGCACATCTGCGGACCATGGGCTATCTGTGTACCACATATAACATGAATCCAACATACAGTTCTTGAGATATCATGTTTACAAGCTAGGCATAACAAACACACATACATACACACACATACATACTCAAGCACAACAAGCGGACCGAATAAATCCCTGATGCTGATAGCATCTGAACCAAGAAAGAAAGATGAAGGTTTTTGATGTCAAGTCCCTAGTCTTTTGAAATAATGAGCCATGTTTTTTTTTGAGAGAGATATAGATTTTTTGTGGTTAAGAGCTTTTTAATGCACTTCTCTAATATTTCTGTCCTAAATTTCAGTCATTGAAAAATCATCAAACTGACCAGTTTCTCATGCTATACTTCGATTGAGCTAGGACATATGATGAAGATCAAGTTCAAAACTTCTTCGTCATATTCAACTGCTCCCATTCAAATAATGTTGGTGGAGATTTGAAAAACAAAAAGTTAACAATTAAACATAAGGAGATTCATAGGTTTCATGGTTGTTATGTCACCAAACATATATAAAATTTCCATTATTTATTACAGCAAGGCCTAATAAGGAAAAATTATGTAAATTGGTCAATTTTCACCAATTTTGATGATAATGTTTTATTTTCATGTTTTGTACCACATTTTGTTCCAGTAAAGTTCAAGTCATATTAAACTCAAGTACTTCCAGTAAAGTTCAAGTCAAATTAAGCTTAAGTACTCGTCAATACAGATATTTAATTTTCTATGACATTTCATACAAAGTTGCAATTGGAACAAGAATAAGTATCATTCCTAAATTTTTTTATTGAGATAAGCAGGGGCTGATCCAGTGGGGGTAGGGGTAGGGGGTAGGGGGTGACTAGGGTGGCTAGCCACCCACCCCTGTTCCGATCTAAAAAAACTTAGGCAATAGTTTCATACGCTTCCTTGCATATACTATTTCCTGAGCAATAAAAATTTTGTACTTATATCTTTTAGTGTGAATTGGTAAAGTGAACATCAATGGTTGAAATTATGTTAATATATAGACTAACAATAGATGTGCTATTACTTTAGTGCTTCTTCTCACCCAATTGCAAGAATGCGCGCATGTCATTAAGTATGTACATACAGCTTGTTAATCACTGCAGATCGCAGAGCTAGCTAAACGTAAACATAAGTATAGACCGAACTTAAGTTTATACTAAATATCATGGACGGTCCTCTCAGAAAAGACGTGCTCTAAACAACAAACTTTGGATAGTTGTTTGGGGAATCAGAAGGATGTAGGACAACGCGAAGAAGACTGGCCTAAAATAAATGAGCACGTTCACTAGGGAATGTCACTCTCCGTTCAATGTCCAGACAAGCAGGATGTACCGCAATCGACTGCATGTGGTAATACAAGTGTAGTCCAACATGATCTTCTGCAAACTGATGTGTCTCCCAATGATATTTACATTGTCATTCAGACATCTGAACAGCTAAAAGATGCCAAAAAAGTTAAAATTTTGAACAATTGCTGGAAGCCTTACACCTCATGCACACTTCATAGCCGAAAATTTAAAGGAACAAATATGTGGCATTTCAGCGGAGATGGCTTGAGCAGCGTAGGTGGCTTAGAGCAGCGAAGATGGCTTAGAGCAGCGTAGATGGCTTGCATACAGCAATCATCCCGATTTCACAGTGGGGTGGTATCTACCATGAGTTCTATTTCTGAGCAAACAGGAAAAAAAAAGTTGGGTACTTTTGTAAACATTCTGTTTACGAAATACAACAAATCAAAGGAACTTTTAGATAGTCATGACAAAAAGGAATACCATAAGCAAAGTTTTGAATGGTCAGTGTGTGCTCGATCACAACTGACCAACAATAAAAACCGAATTGATGTGCAAATAAGTCAAACATCCACACGACATGTACAGAAAAATATGATGAATTTGCTGCACATAGTAGATGCTGTTTTATTTTGTACAAAACAACAAATTGCATTGCGTGGACACAGGAAGGATTTAATTTTTTTTTCGTACCAGAAACATGCAATGAGGCAAATTTCATAGCAGTCCTTCGTCTAATGACAAAATCAAACCCTGTTCTACAGAACTATCTTGTTTCAGGACCTAAGAATTGCTGGTACACCAGTAAAACTGTATAGAATGAGATAATACATGTTGCAGCAACATTAATTCGTGACAAATTTTGTCAATGCCTTCAAAAGTGTGCATATTTTTCTTTAATAGTGTATGAAACAAGCTCCCATGGCCAGGAAGTATCGTCTGTTTGCATACGTTTCTTGGATTTTCTTACAGACCCCTCTAGACCAGTCAAATGTGAAGCGTTACTTGACGTGCTATTTGGAGAGAACCACGCAAGTATTGCCTGTGCCATTCAAAAATGTTTGGAGCATCAGAAGGTAGACATCAGAAACTGTAGAGGTCAAGAATATGATACAACCGCTTCAATGAGCTCAAACACAAAAGACGTTCAACACGAAATCATAAAGCATGCGCTTATGTCACTACCAAGGTTGTTGCTTGCATTCTCTCAACCTAGTTATTTACCATGCATGCAATATTTCGCACATTGCAAATATGATGGATTCTTGCTGAGAATTATTCAGTTTTTTTGACAATTCTCCCAATCGACAAAAGTTTTTGGAAACTGTTATTGCTACTATGGCTCCAAATACCAGGAAGACCAAGCTCAAAAATATGTGCAAGACACGATGGAAAGAAAGGCACACAGCATTTGAAACAATTTATGATTTATATAAGTATCTCGTGATCACATTAAATGAGATATGCGCCCCTTCAAATGACAAAGCACTCTATCCAAATGCCGAGATGTGGAATTGGGATTCGTCAACTAAGGCCAAAGCAAACGGCCTCTGGCACATCCTCATGGATTTTGTACATATTGTTAGTTTCATGTGTGTAAAGAAATGCTTGAACCAATGCATCCTATCATTAGTGCCCTACAAGGCAAACTTATGGAAGTTTACCTCGGATTCCAAAAAATCGAATTTGTCTCCACTTCATACAAGGACATTCGTCTTGAAATGGACACCTGGTTTGAATGCCTTTATAAGAAGATATTACACCTTTCCGGGCTAGTTGGAGCAACAGAAAAATGGCCGCAGCTTTGTAGAAGACAACAAAACAGGGACAATCATCCATCAGAATCAATATCCCAATACTGGAAGAGAACAGTTGCCATACCATTTCTGGACATAATTTGCAATGAGTTTGACTGGTGTTTCAGTGATGAAAAGAGAGCACATTATGAGCTTTAATTCCTGAAGTAATCAGTGAAAAGGACAATGATGCTGTTGCAGCTCTTGGAGAGGTTCTGTATAAAAAATGGAACCATGTAATGCCTATCTCGTCATCATTTGAGAGTGAAATTTTACGATGGAAGAACTATTGCAAATGACAAATTAGTTCTACATCCCACATATCTGTGAAGCTCTTCTTTCTGAACTTGGAGACAAAACATTTTTCCCTTACATCAGAGAACTCCTTATGATCCTTGCGGTCTTGCCTGTTGGCAGTACAGAGGCAGAGAGATCGTTTTCTTGCCTCAGAAGAATACACACATAAATAGCTCCAGACAACCATGACTACAGAGAGACTGGCTGATCTAGCTGTTGATTTTCTGGTTATCTGAACACAAAGCAGATTTGTGACAATTTTGCAGCTGTACACCCTCGCCGCCTGCAGTCCAGGTTCCTATTGGTTGACTAGATATTAAAAGTCAGTTATTTTTATGTTTTTTATAATAAATTAGTATTTTCAAGTACTTTCTGTAAAGGTTAGTCAATTTTCTTGAAATTTTGCTCAACTTTGTGAGCATTTTACGAAATCAGTACAAAGTGATTTTACCATCTTACATACGATATTTAAAACAGGAAAGAGTTAATTGGCTTAGTTGGGAAATCAAAAATCTGTCGTAAGTGATATATTCTCACCTTTCACGCAGGGACTTACATCCACGGTTATAGATAGGAGCTTAGTCTTTCAATAATTATTATAAAAAACCACACCTTGGCTACCATGGGTGTATATCAAGGAGAAGAGGGGGAGAGGGGGTTATACATCCCACACTTTTCAACAATTTAAGAGTTAAATGCATTTGAACATTATGCATGTTTTGAATTATTTTGCGGCCAATTTAAACACTGAAATATTAATTATTCCAAAAGCTTCCGGTGGCTTTGCCCCTTAGACCCCACCAGGGCTTTGCCCCTAGACCCCACCAGGGGCCCTATAGCGAGCCCCTCAACCCCACGCCGAATGTCTTGCGCTTCACACTTGGATTGCACTAACACGGCAATATCTTCCCACAACTTTAAATTACCCCTTCATGCTCTTTTATGGTCACACCCCTTTTACAAATCCTAGATCCGCCACTGATAAGGAGTTAAAGGAATTGAATTTCCAAATATTATCTCTATGTTTCAAATAAGTAATAGATCATATATCATTGTGGTCTGCTGGTTTAACTGGAAATACTTACCTGATGTCTATTCATACACGACTGTGGTGTAGCGGTTATCATACCTGTCTACAGACCACGAGGCCCTGGGCTCAAGCCTGGGTTGGGTAGACACGCCAGTGTACCACAACTGGTTATTAAAGGCCGTGGACATTGACTTGGTTGTCGATGTTATGTCTGTCCGTATGTTGTACCTGTGTTCTCGTCCGGGTCGTATTAAGCGTTTCGAGATAGCATTTGTACTATCATAACCGAATACGCAGGCGACGACCCCGTCATTGTAATTGTGTGTTCAACTCTCTCTCTCTCTCACGATGCAGTTGATAATAAAAGAAAACGCATGAGGGAAATGTGTGCTTACCTGGTGTGAAACATGACACCATGGAGAATCTCCATGATGACACTAAATATATGAACAAATTACATCTTGTTTTAACTATAACTGTAAAAGATTACATTTGATTTACTCAAAAACATCTCACATGAACTAAAATTTCAAGACCAAGTGTTCAAACTTAGGAGGTGATACATTTTAAAGGACCAAAAGTGAGGAATCTGTACAATTTTATAACCTCAACCCAACACTCTATGTTGGTTGAGCTAAAACAGAGACTTGTTACTTGGAGATAATGATTCTTCTTCTTGATGAATCATTAACTGTATCTGACATGACAAAATGGCAACCACTAATTCTACTTATTTTGATACTCTGAAAGAAAACACCAAACTGATGATTTCAAGGAGACCTTTGAGGACAAGGTTCATACATGCTTTGTTTATGGAAATATTCATTTAAATTACACAATACAGATATAACTTGATATTTCAAACAAAGCAAAACTAATTATAGAAACATAAATTTGTACTGTTCAAAAACAAGTTACATTCTATGCTTTGTTACTTTTATGAACACAAAACTAAAACTATACAGACAAATATAATTTTAACTCATAATTACTATTGAAAGAATGATCAATTTAAAAAAAGAATGATTTCAATGTCAATTCTATAAATGTAATATACATGTATGGGCAGGTAAAGCTTCATGTCACATTGTGTGATAATGATAATACCAGTTGTGCAAACATGATGAATGGCTGTAACAAGAAGCAAGCCAGGTAGAAACACCAATTATTAGAGAATTATAGTCTGTAAATCAAATTCAAGATGCATTTTCTATCAATGGTCTTGTGCACAGGAGATTAATACATATTAAAAGTTAACCATGTGAAAAGAGCAATGAATCAACTGACCTTTCACACTGACATGCTGTACTTTGTCAATAATTTTTGTAAATCACTAAACACTGTATTTCAAAGAAAAACCTAAAAAGAAGATGTTCTTTTCCACCTGTCTCAGGTATTATAATCCATCCCACTACTGGGATAGGGTCAAGGGGAGAAGGTGAGGGGGGAGGAAAGTGACCAATATGCAAACACAGAATTTGGCTTCATGCAGTTTTACAACCCATCCCTATGAATGGTTTATAATTGTTTCCAAGAAATAAGGGAGAAAAGTTGATGTTTTTAATTTGCAACAACAAATCATGTAATCATTAATGAGTTTCAAACCAAAAAACAATTGTTTCATTTATTTGTGATGATACCAATCACCTCATCCTACTATATGAATCAAAGAAGCACTCGTTAGAAAACTGAGGGAAGGTTAATCTAGGGTCCCTAAAATAATTTAATCTTATCTTGCACAAAAAATTCTAAGTATCATCAATATATCTATTTCTGAAAATTTCTAAGAACACAAGATGTGATTTCTGTTTGATGAATTTCACATTTAATTGCCAAATAAGTCTTCACTTTTCTGCCTAGTTCTCTTATACTGTAAGTGTTCCTTTTGAACACATTCCTTGTAAATTTCAATTATTAAAGAGAGAGAAATTTTATCAAGGATATCTGAACCTGTAAAAAATCTATCTAATGAGGTATGATGAGAAGGGGCGAGAAGGTAACAAAGGGAGAGATGAGGAGGTAATGTGGGAGGGATGAGGAGGTAAGGAAGGAGGGTGTGAGAAGGTAGGGAGAGGAGAGGAGGTAAGGAGTGAGGGTGTGAGAGAGGTTGAAATATTATGCTTTGTGAGAAATCTTTTCATTTCCTTACCTTGCTCAGAGTGTGCTGTTCTTCGTGTTCCTTGTGAATTATTTGCATAATACGATGGGTGCCAGGGAGGATCACCTTGAAGACAGAAGTCCCTCATGCGAAGGTAGCTGATGCTGAGACGGATGATTGATGCTTTGTCGAGTTGGCTGGTAATTGCAGCAGGAAGGGGTAAGAGTTTGGCAAGTTCATAGAATTCATAATTCTCTTTACCTCTTCTTGATCTGGCAGCATCTCGAGACCTTTCCTTCCGCAATGCAAGAAGCCTAGAATCCAGAAAATGAGAATGGTTTCCCACAAATCTAACTATGTTACACAAAGTTATTCGCAGTGGCACACGATCAGTCGTTGAGTTGGCAATTTTTTTTTTTTTTTGGTTCGTACAGTCCTAACAACTTGGAATTTAGTAACTTTCCAATAGTTTGTACTTAATTTAAAAAGAAAGCATTTTTCTCACTTCGAACAATCCTACTTTCTAATGACCAAATTTGAAAAGAAAACATTTTTTTCACTCCAATCAATCCTACTTTCTAATGACCAATATACTTCAAATGTGTCAAACCAGAACCAAAAGGTTTTGTGGTTCCAATGCTTTTTTTGAAGCTGTGTGATTTTGTATTAATTCTTGTCATTGCATATCAGGAAATATTTAAGATATCGTGTTTACAAGCTCTTTAAACAAAATCATATTAAGCTCGCCCACTATGCATATTGATGAAATTTTATGGTTTTTTTATAAAATGAACATGTTCAAACTAGTTAAAATCATATTATGAAACAAAACAGACTTGTGATTGTTAAAATATGAGCATTTCAAGATTTTCACATTAAGCCCCGTCTACTCATTAATATGCATGACATCACCACCAAATCAATAGGGCACATCTGCAGACCATGGACCATCTGTATACCACATATGACATAAAAACAGAATCTTGATCTTCAGATATTTTGCTTACAAGTTCTTTTGAGCTAAATCATCTTAAGCCCTGCCCACTATGCATATTAATGATATTCAACATTTTTGTACCATGAACATGTATACACTACCTAAGGGCATAATTACCCTCAATATGAAACAAAGCAGACTTACAGTTGTAAAAATAGGAGCATTTTAAGATATTTACATTAAGCCCCACCTACTCATTAATATACATGACATTGCCACCAAAAACAATAGAGCACATCTATGGACAATGGGCTATCTGTGTACCATATATGACATAAGTCCTGTGTATCCTTTTTGAGATGTTGCGCTTACGAGCTTGCATGCATACATACATATATATATTCATACATACACACACACACATACATACACCCTTACATACATACATACATACACACACACGTACACACGCCAGCATGACTGCGTAGGTTCCTTAGCTATTAGCATCGGAACCAAAAATGTAATTACCTCAAAATAATTCATAAATAAGCTTTGTAAGAACGTACCCTCAAGTCTGTTAACCATGCATATTGGAAATCAATAATTAATACCACACAAGTGTGAACGGTAAATACTGTCATGGTTCGCATGCCCATGCAAATTGACACCCATATCATATGACCCAGCTAGTTATAAAAATGACATCTCACACTAAGTCCCACATGGCATACCATGTCTCCCACATGGCATCCCACCCCATGTCCCACATGACAGCCTATCCCAACCCTTGTCCCACATGGCATTCCACCATATGTCCCACATAGTATTTCACCATATGTCCCACATGACATTCCACCATATGTCCCACATGGCATCCCATTCAATGACCCATATGGCATCTCACCCTATGTTCTACATGGATCCCATCCCATGTCCCAAATGGTATCCCACCGCATGTCCCACATCCCATCCCATCCCTTGTCGCACATGGCATTCTAACATATCTCCCACATGGCATTCCACCATACAGTATGTCATGTCCCAAATGATATCCCACCCCATGTCCCACATAACATAACATCTCATATCTCACATGGCATTTACCATATCTCCCACATGGCATTCCACCATACAGTATGTCCCACATGGCATTCCAACATATGTCCCACATGACATTCCACCATATGTCCCACATGACATTCCACCATGTCCCACATGGCATCCTACCTGACCCACATGGCATCCTACCTATGACCCACATGGCATCCCACCTTATGTTCCACATGACTCCCATCCTGTCCCACATTAATTTAATTATATGTCCCACATGACATCCATCCCTATGCCCCACATGGCATCCCTCCCTGTCCCACATGGCATCCCTACCTATGTTCCCATAAAATCCCACCTTATGTCCCACATTGGATCCCATCATATGTTCCACATGGTATCCCTCCCAATGCCCCAATGACATCCTACCCTATGTCCCACACAGCATCACATCCCAAGTCTCCATGGCCTCCTACTCATGTCCCACATAGCCTCCTACCCTATGTCACACATGGCATCCCAACCTATGTCACACTCTGTGTTACTCGTGGCATCCCACCCAATGGCATCCCACCCCATTTCCCACATCACATCCCATACCATCTCATGTCCCACATGACATACCATCCCATAGCACTCCACCCTATGACCTTCATGGCATTCTACCACATATCCTACATGGCATCCCACCCTGTTCAACATGGCATCCCAACCCATGTCGCACATGGCATCTTACCCCATGTCCCACATGACAAGCCATAGGCTCCATAAGAAGTCTCCTACTAGCTATCAGTCCCTGATTGAGCACACTATGTATGAAAGTCTGTTAGTCAATATAATAACTTACATGCAAATGAACTGTTGAATAAGAACTAGAATGGTAAAAGCCATCATGGTCCGCATGCCCATGCAAATTGACACCCATATCATATGACCTGGCCAATTGTAAAAATGACATCTCACACTAAGTCCCACATGGGCATCCCATGTTATACATGGCATCGCACCCCATATCCCACCCCATCACATGTCCCACATGGCATTGCACTATATCTCCTACAAGTCATTCCACCATATATCCCACATGGCATTCTACCACATGTTCCACATAGCATCCCATCCTAAGACCCACATGGCATCCCACCCATTGTCCCACATGGATCCAATCCCATGTCCCACATGGCATTCCACCATAGAGTATGTCACACATGGAATTCCCCCATGGCTTTCCACTATATGTCCCACATGGCATCCCAGGTTGTGATCCACATGGCATCCTAGCCTATGACCCACATGGCATCCCACCCTATGACCCACATGGCATCCCACCCTATGTCCCATATGGCATCCCTCCCTATGTCCCCATGTCATCCCACCTTATATTCCCACATCAATAGCTTCCCACCTAATGTCCCACATTGGATCCCACCATATGTTCCAATTCTACTTTATGTCCCACATGGCATCACATCCCATGTCCCCATGGCCTCCTACCCTATGTTCCACATAACCTCCTACCATATCTCCCACATGGCATTCCTTTATACAGTATGTCACACATGGCATCCCAACCTATGTCACACTGTGTTACTCGTGGCATCCCACCCCATGTACCACATGACATCCCATGTCCCAAATGAATGATATCCCATAGCATTCCAACCTATGTTCCTCATGACATTCCACTATATATCCCACATCAACGGCTTCCCCACCAATGGTTTCCCAACTGATGGCATCCCAATTGATGCTCCACATTAGATCCCACCATATGTTCCCATCCTACTTTATGTCCCACATGGCATCACATCCCATGTCCATGGCCTCCTACCCTATGCCCCACATAACCTCCTACCATATCTCCCACATGGCATTCCACCATACAGTATGTCACACATGGCATCCCAACCTATGTCACACTCTGTGTTACTCGTGGCATCCAACCCCATGTCCCACATGACATCCCATGTCCCAAATGACATCCCATCACATAGCATTCCACCCTATGTCCCTCATGACATTCCATTATATCTCACACATCAATGGCTTCCCACCAATGGCCTCCCACCTGATGGCTTCCCACATAATGTCCTACATTGGATCCCACCAAATGTTCCCATCCTACTTTATGTCCCACATGGCATCACATCCCATGTCCCCATGGCCTCCTACCCTATGTCCCACATAATCTCCTACCAAATCTCCTACATGGCATTTCACCATACAGTATGTCACACATGGCATCCCAACCTATGTCACACTGTGTTACTCATGGCATCCCATCCCATGTCCCACATGACATCCCATGTCCTAAATGACATTCCATCCCAAGCATTCCACCCTACGTCCCTCATGACATTCTACTATATATCCCACATGGCATTCCACCCTGTTCCACATAGCATCCCACCCCATGTCCCCAAGACATAAGCTCCATACGAAGTCTTGTCCCAGCTATCAGTCTATGATTGAGCACACTATGTATGAAAGTCTGTCAGTCCATATAATAACTTAAATGCAAATGTCTGTTGAATAAGAAAAAAAAGGCAAAGTCAAATAATCATGCCTTGGTGCATACCACATGGTATTTATTTATATCCTATGTCCTGCATCCATGTCCCATATGACATCCCTCCCTATGTCCATATGCAGTCACATCCTGTCACACTCCCTGACCGAGCATACATACTAAGTAAAAAAGTCTTGTCAGTTCATATACTGTAGCAAGTTTATGCACATGAACACAATAATAAAGGCGGAGTTTAATAATCATGCGTGATACAGCTGTTGGTGCACAAATATTTTGAAGAAGTTTAAGGGTTTTAAACCTCCAGTGTTTTGAGAGACATTTCAGGATCTCTGAAGAATTTTGGGAAATAATGTTTGTTATCTTCAAAGGATATATCAAATGTTTTGTACTTTTTACGAAAACTATTCTTCAACCTGTCTCAAGTCTCTGAAAAAGTTTAACATTTAGTAAGGAAATTCCAGCCTTCCATGAAGATATTTAAAGAAACTTTTCACTTTTTCTGAACTGAAGAAACTTTAACATTTTCTGAGGAATTCTCAAAAAACGTTATTTCTGAGAAAATCTCTGGCAAAACTGTGGATGGACGAACAGCCCAACCAGACAGACGAAATCGCCATTACATAGGTTCGCATTATGCTTCGCATGCTCACCAAAAAAAAGGCGGAGTCAAATGTTATATAGCCCTTGGTGCATACCACATGGTATATATTCTATCCTATGTCCCGCATGGCCCACATTCATGTCCCATATGGCATCCCTCCCTATGTCCATATGCAGTCACATTCTGTCACACTCCCTGACAGAGCATACTAAGTAAAAAAAGTCAGTTCATATGCTGTAGCAACTTTATGCAAACGAACACAATAATAAAGGCAGAGTTTAATAATCAGGCCTGATACAGCCGTTCGTGCACAATCATTTTAAAGAAGTTTAAGGGTTTTAAATCTTCAATGTTATGAGAGACACTTGATGTTTGAAGAATTTTGGGAAATTATATTATCTTACAGTTATCTTCGAAGGAAATATCAAACAATTTGTAAACCTTTTAAGGAAAACCTTTCTTCAGAGTCTGGAAAACTAACATTTAGTATGGAAATTACAACCTTCCATGAGAATATCTGAAGAAACCTGGGGCACCTCCATATGTAAGGTATATATATATATATGTGCCACCCGAGCAGGTTTGGGAACATCCATATTTATGTATGTATGTACGTGTGTATGTATGTATGGGTGTGTGTATATGTATGTATGTATGTATGTATATATGTATGTATGTATGTATGTATGTATGTATGTATGTATGTATGTATATATGTATATATGTATGTATGTATGTATGTATGTATGTATATATATATATATGTATGTATATATATATATATATATATATATATATATATATATATATATATATATATATATATATATATATATATATATATATATATATATATATATATATATATATATATATATATATATATATTCTATATTTATCTATATCTATATCTATATATATATATTCTATATTTATCTATATCTATATCTATATATATATATATTATATGTGCTGCCCGAGCAGCAGGGGGGCACTTACATATGTGAGGTATATATATATGTGCCGCCCACGGAGGTGCCTTTTTTTTAATCATTTTCGTAGTGCAGGTGCCTTTTTTTTAGCTAAAAAAAAGGATATAAAAATGGACTAAATTTTGTTTTGTTTTTTTAGTAAAAAAATTGTCTTTTGTCATAATTTTCATAGTGCAGGTCCCAAAAAATGAGATTTTACTGTGTTAATTTTGAACTGCTGGTCCATTTTTGCATTTTTTTTGTTCAATACTCATACTGCAGGTATCAAAATCGACTTCTTTTATACTGCAATATCAAAATTGTATGATTTCAAACTGCAGTTGCCAAAAAAAATATGTCATACTGCAAGCATGTTTTTCGTTTAGCGGGCTGCACACCCCTACCAATTTTAGTATGAAGTGCCCCTTCCCCCTCCCCTCGCCCTCCCCAGAAGAAACTTTAACTTTTTCTGAGGAACTCTGAAGAAACTTGAACATTTCTGAGGAAATCTCAGGCAAAACTGTGGATGGCCGGACGGACAAAATCGCCATTACATAGGTTTGCATTATGCTTTGCATGCTCACCACAAATAACCAACTGAGCAAGCCAATGGGCGGAGGGACTGCTTACCTTGCATTCTTAGCACTCCAGGATTCCCCTTCATACTGAGGTACCAAGGCTTCAGCACCAGAGAGGTAGCCACCTGCGCCAGCATGGATGGAACTGATGAAAAGAAACAAAGGAATCAATAAGCAGGATGGTGGGTTCCTAAAGCAGTCTATACAATATTCACCCGGTAAACTGAAAGGTCCAATCACATGTGAAGGTGACCTATGCTGCTTTAAGCGTCTATGGAGAAGTAAAAGCAACATCACATAAATTGCTCTAAAATCCACACTTTTGTGATTGTTTGTATCTCAGCTTAATTTTGCTTTCCCTCTTCTTGACTTTTTCACTTTCAGTAAGCAAATCCCGCCCATGTGTTAGGTTGTATTATTCAACAAAATGTCTAAAACAACTAGAATCAACTGTTTCCTTTACACTTCTGAGCAATGATGGCAAAAACTTAACAAGTGATGGATTTACTTCATAAAAATGTAAAATCAATCCACTGAAGAAATTTTAAATCATCTTATTTTCCTGAAAATTCAAGCTGGAATTTAACCACATTACATCAATCATAACAACATTCACTAAGTGCATACTTTTTCAATGCTACATAAAACAACCTAGTCTATGATGCCTTTAAGTATCCCTTCTCCCAAAGATGTCAAGAATCAATAAACATCAGGGGACAAACAAAGCAGCTGTCACTTCTGCCTTAATCTATTACTTTCAACACTCAATGTTACAGCATGTCCACTCTTAAGTGGGGCAACCTCAATGTAAAATCTTGACCTCATAATTTTTGCTGCTTGGTGCAACACTCAACATAGTCAATGGGGTCAGAGCAGTGAATCCCATCAACTTGCCATTCAGACACTCTCCTTATAGCCTTTGGTGATAGTCTTGCCCTATATAAAGGACTGTGCAACAACAATTTGTGCTCATTGTTGGTGTTCAAAGCATGGCACCCGATTCTTAGCATACACTACACTCCTTTTAATGTCTTTTGGGATGCACAAAAAGCAGTGTACTTTGTTAAATAAATGAATGCTTCTGTGTATATTTTCAATGTGAAAGACAGCACACTATTACTATAGGAAACACAAACAATCAAAGACAAATGTTCTTTTTGCAAACAACGTGAGCAAATTCCCTTTAAAAATCTTCGTGCTTCCAGATACTCTCCAACTGAATGTCTCCTTAACAATTTATGTCTTCATTGGAAAATGGTGTCATGTGCCATTTTGCTCCCATACCAAATATCTCACCCTACAATTCAAGTAGTGACATATATTACACATAAATTGTTGAGCACTCTCTGACAAAATTACCGTATTCGATGTAATCAGCACCCGGGGCACTTACGTAAATATGATTGCACCATTTTCTATGCATGAAGTCTTTTCCTAATAAGTGCCCTTGCTCCGGGGCTGCGTATATTGTGCTATTCGAACTGCATTTTGAGGACTGTTTCTATACTAGCCCCACGATAACCACCATAAAAACATCGTGAGCTGAGTCGCAAAATAAGCAAATAATGTACCAACTTATTTTAAGAATTCAAATTAATTAAATGAATTATGTTATCAGTAAAAATACTTGGGTGGGAGCTTATTATGAGCAGAGGAGCTAAATATGTCGAATACAGTAGTTTTATGTCCTGATAATGATTCCATAACATGGCATTCCTCTATAAGGTCTTGAACAGTGTGCACTGAGATCCCATGGTCAGTGCTGTTAGGGGTACCAACTTTGATTTCTCTACATAGACTGATTGATTTATCAACACAAGATGACTTCACAGTTGAATTTCTTAAGTTATTTTTAATTTATACTTGATAATGGTTATGCTCAGAATATATGATGAAAGTAAGTGGTAAACCTGAAACATCTTGTTCCATTGCGATCAAATTTCCTCGCTTTCACTAGTGTTGGTTTTAATTGTGAAAAATAATGACTTTGTGAAGACAACTTCACTGGCAGTGGAGGTAGCTGAGCAACTCCACTAGGTATTATTGCCAATTTACACTGCTGAAAACCAACAACTTCAAATTTTCCCAGATGTTGCAGGCTGGCTTGGCCAAATGTTGCCACCTGTCTAGCAGAACAATAAATCATGACCGATAATAATATTCTGGTAAGCAATAAGAAATTTAGTTCTAAAAGTTAATAAACTTTTGAAAGTATTTAGGGGGTGTGCTTAGTGTCAACATTATCCATACTTTATTGAAAATGATTGGTGCAATAAATCTAAATTAAGTCCAAATGAAGTGATATCGTTCTATTTTCTTGTTGTACAGTAGTAACCAATCTTTTGGAAATCAAGTGATATGTAAGAATAAACCATTGTGCATAAAGCAGATTGAGTGATGCACAGCGGAGTTGATCCAACGATATCCAGTCAACAGTCCTAATGATAAATCATAATAAGGCATGATTTATTATAGGTACACCCTTTTTATCCATATTTTATTTTATTAACTAATTGATTTTAGATCAGTTCTTAATGACTTACAGTATCTATAAATGGAAAGAGTGCCAATAACATTCATTTAACTTTCTTCTGATGTTAACATTTCAGATGTTGATTGGGTGGTAAGGATCCAAATATTTTTCAAGGAATTTTGGCAGAGGATTGAAAAACAATGGGTCAAGTTTCATACTGTAAAATTTGCACAAAAAACATGCACACTAAAACATAATAACTAGGTGTCCGAATGACAGCATGCTCGACTATTCAGAGCTGCAGGGGGAGTGCGCTACTTGAAGGAAGTAAGCAGTTACTTATCCCGTAACCTCCAGTGAGAGAAATTTTAATAAGAAGCTAAGCTTTAGGGAAGTCTACTTACAGAATCTACAGTTCTCTGTTTACATTTTTGGTTCCAATGCTATCAGCATCAGAAACCTATGCAGTGGTGTTGGTGTGTGTATGTGGGCAGTGACGTAGCTATGATTTCCATATTGGTGGGGTAAGTAACAGAAATCAAATGAAAGGATACAAAACATGGCCCCGGACGGTACTAATTTTAAACCGATAAAAATTGAATATTTGAGAATATTGCTAGGGCAATCGCCCCCTCTGCCCACCCTTAGACTACGCCACAGTATGTGGGTATGGGTGTGTATGTGGGTGTGAAGCCTCGCTTGTAAACACATGATCTCATTTATTCACTTTTGAATAATGCTTATCTATCAAATGATGACATACACCTAATAGGCACTGCATTTACTGTAGCAAAGTATGAAATGTCAATAGTTTGATGAATTCCACCTAAAAGTCATCCATCCCCTCCAACGTCATCCATTCATTCCTCCCTGATAACATCCTTCCCTTCCCCTCCCCCAATGCCATCCATCCATCCCTCCCCTCCGCAATGCCATCCATCCCTCCGCAATGCCATCCATCCCTCACCAATGCCATCCCTCCCCCCTGATGCCATCCACCCCTTTCTCCTTCTCCAATACATCCACCCATCCCTCACCGATGCTATCCATCCTTCACCGATGCTATCCATCCCTCCCTGATGCTATCCATCCCTACCCCCTATGCCATCCATCCCTACCTCCCAGATGCCATCCATCCCTCTTTCTCCAATGCCATTTATCCCTCCTTCTCCAATGCCATTTATCCCTCCCTCCCTAATGCCATCCATACCTCCCTTTCTGATGCCATCCATCCCTCCCTCCCCAATGCCATCCATCCCTCCCTCCCTGATGCCATCCATCGCTCCCTCCCTCCCTGATGCCATCCATCGCTCCCTCCTTCCCTGATACCATCCATCCCTCCCTCCTTCCCTGATACCATCCATCCCTCTCTCCCTCCCTGATGCCATCCATCCCTCCCTCCCTGATGCCATCCATCTCTCCCTCCCTCATGCCATCCATCCCTCCCTCCCTCCCTGATGCCATCCATCCTCCCCCTCCCTGATGTCATCCATCCCTCCCTGATGCCATCCATCCCTCCCTGATGCCATCCATCCCTCCCTGATGCCATCCATCCCTCCCTGATGCCATCCTCCCTCCCTGATGCCATCCATCCCTCCCTGATGCCATCCATCCCTCCCTGATGCCATCCCTCCCTCCCTGATGCCATCCATCCCTCCCTGATGCCATCCATCCCTCCATGATGCCATCCCTCCCTGCCTGATGCCATCCATCCCTCCCTGATGCCATCCATCCCTCCCTGATGCCATCCATCCCTCCCTGATGCCATCCATCCCTCCCTGATGCCATCCATTCCTCCCTGATGCCATCCATCCCTCCCTCCCTGATGCCATCCATCGCTCCCTCCTTCCCTGATACCATCCATCCCTCCCTCCTTCCCTGATACCATCCATCCCTCTCTCCCTCCCTGATGCCATCCATCCCTCCCTCCCTGATGCCATCCATCTCTCCCTCCCTCATGCCATCCATCCCTCCCTCCCTCCCTGATGCCATCCATCCTCCCTCCCTCCCTGATGTCATCCATCCCTCCTGATGCCATCCATCCCTCCCTGATGCCATCCATCCCTCCCTGATGCCATCCATGCCTCCCTGATGCCATCCACCCCTCCCTGATGCCATCTATCCCTCCTGATGCCATCCATCCCTCCCTGATGCCATCCCTCCCTCCCTGATGCCATCCATCCCTCCCTGATGCCATCCATCCCTCCATGATGCCATCCATCAATCCCTGATGCCATCCATCAATCCCTGATGCCATCCATCAATCCCTGATGCCATCCATCAATCCCTGATGCCATCCATCAATCCCTAATGCCATCCATCCCTCCCTGATGCCATCCATTCCTCCCTGATGCCATCCATCCCTCCCTGATGCCATCCATCCCTCCCTGATGTCATCCATCCCTTCCTGATCCTGATGCCATCCATCCCTCCCTGATGCCATCCATCCCTCCCTGATGCCATCCATCCCTCCCTGATGCCATCCATCCCTCCCCTGATGCCATCCATCCCTCCCCAATGCCATCCATACATCCCTCCCAAATGCCATCCATCCCTCCCTCCCTGATGCCATCCATCCCTCCCTCCCTGATGCCATCCATCCCTCCCTTCCTGATGCCATCCATCCCTCCCTCCCTAATGCCATCCATCCCTCCCTCCCTGATGCCATCCATCCTCCCCTAAAACCATCCATCCCTCCCCTAAAACCATCCATCCATCCCTCCCCGATGCCATCCATCCCTCCCTCCCCAATGCCATCCATCCTTCCCCAAAGCATCCACATGCCGAAAAGTTTCTCTTTAAGCCTACCCGCACCTGACACCTGAGTTAATCCTGAAAACTCAGCTATGACAATTACCAACCCAACTTCCTGTTCAGTGTATTGTTTCCACTCCAATCAATGATTGTTTATCTGCCATTCCCATGCACAACACAGTCAAGTAACCCAAGGTTATTTGTGTGAATAAGATTACAGTAAGTCAGTGCTGAGTAATCAGGGCACTTTTGTGATTGAAAGCACTGATCCATGTTAGGTCTTAGTGGGAGAAATTTGTTTGCAAACTGTTGATAAAGTAGCTATGCCTGAGGTGATGTGTACATTAATTGACATTGATTGCTTGATCGATTGCTTCATGCATCCGTTCCCCCCCCCCTCCCTGATGCTATCCTTCCCACCCTTCCTGATGCCATCAATCCATCATCCTGTCCTGTTGCTGCCATCTATCCCATCCTCCCTAATGCCATCCATCACTCTTCTCCCAGATGCCATTCATCCATTCCTTCCGGGAGCTATCATCCCTCCAGTCCCCGAAACTCTCCATCCATCCTCCCCATTACCATCCATCCCTCCCTACCTGATACCATTAATCCATCATCCTCCCCATCTGATGCCATCTATCTCTCCCTCCCTGATGCCATCTACCTCTCCCTCCCTGATGCCTTCTATTCCTCCCTCCCTGATGTCATCCATCCCTCCCTCCCAATGCCATACCTCCAATATGTAATTACCATCTTACATGTCATTCTTTAAAATCCTTATATTCAAGTTCTAAATTCCAAGTGGCAATTCTAATAATAGTGCAAAAAACACTTCTGAAACTAGAATATTAAAACTCTCTAGAGCGCATACTTCTGCCCGTTGCAATTCCAACATGCCTAGAATAATTTTAGAGTTCATTTGATCTGTATACCCAATATAATGTACCTCATAAATCCTAGGCCCACCAAGATTCATCCCCAAGTTTTGATCTGTAATAATCATTTGCAATCTGAACACTTGAAGATTATCTTGTTACTGGATTTTTTCCAAGGCCATACTATTGTTTTCAGTTTTATTCAAGTGAAGCATTTTTGTTTGAACACTATTCAGCCAGGATTCACATTCCATCATTTTCCATTCATGGCAGAAACCAATTGTTTCACTTTCATTGATTCCAGAGAACACTTGATGTAAGTCTCTTTGAGTTCAGAAAATTGATTGTTTGGATCTTCATTAAAGTGCAAAGTCATTGTTCAGCACATTCCATTGGAAAGTTTTAACTTAAGTCTTGACAGATCTCATCCTAAAACATCCCCACCCCTTAATTTCTGCCCTTCCTCTGTTCCAATTATTCCCTACTTTTAAACACTTCTTCCTGAAACAGTAACAAAACCGCACACCAAATTTAATCAAAATACATTCATCAGTTCTTGAGATATCTTGATGACAGACAAACTCACATTAAAATGTCCCCACCTCTCCATTTCCACCCTTCCCATGTTCCAATGTCTCGAATTTCAATCACTTCTTTCTTAAGCAGTAACAAAACCACACACCAAATTTAATCCAAATCCAATCATCAGATCTTGAAATATCTTGATGACAGACAAACAAACAGAGGCAAAAACAGTCCCCCCACCACCCACCTTTGCACCCTTCCCTGTCCCAATATGTCTCAAATTTTAATCACTTTTTCCTTAAACAGTAAAAAGAAAAAAAAACATCAAATTTAATCCAAATCCAATTAGCAGGTCTGGAAATATTTTGATGACAGACAAAAGACAAACTCACCTTAAAATGTAACCACCCCTCCATTTACACCCTACCATGTTCCAGTATGTCCCAAAATTTTCACACTTTATCCTTAGGCAATAACACAAACCACACACCAATTTTGATCAGAATCCAATCAACAGTTCTTCAGATATCTTGATGAGAAACAAACAAACAAATTAACAGCAAAAACATAACCTCCGTCCAACTTCGTTGGCGGAGGTAGTTAGTCAAAGAAGCACATCTCATTGTTAAATGAATGCAAAAAATTCCTGATTAAATAACTGGCCACCTGTAGTACAAGTTATTCATGTACTTGGAAGAATGAAACGCATCTATGTCCCTTTTCAAATGTAAATTGCATACTATGTTTGTTTGTTTGGGCTCATACATAAAAAAAAAGTCAGTTCATATAACAACTCCATGCAAATTAGCAGTCAACTTAAATAATTAAGGCTGAGTCTAATAATTTCCACTAAAAAATCTTTAAGACAATATTTCAGATATTTTTCAACTTTTCAGTTCTTTTCAAGCCTAATCATTTTTTATTTTAGTTACCATATATGACACTGCAAATTTCAATTCAGGCATTATGCACATTTTATATATTTACTCCACTTTTAAATAATGTACATTTCAATTGACGACAAGCTTTTTAGAGACCTTGCTCTCCCAAAAACTTTAACGCCGAGGCAGACGCGGATGCCAAGGTTAGTAGAAAAGCTCCTACTATTCTTTGAATAGTCGAGCTAAAAATGTTTAAAAATCTTTAATATAGTCTAGCTAAAAATGTTTAAAAATCTTTAAAGGATTATACCCATTTTTTTTTCTTTAGGTGGTGTTCAAAAACAATTTAACCAATATTGCCTATAGTCTACAGACCCTAGGTAAGAGCTACACGAAATTGAACTCATCAGATCTTGACTAAAACCAAAGTGATGTTACTTTATCTTGACTGGAACAAACATTTCAGCTTTCATAAGGAGGGTTGCTTGTACACCTTGCACATTGAATACAGGTGCACTCTAGATTTGTACTAGTGAATCTGGGATAATATTTCAGTGTTCAATAACCTCTTGAACTGAATACAAGGCACGAATAACATTGGCCCCAACTGTCTGTCTTGTCTCAAATGATTCACAGGTTTCTGGTAAAATTACTTATTATTTAAGTCAGAACTAAATGAGTAATACACTCAGCTAGGTACCTCTTGGGTACCTGAAGTAAGAATTTATGTAATGCCCACTGCACACAAATTAGGCCTACTGACAATGTGAAAAGCAGTGCATTTAAGCGATGTTCAGTTTGAATAAGATGCCAAAATGTGGAAACAAACCAAGAGCGTATTTTGATATGTGCTCTCGCTTTGTTACAATTCCTTGACCAGTGATTGGATAATTTCCTCCACCGTGAGCAAATGACATCGGTCCGAAAACTATACTAGGTGTACACAATGAACATACTTTTACGTAGTGCTTGATGATTCCAGAATTGCCAAAATTATTGCATATTAAACACAAAAAACAAATTTCATTAATTGACAATATGGTTTCAAATTTGTCTTGTTTTGAAGAAGTGATTGAGGTCAGTAATTATTTTTGGGTCAAATGTTATTCTACTAAATTGTAAGCTACTTAAACTCATGAACATTGAACAACATAACGTTTTACCAACTTGATGCCAGATTTAATGACTGCTACCAAATTTTACTGATGAGGTTAAGATATAGCCTGGTGCTGCCACACCCCTTGGTATGAATGCAAATGACTATTAGTATACACTAATTATGATATAGACTATGTGCAACTGAAACAGAAATTCTTGCATGTATGATTTAAACTCACAATCGGTGGCACTACCAATTTGTAACAAAAAATGGCATCTAGAAGTACTTTAACCTATGTCATATGTCATACAACTGATGTTCTTCAAATAGTCAAGCTAAAAATGCATTCCACACTATGTCCCACATGGCATCCTACATGGCACCCCATAATAATAATAATAATAATAATAATAATAATACAAATGATTTATAATATGCACATATCCACTCTGAAGAGCGCTTAAGGCGCAAGTAAGATAAAACAAACAAACAAATAAACAACAAAAGCACAAAAAAACTTTCCAGAATCATTAAAAGCAAAATTCATGTGGTGAGTCTTAAGTTTTTTTTTAAAAACGTTTAAATGCATGGCCTGTCTAATTTCAATGGGTAAACTGTTCCAAGTATGTGGTGCAGCAAATGCAAAGGACCTCTCCTCCCACTTCCGATTTACCTTATATTCCTTGAGAAGGGACAAATTACTGGACCTAAGATTACGAGATGAATTATACATAAAAATTAAATCAGCAATGTAAGTAGGACTTCAATTATTTAGGGATTTATAAACAAGTAACATAAGTTTGAAAATAATTCTATGAGAGACAGGAAGCCAATGGAGATCTTTAAGTACCTGGGTGATGTGACATGATTTTTTCGAAAAAGTCAAAATGCGGGCAGCAGTATTCTGTATTTTTTGAAGAGGAAGTAAAATTTTCTTGGGGAGACCATATAATAGTGCATTTGCATTGTCTAAATGTGAGGTGACCAAAGCGTATATTAACTGTTCGGTTGCACTGAAATCCAGGTGTTTACGAATACGACTTATGTTCCTTAGATAAAATGATGAAGAGCGCACAATACTGGAAATATGTGGTCTTAAAGTCATCGAGCTTCAGAAACCGGCCGTATTTCATTATTACCAATTTTGATAAAGGGTATTGTAATCTTTTGTAGCCACTGAGGGGTGCCAAAAAGAATGACCTCAGTTTTATTATCGTTCATCTTCAAAAAATTATTACACATCCATTCACGGATATCCTTGACACAATTTTCAAGTAAGTTGATGCAGGATGTTGCACAGTTTTGATTTGAATTAAAAGAAATGTACAGCTGAGTGTCATCAGTCCATATATCCCACCCCATCTCCCAAATGACATTCCATCCCATCCCATGTCCCACATGGCATTCTACCATGTCCCACATGGCATTCCACCATATGTCGCACATGGCATGCAGCCCTATGTCCCACATGGTATCCCACCCTATGTCCCACATGGTATCCCATCCTATGTCCCACGTGGCTTTCTACCATGTCCCACATGGCATCACATCCCATGTCCCACAGGCCTCCTGCCCTATGCCCCACATGGTTTCCTACCCTATGTCATACATGGCATCCCACCCTATGTCACACTCTTGTGTGACTTGTGGCATCCCACCCCATGACATCCCATCCCATGTCCCACATGGCATTTCACAATGTCCCACATGGTATTCCATCATGTCCCACATTGGACCCCACCATGTCCCACATTGGACCCCACCATGTCCCACATAACATCCCCATTCCATGTCCCAAATGCCATTCCACCATATGTCCCACATGGCATTCTACCATGTCCCGCATGACATCCCACCCTAAGTCCCACATGGCATCCCATCCTGTCCCACATGGCATCCCTCCCTTTGTCCCCCATGGCATCCCTCCCTTTGTCTCCCATGGCATCCCTCCCTTTGTCCCCCATGGCATCCCACTTTATGTCCTGCATCAGTGCTTTCCCTCACTATGTCCCACATGGCATCCCTCCCTTTGTACCCCACGACATCCCTCCCTTTGTCCCCCATAGCATCCCACCTTATGTCCTGCATCAGTGATTTACTCCCTATGTCCCACATGGCATCCCCCTTTGTCCCCCCACGACATCCCTCCTTTTGTCCCTCATAACATCCCACCTTATGTCCTGTATCAGTGGCTTCCCTCCCTATGTCCCACATGTCATCTCTCCCTTTGTCCCCCATAGCATCCCACCTTATGTCCTGCATTACCAGTTTCCCACCCAATGGGCATGGCATCCCACCTTATGTTCCACCATATGTCCCACATGACATCCCATTCCATGTCCCACATGACATCCCATTCCATGTCCCACATGCCATTCCACCATGTTCCACAGGCATTCCACATGCCATTCCACCATGTCCCACAGGCATTCCACCATGTCCCACATGGCATTCCACCATATGTCCCACATCATAGCATCCCACCCTATGACCCACATGGCATCCCATCATGGTATCCTATCATGTCCCACATTGGATCCCACATAGTATCCCTCCCTTTGTCTTCAATGACATCCTTCCTATGTCCTGCATCAGTGCTTTCCCTCCCTATGTCCTACATGGCATCCCTCCCTTTGTCCCCCATGGCATCCCTCTCTTTGTCCCCCATGGCATCCCACCTTATGTTCCGCATCAGTGGTTCCCCACACAGTGTCCCACATTGCATTCCACCTTGGATCCCACCATATGTCCCACATGATATCCCTCCCCATGCCCCAATGACATGACCCACATGACATCCCATCCAATGTCCCAAATAGCCTCCTACTCTATGTCACATATGGCATATCACCCTATGTACCACATGGCTCTCACCCTATGTCCCACATGATATCCCACATGGCATCCCACCCCATATCCCACATTGCAGCCCATTCGATGTCCCACATGGCTTCAACCCCATGTTTCACATGATATCATATCACCATAATTTCCCACAATGCATGCCATCCTATGTCACATGTGATATCCCACCTCACATGCCACATAGCATTCCATCCCATGTCCCACATAGCATTCCATGCGATGTCCCTCATGGCATCGCACCCTCTGTCCGTCCATAGGCTCCATAAGCAGTCTTGTCTTATCTATCAGTCTCTGATTTAGCATACTAAGTATAAAAGTCTGTCAGTACATTATAACTTATGCAAATGGACTGTTGAATAAGAAAATAAAGGCACATCAAATAATTATGCCTGATATAGCCCTTGATGCATACCACATGGTATATATTCCATCCTATGTCCCACATAGCTCCCATCCATGTCCCACATTGCATCCCTCCCTATAACTATATGCAGTCACATCTTGTCACACTCCCTGACTGAGCATACTAAGTATACTGTAAGTCTTGTCAGTTCATATACTGTAGCAACTTTATGCAATTAAACACAATAATAAAGGCAGTTTAAAAATCATGCCTGATACAGTTAGTGCACAAATATTTTGAAGGATTTTAAGGATTTTAAACCTCAAGATCTATGAGAGACACTTAACGATCTCTAAAGAATATTGTAAAATTATATCATCTTACAGTTATTTTCTAAGAAAATATCATGTTTTGTAGACTTTTTAAAGAAACTAGTCTTCAACCTTGTCAGTGTGATTTTTTAAGGAAAATCCGGTCTTCCACGAGGATCAATATCTTAAGAAACTTCAACTTTTTCTGAAGAATTCTGAAGAAACTTTAACATTTTCTGAGGAATTCTCAAGACTTAACATTTCTGAGGAAAACAGACAAAATCCCCATTACATAGGATTGCATTATGCTTCGCATGGTTACCAAAAATATATATATGATAATTGGGAGAACATGGTACAACTATTCCCACCTCCTCATTCTATTATACAAGCACTGGAAAGGTTGACAATACCGAGGACACCAGAGGGAAAAATAGAGGACATTTATACCAAATTTGGACATTTATACCAAATTGATAATAATACAATTTTTTTTCTTCAAATAGGTTTTGAGTAAGCTCAGTTGGTTGAGAGCTATGCACTCCATGTCCATTCAGTTTTGTACCCACTACATTGTAGCCAACTCCTCACTCCAAATGAAGTGGGTTGAAAATGCAAAAGGTGGGCAATTACCCCAATCTCATAAATTAAAAATGTAATGGTTTATTGATGAAAAGAAACTAATTTAATTTGTCCTATATACATATAAACAACTTAAATTTGAGAGATAATCATAGTCTCAATTTTTTTCCATATCATTTTACAATTGATTTAAAGTTTTGAAATGTAACAAACTAATTGCAGGACAAGAGCTAAGCATTTTCTACAGCCACCATTTCAACCACACACTCCAATCAGATTCTTCTGCTCACAGCACATTTTCAGTGAATGTTCTTCATTCATGCTGTAAACAACAAAGTAGCTCTCTAGATCCTCAAACTATGCATGCTGAAATATGAAGCTTTTTTGACCTATGACCCCAAATCAGCAGTACTTCTGCAAAGCAGCACATAAACAATAGGTAGGAGGTTTTTAAGGGCTGACACTGAGAAGTCACCAAGGACATAACTTGCATACTGTTTCACACGTTCAATTTGTACAAAATATCATAAGGAAAACATTCTTTACATGTGACATTTATAACATATCTTATTTCTTTACTTTGTAATACCTAGCAGGGGTTAGGGGCAAAAGAATTTCCACAAAATAAAAACCAGAACCAAAAGGTTTTGTAGTTCCGATGCTTTTTTTCCATGCTGATTGATTTTGTATTAACTGTTAATGTCATTGCATATCATTAAATATCTGACAACATCAATTCTTCAGATATCATGTTTACTAGCTCTTTTCAGCAAAATCATATTAAGCCCTGCCCACTAGGCATATTAATAATATTCAATGTTTTAAGAAAATGAACAGGAACAAACTAGCTAACATCATAATTCTAGTACATATAAAACAAAACAGACATGTGATTGTTAAAATATGAGCATTTCAAGATTTTTACATTAAACCCCGCCTAACATCACCACCAAAAACAATAGAGCACATCAACAGACCATGGGCTATCTGTGTACCACACATGACATAAATCAAGTTCATTGTTCTTAAGATATTGTGCTTACAAGCTCTTTTCAGCAAAATCACATTAACCCCGCCTGTTACACATATTAATGAAATTCAAGTTTTATACAATGAACACATACACACTAGCTAACAACATAATTATACTGAATATGAAACAAAACAGACATGCGGTTGTTAAAATATGAGCATTTCAGGATTTTTACATTAAGCCTTAACTACTCATTGATATGCATGACATCACCACCGAAAACAATAAGGCACATCTACAGATCATGAGCTACCGATGTACCATACAAAACATGACATGAATCCAGTTTACCCTTCTTGAGATATCGTGACTTACAAGCTTTTTTTTAACAAAATCATATTAAGCTCCGCCCACTATGTATACTAATGAAATTCAACATTTTTGTACCATACACATGTACACACAATCTAACAACATAATTCTAGTACATATGAAACAAAACAAACATGTGATTGATAAAATGAGCATTTCAATATTTTTACATTAAGCCCCACCTACTCATTAATATGCATGACATCAACACCAAAAACAATAGAGAGCACATCTATGGACCATAGGCTATCTGTGTACCACATATGCCATGAATCTGGTATATAGTTCTTGAGATAACGTGCTTATGAACTTGCTGTCACAAACACACATACATACATACAAACACACATACATACACCCACACATACATACACCCACACATACATCCACACATATATACACCCACACATACATACACCCACACATACATACACCCACACATACATACACCCACGCATACATACACCCACCATACATACACCCACGCATACATACACACACACATACACACATACATACACCCACACATACATACACCCACACATACATACAACTACACATACATACAAACACACATACATACAAACACACACACACGCATGCACATATGCACGTGTGCATGCACGCACACACATACATACATATACACACCAGCATGACTGCATAGGTTCTCGCTTATGCTATTAGCATCAGAACCAAAAATGAGAACATAGCATTGTTCATACTTACTTAAAAAAAAATTGGAAATAGAATTACATATTTCAATGCTTACACTAGGCTCTTAGCTGTAGGTCTGAGGAAGATATATTGACAGCTTCTGGGTTAAGCTAATTTCAGATTAATTAATGCATCTTTATTTTTCTATTTTGTTCTATTCCAATTATTTCTCTATCTTATCCATAGTTTGAAAGAAGAACTTTTTCCTGAATTGATGAATAACCCCTAAAGCAATTGTTGTTCTCTAATTGATTTTCTTTACTAAGACTTATTGATCATTATTACTGATTTGATTTACAGAACTATTATCCAATGCATATTTGGTACAGTCAGTTCCCAGCCTTGCGAAAAGTGGCTTATTCTTTTCTGTGCGTATTCCGCCCACTCAGATTTATGAACATATAATGAGCTGAAACATGCTATTTTTCAAAGGTGATTACAGCTTTAGATTCGTAATGGCAGAAAACAGTATCAATACATGAAATTTAGATAAATAAAGGATTGAAAATACTATCCATTAACATTATAAGAAATAATTCCAGCAAAAAATAATGAAAATCAGAGGGATTTATAACGAATACAAATTTGGAAAAAATGGGTGTCAAAAAACATGGTCACAAAACACATTTCCAGTCTTGGGCCCACACGATCTTTACATATGTGATAGAAAAATTTCTTTTCCATCTAAATCTATTAAAATCAGAAGAAGCCGGTCAGGAGTTCCAAAGTTTTGCAAATATTTCCAGAGGAACCATGTTTATTTCGCTAATATCGTACGATCCATATCATGATTGGACAATATGCAGTTACGTGGTGTTGTTTACATCGTTATCGTAATCTATTATGTACTCATGAAATGGCATTCACACAAAATACTCAACCACAATGTTACCCTTCGTAATCCCCTGATAACCTAATAATTTCTTTGAAATAACAATATTTCAGATTATATAGGAAATCTTAATTGTATATCAAATTCAGAATTACATGGATTGAGATTAAGTAATGACAGAGCTTTTTGAGGCAACTGAATACACGTACTCATTGTATGCAGGGTTTTGATAATTAGAACCCTAGTGTGTGTAATGTGGTGTCAATATTGATTTTCAAAATCTCAGCCTGTGCAGCAGTATTTTCGCTATTCTTTTGCTATAAATCGTTGGGTTAAATACATTTATATTTGCTTATACTGCTAAAATACCATTTCACCACTTTTCCCAAATAACAAATTCCTGGTTTCTTGACATTCTTCCAACTTCTTGTAAAACACATTGTAGCTTTGCCTGTGTGAATTTTCATCAGCATGAACTATGGATTGGACTCTTGCCTCCTCTGTCAAAATTTTAAATTGAGATTATTTTGGTAATATACTATGATAGCGATTGAATAAATTATGCCAATTAATAAAATGGATTGAAACATAGCAAAAAATATTCCATTTTTTATGGATCTAGGACCGGGTCAGAAAAACAGTGACTCATAGTGTGAGAATGACCTCTAAACCCAAACACTGAAAATAAAAATTGCCTTAGAAAATCACGTAATTCACAAAATAGCCTAAAACTTTGTATAACAGCGGATAATAATCACCAGGTATGCATTGTATGAATAGGCCTATGTAGAATATTGGCTAGTTGTATGGCATAGCATGATATACTAGGACCACATGTGCACTTCCACTGGTGTTCTATATATCCATGGTTGCATGATGGCATTAACTTGCAACAATTCAAATTGAAAATGCTATTCAGAGGAAGACACTTTCTCTTCAACATTTGGTTTACTTCCAATACTGACAATAAATATATCTTTGAAATATAAACAGGATGTACAGATGCAGTGCTGTTCTCCAACTGTACCAGACAATAAACACAAATATTTACAACTTAATTTTTATTAAAAACAATCCCCATGCAAGGTACTGTACATATGTATATAAATAGTGCCACTAGAATTTTTCAACAGAAATTAGAGATCGATGAAACACCCAATTGGAAAAATGAAAATACATACACATAAAAAGGAAAAGTTTTCACAACCACTCAGATTGCTTGAGTTCCTCAGGGTAAGGTCTAAACTAGTGGATAATCTGCAGTCTAGATATCTTAGTCTTGAAGTATTTCCTCATCATCTAATGCAGTGTTTCAAAGACAATTATAAAAAGATGGCAAACCAACAACGGCAACACACTAGGTTGACATCGAAAATAACCTGATTGGTACTTTTATCCTGTAAATATAGAACCTAGATCCATGGTTGATTTGTAAGTATGGACACACTTTTCTCATTTGCACAACAGACCTTGCTCACACTGCAACCTAAACAATGATACAAAATTACTGGTCTTTTACTATTATAACTCATTTTAAATATGCTTATGATTAACTATCATTTTGATTCAATGATGCACAGATTAAAAAAATCATATGACACATTGACAGCTAGGCCCTAGGTAATAAATGAGATAGATGTAAAATAAATATTAAATCTTATCCTCGCTACCACACTAACTTATTCTTGATCATGATCAAAATCCACATAAAATCAAATGCTAATCTCTCTAATGGTGGCCATCTTCAACTTCAAAATATAGTAACTAATCGCCACCGGGCCCATACAAATTTAATACTGGCAGAAAGCTATGAATTATCGATAAATTTTGCCTAAATTTGGAGGAAGCTGGTTAGGAGTTTGGCATGAATTTGGCCCAAAAATGAAGCCAATATTTTATTAGTATACAAATCCATATGACAATTATGCAAATTGGAAATCCCAAAATATTCAATATTTGATATCATTGGAAAGAGAAATCAATTAATTTACACCTAGCTTGCTATCATTTCTAATGCAACTTTGTCAGGGGACACCCCATGTGACAGAAAATGTCATCATCCAGTGACAAGTTTCGGGAAAACAGTGTAAATTTCAAAGTGGGCGGAGTCCTGTTCAAAGAGGATGACGTCAAGCCACCTCATTAATGCGAGGCTGGGAACTGACTGGGACAGAGATAAATTCATTTATTTCGGGAGAAAGAGGGTGGTCATGTGTACTTGGTCTATTCGTAAACATCTTTTGACTTGACACTTTCCTTCTGAAAAGTACTTGTAGTATGCATATGTAACAGGGGTGTAGCATTGTTGAATAATTATTAGTCCAAAATAAATCAAAGTTGATTATTACAGGTAGCTTCCAAAACAAAATTTAAGTCACACAGATAGCGATAGGTTGTATTCTAGAAATTTATTGCAGAATATGCTGGTTCAAGTTACAGGATACACACAGGAAAACTATTTACAAAAGATGAAGATCATGAAGTTACGGGTTTTAGCATCTGAAATACAACTCAATAGATCTAGGTCTGAACTCCCACTGCTAATCTTTAAGAGAGAAGCAGTATTTAACCCTTACTCTCCCAGCGTCACGGTGACCGTGACAGTTGCGATCCATTTTCAAAAAAAAAAATTGAGTATCTTCCTAAAATCCTATAGAGCTGCAAATAAGTTCATTCAAACCAGATTGAATAGATCTTTCATAGTATGGTTATTTTGTTGGGGGGTTAGATTGAAATTTTTGAGTAAAATCGTTACAAAAAAGTGCATTTTTTTAAAAAACGGGGCATTTTTTTATTTATTTTTTTTAAAGACGAATGTCATACGTTAATATTTTTTTTTTTTTTTTTTTTTTTCAGGTAAGGTATAAAGATAGTTTGAATTGTTGGTTGCTACACGATTTTTACTTGTACTTGGCCAATGTTTGTGTTTTTTGAAAAATATGCCAAAATTTGTGATTTTGGGCCATTTTGGACCTTTTTGATCAAAAATCATAAAAAGGCTCAAATATTGTATTGGAATTTTTTAAATCTCTACGGGTAGAGGAGAAATAGATCGTTCAGACAAACTATTACAATAACAGATGCACCCCCTCTACATGCCTGAAAGGTCTCTGATGATGACGTCAATTTGCGTCTTTTTTTTTTCTTTTTTCGCACATTCGACATCACAAAATGGCGAGATACAAGTTACAACGTCGAACGTGCCTTCCGACTCCTATGTTTTCTTCAGAATAATGATGACTCAGAGGGGTCGGAAGGTACTTCTGATGAAGAAGATGTACCAGAACTCGACCAGATTGAGGAAGAGGAGAATATAGAGCCTGCTGAGATGGATAGTGATCTGTTCCAAATTACAGAGTTGGTGAGTGTTTTCTTCCAAAAATAAAGAAAGTACTACATTGTAAATGTGTAGTAATAAAATAAGGCTTATAGAATTATAATGATAAATTAGTGGGGATTTTTTGCTTGTTACGATAAACAAGTAAAAGGGACACTAAAATCACGTATAAAAAAAAGGATTTAGGTCCTTTCTATAATAGCCCGGATGAAACAAATGAAAGCTGAACCCCAATAATAACATTTCTAAATGGACTGAAATATATGTATTTCCCAATGGCAAAATTGTAAATTT
>JAIGNY010004395.1:0-14054 GCA_020152595.1 Chiridota heheva
TAATTTATCTCCATATATTTCTAACTTATGAACTGATAAAAGTACAATCGTTTTTTCTTTCATATACCGACTTATCATTCACCAGGCAGAGTTGAACTATATCTCAACAATGTTTTTAATTGGTCTGCTGGCATGGCAGCAGCCATGTGGGGCTGCATATACCTGCATTTTTTGTTCTTCCTCTAGAATCTGCCTGTACGGCAACGAATATCAGGGCTTCGGCCTATAAGTGGAACAATTAATGAAATGTTATTTTATGTTATATTATAATCTAAGGAAACCCAGAGCTGCCAGATTTTCCAAATGCAAAAAAGGGGAACGGCCAAATTAGACAAAAAGCAATTCCAAAACAGCCTTTTGACATATAACTAAAACAAACTTTTCAAGCAACAATATCAAAAAGGGGTCAATTGTTTTTAGGAGTCCTGGTACCATCAGGCGAGTTATCCCCAAACCAAAATTTTGAGTTCAAGGTGCCTTCTGAACATGTGTTTAAATGATTTGTGTTAGCAGGGCTTTAATGCCTGTTGGGTGGGGAGGGGGAGGGGAGTGGGAGAAGGGGGTTGCAGAGTTTCAAAAATATTTAATGTTGCATCGGTTTGCTTAATTTTTCAAAATATTCATTGACCTGTTTGGCCTCCTAAATTCATCCAATTTTATTCATTATGAATCTCAGATAATTACTTATAATAGTATTAATTAGTACACTTATAAGTATTAATTAGTATACTTATTAGTATTAATTAGTATACTTATTAGCATTAATTAGTATACTTATTAGTATTAATTAGTATACTTATTAGTATTAATTAGTATACTTATTAGTATTAATTAGCATACTTATTAGTATTAATTAGTATACTTATTAGTATTAAATAGTATACTTATTAGTATTAATTAGTATACTTATTAGTATTGATTAGTATACTTATTAGTATTAATTAATATACTTATTAGTATCAATTAGTATCCTTATTAGTATCAATATTCGCCTTAAATAAGTTTTGTGGCTCACCACGAGTCAAAAGATTTGCTGAATATTTGTGAGTCTGAAAAATTGCCCCTCACTCTCGGTCTAATGTTTCTTTAAATGAATCTTATGTCAATCAAGTTCACCTAGAAACAAACTTCAAAGAAATACACTTTTGAAAAAGCTATTTTGCATGTTATTCCTCAATTATCATTGTTTTTTCCTGAGATTTTTTGCATTAAAAACTTAGGATAGGTCATAAAAGTAAAGAATAAAACTCACCACCTGAATAAAGTAAAAAAAAAAAACAAACTAATATTATCTAAAATACATTAATTTTGCTGGAGAGTGATGATGTGAGCGCCAACCTTCTACAGAAGATTTTCCACAACAGTCGTTTCTATAGTTACACAAAGGAAACGAAACTAAATCTAATTATCTATTTCACGGAATAAGATATGGCTATTGAAGTAATTTTTGACCATTTTGCCCTTCTGATGTATATGAACAGATGAAACTGATGAATATGTTCTCCTAATAAAAGAAATATCTAAAGTTTGTTTAAAAACGACTGATGTAGTTTAACTATTACACTAAATTGAAAACATTCCGTCTTTAATTTCTTCTGATGGTGGGATATGCACTTCGTTAACTGCTTGGTATCTTGTTTGCATCTCTGTTTATATATATTCAGTGGTTATAACGCATAACAAATCACCTAAAATATTTTAATATAACACTACCAGAAATGTTTAGGAAATTTAAATGATATCGAATTTTAAAAGTATTTTTTCTTTGAAAATGACTGATGTAATTTAGTAATTGGTAAATAAAAAACATCTTTCGAATTAGGATTAATTTTGACCTTACGATTATTTTTTCTCTGTTTTATTTCTTTAAGAAAAATGTTCTCTGAAAAATGAACACACTTGAAAACATAAATAAACCTTTAGATCCATCATCGTTTCAATAAGTGAGATAAGGTTCCATAGATCTTTAAACTAAACTTCGCACCCCCTTTTTGCAGGATGTGACTCAACCCATTTCAATGCGCTAGCGGTTACACGTGTCTGAATGAAAGATGGTTATGCGACGGCATAATTGACTGCGGGAGGGGAGATGACTCAGATGAAAACGAGGCATTGTGCGGACCAGAAAGCACCAATTATAAGACATGGGCAAGTAAGTGTGAACCGTCAAAATGCTTCACCAGGGCAGGGCGGCTAAGCGTTGAAAATATTCAGGGGTGCAGGTGACATGTGGTAGAATATTTTTCTCGAATTATAAACATTGCGACCAGTTAATACGACTGCACGGGTCGGGGATACTAGGATGCATGACTATATTTTCGTAAAGGAAAGGGGGAAATACGCATATGATTAATATTAAACTTTCTTTATTCTTTTTCAAACAGACAATTGCAAAGATCGCACAGATAAATGCGTCAACGGACAATGCATACTGACCAGTAACAGGTGCAACGGCGTGTTTGACTGTGCAGACGAAAGCGATGAAAAGGAGGCAGACTGCAAAGACAGCGGAAAGTGGGAAATGAGTAGGTTTACTGCTTTTGACATGATTCCAGTTGTATCAACAAATTAATCTTAATCATAGATGTAGTAGCCGGGGACACTGGGGCACTCCCCCCCCCACTTTTCCGAAAAATGACAAAAGCACAACTTTTGAAAATGAAAAGTGTCCCTCAATTACTGTCTTTGTCCAAGGCGACAGGCGACTTTTCTTTTGTCAGTCCCATTTATGGGATGAATGTGAAAGTGTCCCTTTCTAAAAATGGGGTGCCCCTTTTACTTTAATATGTTGTTTTGGGCTCACTTATTTTATCTACAGATTACAATGGGAGCAGAGAGGGGGAAGGGGTGCATATGACTTGAAAAGTGCCCCTAAGAGGTCATAGACCCCACTTTTCAAAAGCTTCCTATACCCTTGGTTAGGCTTCACATGTTATGCTCAGGTAAGGTCGGTAAAATGGCGATATCTTTTCAATTTCCGAGACCACACCTAACGGGATCCAATTTATTGCGTTTTAACAACGTATGACGTATTTTTATTTTCATTGACGTTGCACCACGGGTAATACAGAGACAAGGGAAGAAGAAAAACCTGGCAATCGTTGATTTTTTTCCTTTTTTCAAAACGTTATTTACGTCACTGGCTGTAGACAAACCGATTATGACACTCCAAAACATTTGTATGCTATGAATTATAGATGATTTTGTCATAAAATTCTATACTGATCTTTAGTTTCACCCCAACCAATTCAACATACCCTAATGTTTCTCACAATAAATCACCCAAGTGACGTCACACAAACGGCCTTTTTTCAATCATGGCCATCAAGACACGACAGGTTTAGTACTGTTGTTGTACTTGCTGTAAGTCCTCCATTTTAAACTTAGATCAAATATTTTATTTTGAAAACATGAGGGCGAAGATGAAATTTGGTAACGTCACGTAAAATTGCACGTTGCAGCCTACAAATGTGCAGTAAGAGTCTAAAACTATACGTAATTTACGGCATGTATTGGTTTCACCGAAATCCGTCACTAAATCAATAACGTTGGGAATTTACAAAACTTCATAAGCCAGATGAGGTGAAAAATATTCCAATAGCTTCTTCTTCTATAGTATAATTGCTGTGCATTCTGTTGTTAGAATTTCACAGATTGCTCTATGAGGAGGTCACAGCTTGCAGGCTGCAGCTTCCACCTTGATCCCGATAGAGGGCTGGGAATTGGGATGGAGGTGAATGAACACCGCGTTTGTACGCTTCTCTTTTCGAATAGTGTTCAGAGAACCGTACTATCGGGACCTACAGCTTAACGTCCCCCGAAGAACGGCACAATCTATCAACAAAAAATAAAATAATGATAATAGCCGTCTGTGCGACACAGTTCAATTTCCTTGTCATTACGGCTTCGCAAAGCTTAACATAACATAACAAAATTACGGGCTAAAAGGGTTAGTCACACCATAAAAAGCCCAAACTAATACCACCACCACCACCACAAAAAACAAAGCAATCAAAGACGCCCAGAGTTAGTAAAGAACTGCCCACTCAGGCAAACCATTCCACTCATTAATAACTCTACTTTGCGAAAAGTTAAAACGCTGAATATCTATCCGTGAGAACTCTTTGGTCAACTTCAAACTGTTACCGCGTGTCACATGAGAATTAGCTAAAACATGCAAGAAATAATAGGAAGTCAAAGTATCACTACCAGATAGGAATTTAAACACCTGAATCATATCGCCACGTACTCTTCTCAACTCAAGCATGGTCAAACCAAGAATTCGCAACCTAGATTCTTAAGAGAGATCCCTTAATTCGGGAAAAAGTCTAGTGGCTCTTCGTTAAACCTGCTCCAAAATGAACTTATCCTTCTCATAAAAGGGATTCCAAGTCTGAATAGCATACTCAAGGTGAGGCCTGACCAACTGCTTATACAAATTAAGAACAACCTCTCACCAAGAAAACAACAAAAAATATAATCAAACCAAGCATCCTATTTGTCCTTGCAGCTGCTGAAGCACACTGTTTAGGAGGCTTCAGATTACTGGTAATGACAACACCTAGATCACCTTTCTTGATCAACACAACCAAGATTTGAACCATTCATGCAGTAATCAAAAGCTAAATTGCTCTGACCAAAATGAATAATTTTGCATTTATCAACTTGAATGACATCTGCCATGTTTGGGACCAAGAAACTAACTTATCCAGATCAGTTTATAAAAGTGAAGAATCCCTAGCATCATCAACAATCCTGTACAACTTAGTGTCATCAGCAAATTTACAAATCCTGGAGCCAAGGGAAACATCAATATCATTAATGAAGATTAAAAAAAGAAGCGGACCCAATACAGAACCCTGAGGAACACCACTTGTAGTATTCTTCCATGGAAATACTTCAACATTAACAAGAACTCTTTGTGACCTGTCAACTAACCAAGAATATATCCAACTGGCACACTTTCCCTCCACACATGAGCCTGCCCAATGGAACCTTGTCAAATACTTTTTTGAAATCTAAATATAAAAAAATCAAAGATTCTTAATGGATACTGGAGTGTGCACACTAAAATAATCCACAACTTCATTAGGGACTCCTTAGTAAAAACAGACACAAAGTAGTCATTCAAAACCTCAGCCATATCCTTACCACTATTGATAGTAACACCATCATTACCCTGAAGGGACCAACAACCTCCTTGGTTTTATGCTTTAAGGGAACATAAGAATGAAACGATTTAGCATTAATCTTAAACTTTTTGGACAAACGTTTAAAAAAAAAAAAACACTTTATTATCTCTAATCAAACCCTTTGTGAACTTTTTATGATCCTGATACCTAGCAAGCTCCGCAGGACTATAACAACGTCATAACTTCTTCTTTTTCCCGAACAGCCAGGAAAACCTCCCGAGACATCCACACTGGCCACATCCAAACAGCTTGTTTGTGCCAGTGTTCCCACCGTTCGCACTGCACTTTTGTGCAATCATCTTATATCTATATATTTTTTTTGTTATGCAGAAAATCTAGGCTTTTATGTAAAAATCTAAATAATGATATTTTTTTTAATCTTCTTCCATGTAGATACGTGCCGAGTTCTTCCTGGTATCGATGTGGTAACGGGCAGTGTTTGCATACTTATAGAGTTTGCGATGGTATCAACGACTGTCTGAACACCCCTAATGCCAACGGAAGGCTGCAGATGAAACCAAAGAGGCCTGTAGTGAAGTCAGAAGGTACTATAAAAACCATAGAGGAAGATATAACCTCAAAATATGTTTCCCAAAACAGACGACTTCAGGGAAACAATCTTTTCGTGTTATTATTCATTTTATTGAAGGATTAGTTTAGTGGTCATGAATATTTATCTCAAATTTTAGAGGGCGGTAAGAAGAACTGAAATGGTGAAGAAAGTGTTGAAAAATTTATGTCGTTTAGAAGATATTTAAGTGAGTCTTTTCTGCCCTCTATTATACATAGCTGACCACCGAAATAATTCTTTAAACAAAACTTTAAATAGATTTTGACGTTTCATTTAAGACAATTTGTATTAACTGTTATCAGCTTTACAAACCTTTATACCAGTATACCGCAACTGTGTGGATATTATCGCTACGCATGTTTTGCTGAATGTGTTTGCGCGTCATAGTATACTATCAATGTAAACGTATCTATCGACAATGAGTATATGAGATGATTTCTCTTTTAAGAATATTAGTAATTTATCTCGAATAAAATAAGATTGCATTGTTGTATCAAAGATCATTGTCATTATGACATTAACTTGACATGAACTTCGAAAGTAATCTGTTACCTCAACTGTGAATTATAATTTGAAGTTATTGGTTCACTTTGCTTCGCTTGATCTTGATTTCCTTCCATCCATTTTCCTAGCTTGACTGTTTACTATACATAACCCATTTTATGCTGACCGTAGCTTTTACTAACCCCATATAGCAGTTTCCGCCAAATTACGATTATTTTCCTGTTCCCAATTCTAAAAAGCAGTAAATATATACTTCTATATGGTTTTTAGTGGTGATGTGAAAAATGGTTCAAACGAATAATAATATGAAACAGTTAATAAAAAATAAAATGTCTCCTTGTCTTGTCAGATTTCGTTTAGTGTCTTACACTGTCAAATCCACAAATACGAGGGTGGCGATTTTTGGGGACACCTAGGGACGTAACTTAAGCGGGTTTGGGTTTGTGATACCACCCAATAGAAGAAAGAAATTCTATATATGGCTATTCCAATTTTGACCATTCCGTCGGGAAAAAAAATGGTAGGAAAATTAATATGGCTATACCTCTCTGTTTTGTCTTTGTCGGATGTACTGGTTAAAGCCTCTGAATCACGCCGGAATCATGCACTGCAAAAACTATGGTGTTAAATCTAACACAACGGTGTTACTTTTAACACTTACTGGGAGTCAGAGAGGACTACACCCATGGTGTTAAAATGTATCAAAACTTTACTTAATTGTTACTTTGAGAGTAATTGGTGTTACAAAGGTAACACCAGTGTGTGTTGATTTAAGTCTTTTTGAACCTCTAAAAACACCTAGCTTGGTGTTACTTGTGACACTAATTGGTGTCAAAGTAACACCAAGTAAGGTGTTGATAAATTTTAACACACATGGGTGTAGTCTTCTTCTAACTACCAGTTAGTTTTAAAAATAACATCTATGGTATTATAATTTTAACACCAATTCTGGTGCTACATGATATAATTCTAATTGTGCAGTATAGTGAAACAAAACAGTAAAAAAAAAACTCTTGAAATCAATTATCATAAACGTTTTTGAATCTTTATTGAACTTGTAAACCTCTCAAATCTATTCAATTTTTATACAAACAACTAACCAAGCTTAATTTTTGAAGTAGCAGTTGTAGTCCTTATACGTGACCCATTGAACATTCATGCAAATTGTTAGACAATAAAACGTGTATTAAATTCATTTTCAGAATGTAAAAGTGGCAAAAATGTGACTACAATGTTGCAACAACAATACTATGTAAAATTGAAGGTGACTGACAAATATTTTTAAAAAGTTATAATTATACTCTTGACATCAGTGAACTTTGTTGCTGTTTTGCTTAGTTTGTTACTATGTACTTCTGAGGTCAAAATAGCATATTGAGACTGTTGCATGCAATTTCGAAATTCGTTTTCTTTTTTGAAAATGTATATTGTGAAAAGATTCTTGTATGCTTAGGGTACTTTGCATTGAAAGATCTGTGGAGAGATAGCAGCAATTTGAGCTTAATGTTTCAAGTAACAATTGTAGTTCTTACACGTGAACCATTTATTCAGACTAATAGGTGGCTACAAGGGATTTGAACTACCTTCCTTCAAGTAACAATTGTAGTCCTTTACACGTGAACCATTTATTTAGATTTATAAGTGGCTACAAGAGATTTGAACTACCTTCCTTCAAGTAACAATTGTAGTCCTTTACACGTGCATCATTTATTTAGGTTTATAGGTGGCTACAAGGGATCTAAACTACCTTCCTTCATTTATTTAGTTTAACAATTGAACTACCCTCCTTCAAGTAACAATTGTAGTCCTTTACACGTGAATCATTTATTTAGGCTTATAGGTGGCTACAAGGAATTTGAACTACCCTCCTTCAAGTAACAATTGTAGTCCTTTACACGTGAATCAGGTGAACCATTTGTTCAGACTTGTAGTACACGTGAATCATTTATTTAGGTTTATAGGTGTGGCTACTTTCCTTCAACTGTTCAAGTAACAAGGTATTTGAACTACCTTCCTTCAGGTAACAATTGTAGTCCTTTACACGTGAATCATTTATTTAGGCAAGTAACAATTTATAGGTGGCTATTTATTTAGAAGGTGGGAAATTTGAACTACCTTCGTTCAAGTAACAATTGTAGTCCTTTACACGTGAACCATTTATTCAGACTTATAGGTGGCTACAAGGGATTTGAACTACCTTCCTTCAAGTAACACTTGTAGTGACCCAATTATTACTAAGGCAATTGTAGGATGTTACGAGAGATTTGAGCATTAAGAATAAAACATCTTTCAATAAAACGCTTTCACTAAAATTAAGATGGGTCAATGCCCTTTTATTTCCTGTACATCTCAATGTACTTTCTGAAAATAAATATAATTGAGTCGCAAAAAAAGTGATAAAGTTGAGCAAAATATGGGTCAGCTGTCCACTTAATTTAAACTCGCATCATACCACAAAAATGTTGGCATAAAAAGTGCAATTTTAAAGGAAATAGATTATTCAAATCTCATGCAATTTTAAAAAAGTGCAAAAATGACCAGATTTGCTCAAAGTTGGAACGTTATGTAGAATTGATGATAAATTCAATCTCATTTTTTCTCCCAGGCAACCTGCATTTTCATTTTTTCTTGAAATGTAATGAGTTTTTTCTGTCAAATTAAAAGGTGCCTTGCTTGTGCTGAAAATATGACCTTCAATAACCCTAAAGTGTGAGAACTTCAAATTTTACATAGTTAGCTCAAATATCCATTATAAAAGACAGGCATGCATGTATAGTCTAATCATTTAAATGTGAATGCATGTATTCTGTTGAACAGCAATTATATCAAGGAACTATGAAGTTTTGTCCTCACTTTCAACTAGTTTTTTTTTGCATTACACCACCAATGCACTTCAAAACAAAACACTCCATTTGTTAGTGAAGTGGGAGTTAGCTACAGTGTACATATCCACCACAACAATTGTATGAAGTGATAACTTTATGTTATACTTCACACATGAGAATATATATTTCCATGGAAAACCTTGGTGGTCAAAACGGAATGTGAAATGTAGCAGAAATACCTCAAAATGTATTGAAAATCAATAAAACATTTTGAAAAGCTTGTACATAGTTTAAATTCCCAATTTTGGAATTCGACATTGTGACCACTTGTTTCTAAAATCGAGTGTTAAGTCTCCATTTGAAACTCTTAAATGATATATAAACAGAAAGGTACAAATCATTCTCATGCAGTCAGTAGTCAGTGATATCAATTTTAACACCAAATGTGTAATTAATTTGAAATACTTCTTTTAAAGACACTATCAGTAATGAGCAAGTTACTGATTTTTATAACTGAATTGACAATTATGGAGATCAACTAAGGAATGTGCTTTTTTATACCATTTGTGTTAACGAATTGAAAAATTCAACTGAGGAATGTGTTTTTTGTTATACTAACAATTCTACTAAGCAGCACGCATATGTAGTAACTACTTTAATCATATCAAATACAACATCCAAATCATGCTAAACATACTTCACTTCCTTCCTCTATGTAATGATACAAGTAGTTATTTGAAGATTTCAAATATTACTTCACCTAAAAATGTTCTTATTTAAAAAGAACCTATTTTGGTGATACATACATACTTCCAGGTATATCAGATGTATTTCAAATGGTTTATAATCAACCAATTGACATTGAGTCAAAACGATATGGTTGTTTGGATTCTTAATTTTAATGACATAGGATTCTTACTAGTATTTCTAATCACATAAGTATGGTAATGTCTACTGCAAGAGACCATCTTCATATATGCAGTACAAAATACAATTTGTTTTTATACACCAACATGTGTACAATTTCTCCAAACACTTGTTGGTCATCAACAGATCAAAGTCACAGCAAACAAAAAAGGAGGACTGGAGGACTGGTATTTTGTTACATCAGTTTTAACCAAATTTGAATCAACCACTTGGGTAGAGAATTCAGCCATGGGTATTTTCTCCACGATAACGCAATCATCAGTCAAACCAATGATTTCAGTTTGTTTCCCGGTCCTTGCACCTCCAAAATACTAAATGGTTTATTTGCAAGAGGGCAATATGTTTACATAATTTGATGTCGCTGTGCAAGGGATTTACAAATATTTTGTGTAATTCTGAACTGCATCAGCAACCCTGCAGGATCATGTTTAGCTTCATATCACATGCACACGTTACAGAGGGCCAACTTTTCTTAACAAATTAGGTAATGCACCATAAAATGGTGCTAAGACAGTTAGAAAGTAGTCTGCGATCAGGAAGTGTTCTTTGAAAAATGAGTATGATAACCTTCAATTAAAATACATAAGTGAACAATAAGACCTGGTGTCACCTGAGGTGAGAAGATAATGTTCATGCAGTCCAAATGCTTCAGTAACAATTCCCAGTGAGCATCATTTTCTCTACCGCGAGAACCGCCTCCTTATTAAAGGTGCCATGATATATATGAAACATGGTAGCATTTAAACACATCCCCGGATATATGTCGCAGGCTCCTGTTTGGCAGGATGCTGAGACTGTGGGTGTGGGTAATCTGACAGAACAACGGGTATACCCAGGCGGATTAGATCAATACCTCTTTAAAAACTACCGAATACACAGCGTACATGACAGCATGATGATGCCACTGTAGAAAGGTGGCGTGCCGACCTTATGATGTTTTGGCAAACACAATTAAACTTTGCAATGTGGATTGCCACGGGTGGATGTGGTGTTTCTCCCGAGCAGATAAGTAACTACAGACACTGGACGGTTCGCATGGTTTATCGCTTTCATGTGCACTGCACCATACGGAGAATATTGAAAAGACTTGAAGTTCGTCTACCAGATGAGGAAAACTTTGATCCTTACAATAACCAGTACAGTGACGGGGCGTTAAAACAACTGTGTGAAGAGTTTGGGATTTCGGCGACAGTTACCCAATGGACCCCACCAGGGGTTCCAAACCAGGGACTAGGGACACCCTGGAAGTGGTACTCAATCACTTATTACCCTATCCAGTATCTGGCTAGAGACATGGCGAAAAAGTGCATCATCAGCTCAAACTTCCACCTTAGCAGCAATTGCTATGATAAGAAAATCATGTCATTAGGTGACCGGGCAGTGATGCTGACCATCGACTACATCAGTCAACCATCGAACATGGAAACTGGTTACTTAAAAATAATCAAACCAACTAATGATGGCTTCACAGACCTTGGTATCAACTATATCATTGGCAGCAATTTGTCTTCTTGTGTGGGCTATGTTAGGTGCTCAAGCACAAACTAGCAGTCAAATTTTCTTGGTGGCATGGTACTCAGCAACAATGTATTCGTAATGTTGAGGATGCGGTGGCTTCTGCTATAGATCTCCCATTCAGCGCTATTAAGATGCCCTGACCTATGCCTCAACTCCTTTAGATTTCAGTCTTGGTCAAGATTTGTACATGATTCCTAGCAATATGCTTTTGCGTATAGATACCCAAATTGGCTACAACAATAATATTATGGATGCTAAAGTCCTTGCAATTAGTAAGCACCATAATATAAATTCTATCACAGCCCCAGAACCTCCAGTTCTTGATTCGGGGGTAGAATACGGCAGCCTACCAGATCCCATGGATACAGGAACGGGTTTTGATAATAAATTAGAAGGGATGGATGTTGAAACTAAAATAGGAACTGATACAATGGAAGCTAAAATGGAAAGAATATTATTAATCATTTGTTATCATCGGTGCCTTAATTCTGGGGGCTATATACAAATATGATAATATATGATAATATATAATATATATATAATATATAATAATATAATATATATATATATATTATATATATATTATATACATATATATATATTATATATATATATATATATATATATATATATTTATATATATATATATATATATATATATATATATATATATATATATATATATATATATATATATATATATATATATATATATATATATATATATATATATATATATATATATATATATATATATATATATATATATATATATATATATATATATGTGTATATATATTCTGCCCAACTATAACTTACCAAGTATGATGTTGTCAGCATCGTACCGATTCATCTAGCTGTCTGGGGCATGACTGAGATATACTCTGATACCAGGATACAAGCAGACAAGTACATCTGTACATCTGACATAGTATGCAGACTAAGATCTGTGCCCGACCACCAAATATGAGGGGGTGGCTGGTGCGGCCATGAAGATAACTAATATTATCCAGAACAAGTATTTTGTCTTCATGGAAAAAACACAAACATAAAGGGCCATATTAACTTGAATTTTCCTCGATTTGTTTTCAGTATTAAAAAAATAAAAAATTATAATACCCATTTATTGGCAATTAAGATAAAATGTATTCCATGACTTAACGAGAACTCTTGAAATCTCTGATGTTCAAAGACACCAATAAAATTTCGACAATTATGGTGCAACTGTGCATTATGGACAGTAAAAGGTCATGTGTTTTGGATAAATTCGTGGTTATAGTTGACAGGTCACAAACAGTTGTTGTTGATGGTCAAAAATCTTCATGGAAGAAGTTTACAAGTGGTGTTCGTCAAAGTTCCGTATTGGGTCCGCTTCTTTTCCTAATCCCCATTAATGATATCGATGTTTCCCTTGGCTCCAGGATTTGTAAATTTGTTGATGACACTAAGTTGTACAGGATTGTTGATAGGAATTCTTTACTATCAGACCTTTGCAAATTGATCTGGATAAGTTAGTTTTTTGGTCCCAAACGTAGCAGATGTCATTCATTTTGGTAAGAGCAATTTGGGTTTTGAATACCAGAATACTGCATGAATGCTTCAAATCTTTGTTGTGTTGATGAAGAAAGGGATCAAGGTGCTGTTGCAATCTGAACATGGCCGTACGGGACCATCTTACTTAGTGGCTTTTTATCCCGACTCGAAAACCTATTACGAAGTTCATTTTGAGCAATGGCTTCACCAAAAATTTTGGCTGGAAAAAGTAAAGGGGTGGGAAGGGGGTGAAGGGGGGGGGGGGGGGGTGGTAAGAATTGAAGGAAAAAAATCCTTCATGTCCGGGAAGTTTCTTTTTATTTTCGGCAGGTTTTTTCAATTTTCAGGAACTTTTCGTGAATTTTGTCGGCAATTTTGGGAGCTTTATTTAATTTCCATGCAATTTTCTGACAGGTTTTTTGCCAATATTTGGGCCAATATGTGAATTTTCATCAATATTCGGAAACTTTCATTAAGTCCTATTAAAGTTTTTCTATTTCTAAGCAGTTTTTCGATTTGGGGAAAATCTAGCCGGATCGGGCATGATTCCGACAGATTCCCGATTCAAAAAGTACATTTTACCTCTCTGCCTGACTATATAAAATCGGGGCCCAAGTATTGCCATTATCATGCCGAGTCTGGAGGGCATGATCCAGATATCAAACCGAATCAGGTATGGTTCTGCCCGACTAAGATGGGTATTCGGCTGACAGGGGGCGGCCGCCCCTAGTGCCCTCGCCTCGTACAGCCATGAATCTGAAGCCTTCTATTAACGATGTGCTTTAGCAGCTGCAAGGGCAAACAGGATGTTTGAATTTATAAGAAGATTTTGTTGTTGTCTTGGTAGAGAGGCTGCTCTTAATTTGCATAAGCAGACAGGCAGATAAGCAGTTAGTCAAGACTCACTTTGAGTATGCTATCCAGGTAAGAGCCACTGGACTTATTCCCAAAATAAGAAATCTCTTGTGAATTCTTGGTTTGACT
>JAIGNY010004396.1:0-12359 GCA_020152595.1 Chiridota heheva
AAGGTTTCTAACAAAGTTTGCTATAATTATGTTAAATTTTGCGAAAGTACTTCGTTACTATCACGCGGTTATTGCTCAACAATTTCAAATCCCCAAGTTATTTCTCATAATTTCAGAAAACCTTGTTAAAGCGCGACTGCCTTACGGTAGCACAGAATAAGAAGTCATCACTTTCCTTCAAATTTCTCGAAAACCGCACAGTGAATTTTAAAAGCGTAAGGCGAAAACAAAATTCATATGCCATTATTTCAAATCGTGTGTTTTTTTTTTTGACCCTTCGCAGTGGTTGAGTTCCCAGCGCTTGAAATGTGTCTGATTCTTATGTTATTTCTGTACAAACTTTGAAATTAGATAGATGCATTGTGGGATACTTCCATAGAGGATCCCACGATCCGGAGAACAAAACAATTCTCCTGGTTGTGGTTACAAACTGGACTGGTTACGTTCTTATTTAGAATCTTTATTCAGTTGAATCATCTCAACCAGCTAACATTCGAAACAAAACAAACAGTTTCAATTCAGAATTACCATATTTTTTTTTTATGGAATATCATACTCCTCGGTGTAAATCAATATGTGCACCTACGTCATCCGCGCACGGTTTAGGAAATCATCCAATCACTGGACGAGGACAAGAGCGCATAGCAAAATACGCTCTTGGTTTGCCTCCACGTGTTGGCATCCCTCAATTAGTTGATATGGGCTTTCACAGTATATATTAATGAATCCTAATTTTAACATGCTGAGATAATACTTTCTTAAGTTCCTATCAATCATTTTCGCTGCCATCTTATCCGGTAGATATCATGGCATCTGAGTGTGACGTGCCATTAAGCCTTTTAATTCCTAAATTATACAGCAAGTAAGTACCCAAACAAATCTGATATAGAATTTTAATAATCATTATCATTATGTTTATTTAGAATCATTGAGTTTTAAGATGGTTTATAAGATGGTTTATTAGATTCCTGAAAGCGTTTGACTGCTTCTCAACATTATCAATATCAATAAGTGTAATTCGTGTAGGATGGGTAATACATACAAACTTACGCCAGGTACCCAATATATCTCCAGCTGAGTGCATGTGACGTCACATACTCTAGGAAAATTCCGAGAATGAAGTATTTTTATTCTTGAAGCTGTTAGTCAAAAGTATACCCTTGTGATATATATATATATATATATATATATATATATATATATATATATATATATATATATATATATATATATATATATATATATATATATATATATATATATATATATATATATATATATATATATAGAGAGAGAGAGAGAGAGAGAGAGAGAGAGAGAGAGAGAGAGAGAGAGAGAGAGAGAGAGAGAGAGAGAGAGAGAGAGAGAGATGAACACACAATTACAATGACGGGGTCGTCGCCTGCGTATTCGGTTATGATAGTACAAATGCTATCACGAAACGTTTAATACGACCCGGACGAGAACACCGGTACGACGTACGGACAAACATAACATCGACAACCAAGTCAATGTCCACGGCCTTTGATAACCAGTTGTGGTGCACTGGCGTGTCTATCCACCCCAGGATTGAACCCGGGGCCTCGTGGTCTGTAGACAGGTATGATAACCGCTACACCACCACGGTAGGTTGTCAACACGTTAAACAAGGAGGCATGTAAGTTACATTAAATTACATGTTTACGCTTTAAAATACGGTAAACATGGAGTTTACGTCACCCGTCGCCCGGCGTTTCCGTCGCCCGGAGCGAGGCGGTTATGTTGCCTTACACATTATGAGAAACATGGTCACGGAAACACGAATATAAGTCATGTTTCAAAAGGCGGTTCCGTTCAGTTTAAGTGATGTTTAGGCCAGCGTAATCGTTAATTTTGATGCCGTGACAGTTAATGGGATATTTTTGTATGAATACTTTTGTCGCCTCAGCCAGTCAGCGAAAATTAATGGTACTCATATATGTTGGAAACTCTTATTTAATACACAACATATTTAAGACAAATAAATTCTGTCCAGTATTTGTTGAAAAATGACAAAAAATATGTTTTTTTCTTATTGACTGCAATACTAACTGGCTGTTTGTTTTCCCTTTGACTGAAGTTTGAGATCGTCAAAAAAGCATTGTTACGTCGCCGTGGACCACAGCATTCCCGTATGTCCGACCTCGAGAATAGGGGGATATGCTTAAAAGGGGTCACTATAGCTCTTTGACCTTAGCTACCCCTAAAATCACATATTTGAACGCTGACCTATGACCTTAATCACTGAAACAACATCTGAAATATTTCAGATTTACCAAGGTATCATGGTACAACATAGGGTTGGTATAGGTCTTGTACTTTTTGAGTTTAAAATGCCGCAAAACTTTGCATGAGAAGCACTTATTTGACCTTTAGCTCATGCCCATTGACCTTTGACCTCAAATTATTTTAGGTTTTGTTAGAATGTTAAACTCTACCTCCCTATGCAATTTGTAAAGATACCAAGTAAATCCTTCAATAGATTCAGCCATCACTTAAAACTTGTCTCATTTGACCTGTGACCTTTGACCTTTTGACCCCATAGTTTACGGGACACAAGTTCATGTACCGCAGTATCATGATACAAACATAGGCTTGGTATAGGTCTTGCACTTTCGGAATTAAAAATGACACAAACACGAAAAATAGTGCATAATTACCTCCTAAAATCACATATTTGACCTCTGACCCTTGACTCCAATTACTGAAACAACATCTGTATTTTTTCACATTTATCGTACCTACTGTATGATACCATTTGTGCACACGTCACACTAACCATTCCATAGCTATAGGGGGAAATGGTGAAAAGTTGTGAATAGCTCTTTGACCCTTCGACCCCAGAGTCTACGGACACAATTGTACCAAGGTATCATGGTACAACATAGGGTTGGTATAGTTCTTGTATAGTATAGTATTTGAGAGTAAAATACCGCAAAATTTGCATAAAAAGCACTTATTTGACCTTTGACCCATGACCTCTGACCATTTGACCTCCAATTGTTTGCAACTTTTGTATGATTGCTATACCCCACCCTCCTATGCAATTTGTAACAGCACCAAGTAGTTCCCTCAAAAGATACAACCATCACTCAAAATTTGTCTAACTCAACCGGTGACCTTTTTACCCCAAACCTTGAAGACAAAAGTTCAGGACCACGGGTACCCGTCCACCAATTTTGGTTTATGTGTGTATTACACAAAATTACCCCTCATCCTCACACACACACACACACACACACACACACGGGCATACGCAAAAATCAACAAATATTTTGCTGTTCCAAAAGCTCATGAACATAACCCTTAATATGAGGTCACCATATGAAACCCCCTGGTGGACCTCACAAGCCCCTCCCCCTAATATCAAAGGGGTGACATGTAGTGTAGGAGCTACAGACAATTATTTGCCTATACAGCAAAGTGACTACACTATCTCATCCCCATATATATGTATTTGTAAGGTGATGAGGTACCCATCGGACGAATAGGTTAAAGGCTTCTTTTTAAATTGCTGCTCAGAAGAGAACAAAATGGGGCATCCCCCTCCCACCCTCGGTGTCGGTGTCCCTGGCAATATACTTTACTTGTGTCAAATGAATACTGTACAGGTATGTGACAACCTCTATGTATTGTGTAGTATTTGTGAGTGAGTGGATTTGTTTTGAAGCTTCAAGAATGACCTAGAATAATTTAATATAAGTTTCAAAAGGGCGCCTTTTTCCCCCCCCGTCCGCACATTTGCTGAGCTAAGAATGCATGAACGAAAAACATGGCTATATCGTATATATACGTTTTGACAAATGAGTTACAATTTACAAATCCCCACCTCCCCCTCCACTTCTCTCCCTTTATCAAAATGGAGAAACTGAACAGAAATCTGTTATTAAGTTTTCATGACTGGCGTTGCGAGACAACCAGAGGTTTTGGTTTGGGTCACAACAGTTGAGTATAAAAAACATGGCACTGCGCGCGCCTATGATTCCCTAAACCACAGGATTCAGAGGCGATGCTTTGTTGTAGGGGCTGCAGAGGAAGCTTTGAAGATTTCCTGTTTTGATGCCCCTAAATGGCTTGAAAATCTAATTTTTCAACAACAAAAACCCAAAACAGAAATTAAATGGAGATTTACTTTCGCTTTCAAGATGAATTTCAATTTTAGCATGAAACTTGCATTACATATTCGAAATGGCAAATCATAATCCACAATATTAAAAACGGCGAAACGGCGAAAATGAAGAGAAAACATTCCTATGTGTCCCAACTCAACGATGCCTATGGGCTTCAATAAAACAGATAGCTTCGAAATTAAGCTTCCATGAGCCCTCCAGTGAATCTGAGGAGGAAAAAAAAAAAATGACGAAGAAAAGAAGCGTAAAATGACGAGAAAACGCAAAGAAAAAAGGTGCTGTACCCGTACGAGCCTCAAAGGTGCTGTACCCGTACGAGCCTCAAAGTTGCTGTCCCCGTACGAGCCTCAAAGGTGCTGTACCCGTGCGAGCCTTAAAGGTGATGTACCCGTACGAGCCTCAAAAGTGCTGTACCCGCACGAGCCTCAAAGGTGCTGTACCCGCACGAGCCTCAAAGGTGCTGTACCCGTGCGAGCCTCAAAGGTGCTGTACCCGTACGAGCCTCAAAGGTGCTGTACCCATACGAGCCTCAAAGGTGCTGTACCCGTACGAGCCTCAAAGGTGCTGTACCCGTGCGAGCCTCAAAGGTGCTGTACCCGTACGAGCCTCAAAGGTGCTGTACCCGCACGAGCCTCAAAAGTGCTGTACCCGTACGAGACTCAAGGTGCTGTACCCGTGCGAGCCTCAAGGTGTTGTACCCGTACGAGCCTCAAGGTGCTGTACCCGTACGAGCCTCAAAGGTGCTGTACCCGTACGAGCCTCAAGGTGCTGTACCCGTACGAGCCTCAAGGTGCTGTACCCGTACGAGCCTCAAGGTGCTGTACCCGTACGAGCCCCAAAGGTGCTGTACCCGTACGAGCCTCAAAGGTGCTGTACCCGTACGAGCCTCAAAGGTGCTGTACACGTACGAGCCTCAAAGATGCTGTACCCGTACGAGCCTCAAAGGTGCTGTACCCGTACGAACCTCAAAGGTGCTGTACCCGTACGAGCCTCAAGGTGCTGTACCCGTACGAGCCTCAAAGGTGCTGTACCCGTACGAGCCTCAAGGTGCTGTACCCGTGCGAGCCCCAAAGGTGCTGTACCCGTACGAGCCTCAAAGGTGCTGTACCCGCACGAGCCTCAAGGTGCTGTACCCGTACGAGCCTCAAAGGTGCTGTACCCGTGCGAGCCTCAAATGTGTTGTACCCGTACGAGCCTCAAAGGTGCTGTACCCGTACGAGCCTCAAAGGTGTTGTACCCGTACGAGCCTCAAAGGTGCTGTGCCCGTGCGAGCCTCAAATGTGCTGTACCCGTACGAGCCTCAAAGGTGATGTACCCGTGCGAGCCTCAAAGGTGCTGTACTCGTACGAGCCTCAAAGGTGCTGTACCCGTACGAGCCTCAAAGGTGCTGTACCCGTACGAGCCTCAAAGGTGCTGTACCCGTACGAGCCTCAAAGGTGCTGTACCCGTACGAGCCTCAAAGGTGATGTACCCGTGCGAGCCTCAAAGGTGCTGTACCCGTACGAGCCTCAAAGGTGCTGTACCCGTGCGAGCCTCAAAGGTGCTGTACCCGTACGAGCCTCAAAGGTGCTGTACCCGTACGAGCCTCAAAGGTGCTGTACCCGTACGAGCCTCAAAGGTGCTGTACCCGTACGAGCCTCAAAGGTGCTGTACCCGTACGAGCCTCAAAGGTGCTGTACCCGTACGAGCCTCAAAGGTGCTGTACCCGTACGAGCCTCAAAGGTGATGTACCCGTGCGAGCCTCAAAGGTGCTGTACCCGTACGAGCCTCAAAAGTGCTGTACCCGTACGAGCCTCAAAGGTGATGTACCCGTACGAGCCTCTGCTGCAAAATACCCTGCAACGCGGTGTGGAAAATGATCAATTTAGATCAAGTGCTAAGAGATACACGCTTTTGCCACATAAGTGATGTGTAAATCAAGACAAACATTTCCATCACATATGAATATAGCTAAGGAGGCCAAAATGGTCGTATGACACCTAAAATGTAAATCTAAGGTAAGAAAATATGCTTCAGACTGGATACAACATTAATATACTCAAAATTTCAAATGCGTAGGAAACGGTGGGTGCAGTGTCTCCACCTCCTACCCCCTCCAAGAAAAAAAAGTTCCTTTCTACCCTATGGGTCAGTCCCCTCTCCAACTATGGAAACTCGAAATTTGGTAACTCCAACATTGAAAATTGCAAACATTCTGCACTCACGTTGGAGAGTCCTTAAAAGGCTACCGTAGTCTCGCTTGGTCTGCGTGCAGTGTTATTCTAGACAAGTTTGATAATACATGATTTGATCGGACGATAATCGGAAAAATATTAGTATATTGATTTGATTTCCAATTGGAACTGCATTGCTACCCGGAATATCAGGTATAGTTCATTCTTTGATTGATTTCGATTTGATATTCGCCTTCCTTTTTATCATTGATGTACATGTGCAATGTATTTTACGACTGGAATAATGAAAATAATTTGTTGGTTCAGTAAGTAAGAAAGTGATTTCATTTTGTTGCTCGATAGCGTACTATATAGCCTAGTGCATGGATATGCATACACGTTATTTGCAGTAGAAGCGAAAGCGTGAAATGAATGTGGTTGCGATGCTTTGTGCTACGTGCAGACCGCATTTCGTGTGTTATGGAAAATGAGCTTTTCTTAGTAAAAATGCTTCAATCGCCTGAAATAAATATGGAGTCTGGCAGTTTCCCTACATTATTCTATTGAATTCCAAATAAGACCTTGATTATTACTTGTGCAAGACACAGTGGCGTCAGTAGAGTTTTTAAGGTGGGGGGCACTGCAATGTTTAAAGCTGAAATGGGGGCACTGGCATGTGCCACTTTAGCGGCACTGCGCAAGCGAAGCGTGCGCTTAGCGGCGTGGGGTCCAGGGGCTCGCTTAAGGGCCCCTAGTGGGGGTCCAGGGGGAGAAGCCCCCGGAAGCTCTGCGATTTCCTTGCTTTAAATGGCTAAAAATTGGCCTAAAATGATGGCTAGAAGTAAACTCAAGATGATGATTGAAGAGACAACTTTAATGTCAAATTTCCAAAACAAGGTAAATCTGCATGCATTGAACAATGATACAAGTATTGCATGATAAACTGCCTTGACGAGTAAACAGGCACTAGAACGAAAGTGAGGGCATTATTTTAGCAAATTTCACAAATTTATCTCCCACAAAATATTGATTAACTTGCAGGTAATCAGGGTTTAGTAAGCTTGAGCATTTGATTTTAGGTGGGATCCCTGAAAATACGCCCCACTTTCGGTCTAGTGCCCCATTAACAGGTGAATGTTATTTTTGGGAACCTTTTAAAGCTATGGTTGGCTTCTACGCTGTTCCTGAAAACTTTTATTGTTCCTGACCTCAACCAACCCCAAACCTTTACTGTTCCTGACCCCGCCCGACAGAAGAAGAATTTTGAAATATCAATATGAATGATGCTGGCAGGAGGTCTAATTGAGCTGACACTTTAGCAAACAAGACATATTAAGATAATATCATTGATAGCATATTTTGACTGGATCCTGTTTTAATTCTTAGATGGGAAAAGTGTTTCTAATTCTAGAATGGGAAAAAGTGAACTTGAGGCAGAAGTATATCAGTAAGATAGTGAAATAGTCTTATTGTCTTGCATATGTTGAAAAGTTGCCTTAAAAACACATGCTACTCTTTGTCTACGTTGATATCACACCGGTACCTAAAGTAATGTGATTCTTCTGTTATCGTGATTTCTTGCAAAGATGTCAACTATATTGTCCAAATTAAATGACATCGTTCGGTCTCGGTTAACAGCCAGAACCCCAAGATCACTTGTTCGATCTTCTCCACTGGAGTTTCGGAGATAGTTTTTCTGAAGTTTTAAGCATGAAAAATTCCTCTCACACCCTGCTGATGACACAGACACTGTCAAAGAAATTCGAATCAGTTTGCAAAGTTCAAAAAAGACATCCTGATATGGAATCATCAAGTTGGCAAAGTTCACCACCGACAAAACAGTAGTGCCGGCGGATGACTTTCTTTCTAGCACTTTTTTTTGCTTGGTGCAGCTCACAGTTCAGATCATCCAGTACGCATCCATAATGTGCCGCCATTTCACGCAATGCCTCCTCTTGCAGAAATGTTTCATGTTCAGGGAACAATGCACCGACACCCCGAACAATTGCGCACGTGGAGGGGGCAAATCTGCGACGAAGCTCGGACAACAACTGGTCGACTACCGGGTAAAAAAAATTGACTCTGAACTGATCACTGTCCGTCAGTAACTCTCTATTTCCAGTGGTATCCATCAAGACTGAATCTTTCAGATGGGCCGGGGTTGTCTTTCTTCTCGACGAGGATTTCGGATTTGTCACTGGAATCCTGTTTTCTTCACTCTTTTTGAGCACTTCCTCCCAAAGTCCATTCCATGCTTCTTGAGAGGATCTGCATTCCTCCAATTATGGCATCTACCAGAAATACCGCTTCCCCTAGGTTTAAGTCTTTAGCTTGCAGTTGATCAGACAGCGTCTTCGTTTTTCGGGGCAATGACCGAAAAACAACCAAACCAACGAGGAAGTTGGCATCCAGGAGAGAGAGAAGTCCTCTTGCTTCAACGGCCCTGTCTTTGTTTTTGCCATCAGCCAACTCCTGTAGGGTTGAGATTATAGCAGGGAGAGTCTGTAAGAAAGCATGACAGGCTGCATATTGCAATTCGGGCAGAGCAGAAACAAAAATCGGGCAAGAAGTAGTGAATCCACCTACGAGGTCAATTTGTCATAAGATTAATTTGAATTTATAGTTAAAAGTATACTAAAGACCTTTTCTTTTTTCATATTTTTTTGCTTTTCAGATTTTTGCGGTGGTACACAAACACATACACAAGTTACACAACATTAAGTGATTCTGGCAAGGTGTAGAGATTCGGGCAAAAATTGTTGTCCCCCCTCTTCTTATTGAAAAGCTCCCATACGCCATTTACCAAATACTACTTCTAATAGTATGATAGATTCAAGAAAAACTTACCTTCATCTTCTTTTTCGGTTTTTTTGAAGCGCTTGGTGAACTGTCTTGCTGCAGTGAAGTTGCACCTATTCTCTTAAGGTACTTATAAATATCCATCTCGTATGGCTCAACTTGGTCCAATTAAGATTTAGAATATAAAATTAAACTACGTACAACGATCTAAACGATGTCAGTACATAAACTTTAATGTGACGTTTTCAGCGGCTTCCGCATTCGAAAATGCATGCAGACCCACGATTCGTCACTTGCGGTTACAGCTTCCTGTCATGCACTTTAAAAAAAGCAGGGAATTGTTTATAAAACATGGGCGTGAGTGATATGTGGTCTCAAACGCAAAAAACCTTTTAACAATGGGGAATTGTGTATAGTCTTTCTATTATATTGCTAAGAACTGGATTTTCAATGAAAATCAAATCGAAAGAAAAAAAACCCAATCCACAGTACCATACATACTGAAATAGGCCAAGAATAAGTAATATAAAAAGTCCAAATTAATTTTTTTGGGGGATGGGGGAGGGGGCACGCGGAGAGCAAGATGTATTTTGGGGCCCCCCCGTATTGACGCCGCTGGCAAAACATGTGGCGTAGCTATTCGGTGGTCCGGCTGGGGGTCGCGTCCGGCTGGGGGGTCGCGTCCGGCTGGGGACGCGTCCGGCTGGGGGACGCGTCCGGCTGGGGGACTCGTCCGGCTGGGGACGCGTCCGGCTGGGGGACGCGTCCGGCTGGGGGGACGCGTCCGGCTGGGGGTCGCGTCAGGGACGCGTCCGGCTGGGGACGCGTCCGGCTGGGGGACGCGTCCGGCTGGGGGGACGCGTCCGGCTGGGGGACGCGTCCGGCTGGGGGACGCGTCCGGCTGGGGACGCGTCCGGCTGGGGGGACGCGTCCGGCTGGGGGGACGCGTCCGGCTGGGGACGCGTCCGGCTGGGGGGACGCGTCCGGCTGGGGACGCGTCCGGCTGGGGACGCGTCCGGCTGGGGGACGCGTCCGGCTGGGGACGCGTCCGGCTGGGACGCGTCCGGCTGGGGGACGCTGAAACTGAAACTGACTACAGTTTCTCTGGCTATACTTAAATTGAGCTATTATAAACAGCTTTTATTTTCAAACTGGATTTCTATTTTCAAAATGGACTGGAATAAAGCCTTCACATCAAGCAAACATCATGTTAGCTATTCTGGTACAGAGTTTATAAACCAGAGTGCAATGGTAATGTAAGGCTCTATTCCAGTCCATTTTGACAATAAAAATCCATTTTGAAAATAGAAATCCATTTTGAAAATTAAAGCTCTTTATATCGTGTAGATTAAGTTAAAAACTTCTTCATATTCAATTACTTCATTTCATATCCCAACGTCAATGTTCCCGGCGCTTCAGGAATTTAGTCCCCCCTCCCCCAATAATTTAGTTGAACATATGTAATCACTTTGCCCTACCTTATTTTCAACGCGCCGGGCCGCCACCCCTGTCATGGGCAGCCGAGCCGGTGATTGAGGCGCTTCAGCTACCAAATAAAAAAATTTGACCATATATAACTTTGCCATACTCACTGTCACCCAATATTTTAAACTATACCCGCCCCTGTCACGGGTGGCGGAGCTGTGGCTTGAGGGGTTACAGCCCCCAATATTTTAGTTCAACACGTGTTATTACTTCCCCCTATACCACAACCCACGTTACCCCAAGGGGCGGGGCTTGGGGATTCTGCCCCCCGATAATGTTGTTGAACATGTGTTATCACTTTTCCCTATCTTATTAGCCACCCAATATTGTGAACGCTCCGCCTCCCCTGTCACGGGCGGTGGAGCTGTCGCTTGATAGTTTCAGCCCCCAATATTTTGAATTGAAAAAAATTCTCTCAAATTCGAAAAATTTACCTGAAAACTGAAGAAAATTGCCCGAAAATCAAAGAAAATTGCCAGAAAATTATAGAAATTTTCCGAAAATTTGAGATTTTATTGCGATAGAAATAAAGTGTTGAAGAAAAAAAAAATGCCCGAAAATCGAAGAAAATTGCCAGAAAAAACCCGTAATATATTCATTTTCACAGCTTATTTCCCTAATATGCATAACATATTGCATACTAGTATATACCGCTACTTATATGTGGGGGGGATGGGAGGTCCCCTAACCTCCCACTGTCGCCCATGTGCATTGATCTGTCCTTGTATAAAACCGTTATCATGGTATGTTTGCGACCTTTATTATGTGCGATTTCATCGCCTAGATATCCAATGTTTAGTATTGTAATAACGCATGGAATATTTACTCTGCAATAGCTGTATAGAGTATACCTGTTTTACTTCAGAAACTGTGACTGTTTAGATAATTTCCAGCCTCGCGAGAAGTCGCTTATTCTCTTCTGTAGGTATTCCGCCCACTCGGATTTATGAATATATAATGAGCTGAAACATGCTGTTTTTCGAAGGTGATTACAACTTTGTTACGGTAGAAAACGGTATCAATACATGAAATTTAGGCAGATAAAGGGTTGAATAGACTATCCATTTACATTTGAAGAAATAATTCAACAAAAAATGATGAAAATCGGAGGAATTTTTAAACGATTTCATATTTTAAAAAAAATGGGTTCTAAAAAACGTGGCCACCAACCACATTTCCAGTCTTGTATGTGATAAAAGAAAATTATGTTCTATTTGTCTAAATCTATGAAATTAAGCATGAAAATCAGAGGAATCCGGTCAGGGCTTCGCAAGTTTTGCACCTATTTCCAGAGGAACCATGTTGATTTCGCTAATATCGTACGATCCATATTATGATTAGACAATGTGCAGTCACGTGGTGGTGTTTACATCTGTTTCGTAATCTCGCCCGTCAGCATGTGCATGCTGTATATATACACACATTATAAAATGGCGTTCGCACGAAATAGCCACAAACCCTTCGTAATTCCCTGATAACGTGTTTCTTTGAAATAACAAACAGTATATACTTAAGATTACATGGGAATCTTAAATGTTTAATATCATAGTAAAATGAATGATATTTTAGTGACGACAGAGCCTCTTGAGCCAACTGAATACACTAGTGTGTGTAGGGTTTTGATAATTAGAACCTTGGTGTATGCATAATGTGGTGTCAATACTGATTTTCTCAAATTCAGCATGTGCAGTAGTATTTTCACTATTCTTTTGCTATAATTCATAGATTAAATAAATGTATATTTGCTTATACTGATAAAATACCATTCCACCAG
>JAIGNY010004399.1:0-21870 GCA_020152595.1 Chiridota heheva
TTGAACAAGTTAAGATATACCTTTAGATAATCTCCTATACCAGTGTGGTCCATGCTCCGGATCAGGAGATCTCTTGATTGGGAGACCTAGACATGCGCAGTGACCATAATTTACTGTTACTAATAATTTCAGCCATTAAATATTTTGTTGCTTTTCAAATTCTGGTATTCTTAAATGTTATATAGTTTGGATAAAGTTACAGCCTTGAAATTAGTGTTTCTGAAACTTAAAATTCTTTCCTGTGTAATTTGAACTTGACTAAAATGTGAAAAATCTACTCGTCCGAGACTATTTAAATGATTTACAAAGATAACTTTAAATCTCACCGGTGAAAGTCAAATTTGCACTGGTGGAAATGGAGAAAAAATTGCAGACTTATTTTAAGACTCCTTGCTCATTTTTTGCTTGTTTTGTGGCATTCCTTGCTTATTTTTGGGAGGGCCAAAGCCATGGATATCTGGTGGTTATTGTAGGAATAGAACCAATTCTGCGAAAATTTCATTTTTTAAGTTTTTTTTTATGGGAATGGGGAAAGGGGGGGGGGGTCCGTTTAAACCAATGAAAATTCAGCCTTTTAAATGTTTAGGCTAGTAAAAAAAATGCACAGCCCTAGCAAGGAGGACATGAATTATATCTTGTTTCGTTCATCATATGCCAAATTTTGGATGTTTTGTTTCAAAATGTGACTCACATTGAAAGTCAATGTAGAAAAGTGATGTCACACCATCACTCAGTGTTTAATTGCTTTTTTACTGATCTTTAATTGTCTTCAAAATTTCTACAGAACATTATCTCAATTTAATCAAATACACAAAAAACATTTTGAGGAGGATATGACCTAGGTGCTGATGTCCAGTGGCGGATCACCAAGATGAAATGTCAAGGGGGCCAACCCAAACCAAACCAGTGTGTTGTAATATTGCCATAGTTTTTTTTGTAATATTCCCTTGGTTTTTATTTGTAATTTTCCCATGGTGTTTTGTAATATTCCCATGGTTTTTTGTAAAATTTTATTTGATAGAGCATATTTCTAGAGCCAATTTGGTACAAAAATTGGGTTGATATCTTATTCCATTCTGGAGATATAGATTTTTAAAGATTTCCCAATTGCATTTTAAAGTTTTTGTATGATGAATTCGTGTTTAATGTCATAGCGGCAGTTCCATTGCAAATGTTGTTGTATTTCTTTGAACGTTAATTGGTTGTTTCTGTATGATTATAATTTTTTTTCCAAAAGTTATTGAAGTAGGGTATATTTGGCAATGTATATGAATACCTAACTTTCATCAGTTTATTTTTCTAGCAGGTTTTACTAATAAAAAAGGATGATAGATTTTAATGAAATACATCAACTTTGTTGTAGCATATACCTGGGATTGAGCGCTGTGAGGCTGCTCTCTCTAGAGCTCTGTGTATTAGAGATCTCTACACAAACAATAAGCACTTCTGCTGCAAGATTTTATTACCATCCTGTCTAGTTATCATCAGTGATCATTTTGAATCAGTGATCATTTTGATTCTACATTCATACACTTTTGATGTGGATTTTGCTTCAATTTCTGACATTTCTATTTTGGATTTTTCATCACTGCATTTCCCATTTATACATCATTACACAGTAGTACAGCAGTACACATTACACTGCATGTGTTAATCTGTATTGATTTTTGGATTAGTATTGCTACCATCATTGTGTGGAAGCTGGAACTACAACAAACTAATCACTCACAGATTATGGATCAATCCACTCACGTACAGATTTACTCCACGGATTATCTACTATCAATAAAAGACAGCATTAAACACCACTTTTTTCCCAAGAGAGTGTTTAACACTTTATGCTCTTTAAAGATTTCTACAGTCAAACCTACAAGAAGAGGAAAGAAAGGTGGATTTAAAGTATAGACAGAAATAAGCTTTATCGTCTAAGACTGGTATCTGTAGTTGTTTAACACTGTTTTTCCTGAATTGCCAATCAGTCAGAAATAAAGCAACTCAAGGCATCATCACTGATTTGCTTATAGAGCATGACATTGACATCTTGGCTCTAACTGAGACATGGCTGACTGGTGATGATACAGATAAAATATTCTCGAATTCGCTTACACCACCTGGCTATGACATTTACAATGTACCTAGTGCTGGTGGGGATCCACATGGAGGGATTGCAGTTCTATTTAAAAAAAGGCATTAAAATTGTTTCAAAATCTCACAATCAAAATCAGCCTAGATCTTTTAAATTCTAGGACATTGTCTTCACCTGTGGTTTAAAGTGTTTTACACTTGTTACCAATTATCGACCTCCATCAACCAAGAATAAATTCACAGTTGGAATGTTCTTTGAGGAATTCTTTCAATTTCTACAGGACTTTGCCATCTCGAAGGGTGAATTAGTGCTTGTTGGCGATCTGAACTTTTATCTTGATATTGAGAATGATCAGAACACCCAGAAATTCATCGACCTTTTAAACAGTCTTGGTCTGACACAGTCCGTTGAGGGGCCTACCCATAGTCATGGCCACACGCTTGATGTTATAATTTCTCGTGAAATGGAAAATCGTGTCAAAGATACTCGTGTCTTGGACATGATATCTGACCACAGGCTAATTGCCTGCACATTACAGATTCAAAAACCAAATATACCACAGAAGATAATAAAAACAAGAAAATACAGAGTACTCGATGACGCTGCATTTAAGAAGGATATTTTGTCATCTGCTCTAACAACTGCGTTAGCCACCAACGTTAGTGATGCTGTTGATCAGTACAATGAGACTCTCTCACACCTGTTAGACAAGCATGCACCTTCTCGGACAAAGTCTGTTATTCCACGGATTCAACAGCCTTGGTATCCTGACACCTGTACCAACTTAAACGTGATCACTGGAAAGCCGCACGTAGGTGGATCAAAAGCAGATTGACTGAAGACTTTGAAAATTTCAAGGCAGCTCGCAACATGTACAATGTTGCACTTTACAGTGCTAAATGCACTTATTTCAATAACAAAATACTTGAGTGTGGAAATAACTATAAAACAATGTTCTCCATTATCGGTGATGTATTGCATAAGAAGAAGCCCACAAAACTCCCTGCACATGACTGTCCCAGTGAATTAGCTAACAAGTTTGCTGATTACTTTTCCTCTAAGATTGAGACAATTAGATCAAGCATGCAATTAAATGCTGCCAATGTTGACTCCAGTCATAGTAGCGAACTGAATTTTAGTAACTTTGCCACTGTATCAGTCGTTGATATCAATGAGATCATTACCAAGTCACTGTGTCCTTCCAGTCTCATTGATCCTCTACCTTCGTGGTTATTGAAACAACATCTAGATGTTCTACTGCCTGCAATTACCTCGATTGTGAACGCATCACTAGTGGAAGGCTCTGTACCAGCATCAATGAAATGTGCTATCATGAAGCCTTTGCTTAAAAAAAGTACTCTGGACAATAACATCCTTAAAAACTATCGCCCAGTTAGCAACCTCACTTTCATCTCTAAGGTACTTGAGCGTGTAGTTGCGAAGCAACTGAATGAGTATATGTCAAGACATGCACTGCGGAGTGAACTATTACAATCTGCATATAAACACTTCCATAGTACAGAAACCGCTCTGATTAAGGTCCACAATGACATCCTGTGGGCCACGGAGAGGAGAGGTGTGACCATTTTGTTGCTGCTGGACTTAAGTAGTGCGTTCGATACAATAGATCAACGCATACTAATTGCTAGACTTCATGATATCATCGGTGTGGATGGTACAGCATCGAACTGGTTCCAATCATACTTGTCAGATAGATCACAGCGAGTCTACATAAATGGAGCTTTTTCAGCCTCACACCTTCTACGCTACGGGGTGCCACAAGGGTCAGTGCTTGGCCCACTGTTGTTCCTTATCTATACACTTCCCATTGGTCCCATAATCCTCAAGTACGGTATGGAAATGCATATGTCTGCGGATGATACACAAATCTATGTATCTGTGTGTCCAACATCTGCTCATGGTGTTCAGCGTGCCATCTCCACTCTTGAAAAATGTGTGGATGATGTAAAGAAGTGGATGGAAACAAATTTCTTGAAGCTCAATGCTGCTAAGACTAAAGTCTTAGTGTTTGGTTTCAGAGCTCAACTCACCAAATTCAACCTCACCTCTGTCAATATTGCTGGTGCCAGTGTACCTGTGAAGTCTGACCCTGTTAGAAATCTTGGAGTCATGTTTGACCGTAGTATGACTATGAATGCGCAAGTTGCAAGCATCTCAAAAAGTGCTAATTACCAACTCATTAACATTGGTCGTGCTCGTAAAATGCTTACTACAGAAGCCACCAAACTTGCTGTGCATACCCTTGTTACTTCCAGGCTGGACTACTGCAATAGTTTGTTAACTGGTATAAGTGACATCCTCCTAAAGCGTCTTCAGAATAGTCAGCGCACTTCAGCTCGCCTCATCACCAGAAAACGCAAATTTGACCATGTTACAGTTGATCTGATAGATCTACACTGGCTCCCCATTCGGCAACGAATTGATTTTAAAATCCTTGTCTTTGTGTACAAATCCATTCATGAACAAAGTCCCAGATACATCTCCAAGATGCTTCAACTCTAAACTGGTTTTAAACAGCTTTAATCTACATCTACATCAGCACCCAGATTTATTGAACTCCATACTCAACATTTGCCGATAGATCATTTTCATGTTATGCTCCTCGCACCTGGAACCTCCTGCCTGACCACATCAAGCTTGCCAATTCCTTTGCTATATTCAAAAAACTGTTAAAACACCATCTTTTTCAAGTTGCCTATCATCGTTAACTTTATTTTTTCTTGTGAAGTTGTGCTTAATTACTTGTAAGCGCCTTAGTACAAAACTGTTTTGGTGTTTGGCGCTATATAAATGTGACTGATTGATTGATTGATTGATAAAATGTGTTGCTATGATGTCATACTGGGCCTTTTTGTATACGTTTATTGGCATTTTTTGTGAACCTTGAAATTTGAATATCTTGTGGTAGGAATAACATATCAGTATGATTTTCTCATGAAAGATTACGAAAAAACATGGAAATATTCCTTTAACCATTTTTATGAGCAAGTTTTGTCATAATTAATGGAACATATAGGGGCAAGGGTGCAGTCTTATAAAAGAAGAGCAGAGAGAAAGATACTCTCTGAAAGATTTTCTTACAATAGGGAAATTATTGACACAACTTTGAAGGAAATTTTGGTAAAATCATTGAACCTTTTGGTCAAAAAAATCCAGAAAATTGGTGAAAATCTACCCAAAAAAAAAAATTGCTGCCAAAATGAAGAATTACAAAAAATTCCTAAAACTTGAAAGAGATACCCAAAATTGAAGAAAATTTACCGATTTTGGAAGAAAAATTGTCCCAGAATGAAGGAACTTTCTAAATTTACATGGGAAAGAAAAAATTCTCAAAGATCGAAAGTGATTTCCCTAACTGCTAACAGTGAATAAATTTGACTGGAATTTAAAAAAAAAAGTTAACAAAATTTGCCCCAAAATGCTGGAAAATCAATGAAATTTGAAGAAAATGAAGGAAATACAAACTCCTACGAGTTTGTGGTATGTTGCCACCATTCCCTAAAATTATGGAAATTTCCCAAGCATGAAAAGAATTGTATCAGAAATTAGAGAAAATTTACTGGAAATCAATACAAAATGCTGGAAAATCAATGAAATTTGAAGAAAATTACACTTAGAATTTAGGAAATTACCTCCAAGTGAAATGCCTAGGTTAACACAAAGGGCAAAAAGACATTTAGCCCCAAAACATTGAAGGAAATTTGGCTGTGGTCAGTATAATTGAAGAAATCTCAAAGTAAACCATTATCATTGAAATAACAAAGAAATATTGCTAATTCCATCCACCATCAAAAACTGAATAAATAAAGGAAAATTTCAATGAAAATTGCATACAAGATGAATACATAAGCAGATACATGAATAATCAAAATACAAGAAGTACCACATATGACACATGTAAGAAGAAGGGAATGAAGGAAATTTACAAATTGCTGCAACCTGCCTCAGGTAAAATCAAGAATAATCATAAAACATTGAAAGAGATTTTCAAAAATTGAATGAAATAGCCTGAAAAAATACCAAAGAATCAAAAGCTCAGGAAATTGACTGAATGAAAAAATGGAAAAATAAAATTAGTACAGTTACTATATCCCTTCACAAGGAGACATAAAAGGTTAAGAGGCAATTTTGAAATTATTGTGTCAGGTTTCGTGTCTCCATCCTAAAGCACATAAATACAATAAATAACCAAACCTTGATACATTAATATCCAAAACAACATCATGTAATAACATGGCATATACAAAAGATACATAAGAAAAATGCAATACAAGGTTGCAAGTGAAAAAATGAAATCATGGATCAAATTCGAATCAAACACAATTAAAAAATTGAACCCTTCTTATGAGCAATTGAGAAGCTATATGGCTGAAGGGAAAGTGACCACCGAACTAATCTGGGATTATTACTTTTCATCGTATCTAACCACTTTAAGGGTTGATGGTCACTTTGGATAAGAAATTTGGTCCCAAACAAATAATTGCCCACACAATAGCTAGGCATTCTTTTTTAAGAAAATTACCTAAAGCTTCTTTTGAGAGGGCTTGCTATTGCCGAGCAGTCTGGTATAAACTGTCGGTAATAATTTATCAACCCCAGGAACGATCTCACATCCTTCTTAGTCACTGGTGTTGGGAAAAAGTAATTTCCATTTCCAACTACATACCTTAAGTACGGCACTCTTGTGCTTGCAAAGTACACTTTGACGGATTAACACGTTTTGCACCCCATTAATACTCTATCAACTAATCCAGGGGCATTTTGCATACCAAAGGGCATGACGAGATATTCAAACAACCCAAAGGAGTCACAAATGCAGACTTTGCTTTTGCATCTTCACTTAGAGAAACTTGCCAGTATCCCTTTGTTAAATCCAGACTAGAGATAAATTTGGCATTACCAACATCATCAATTAGTTCCTCAATTTTGGGGATTGGGTAAGCATCAATTTCGTTACTTGATTCAACTTCCGGTAATCAGTGCAGAACCGAATGCTGCCATTTTTTTGGGACTAGCACAACAGGGGAAGCCAGGAACTGTGTGACCTTTGAATTATTCCCTGTTCAAACATTTGCTGAAGCTCCTTTTCTACAGTGTCTTTTACTGCAGGTGGAAGCCTATATGCCCTTTGTCGTATGGTCGTGTCACATGTAACCTCAATTGAATGTTGAGTGATGTTGGTGCGCCCAGGTAACCAGTCAATGTGGTGTCAAAAGATTCCAAAAGATTTGATAAATCACACAGCTGTTTAGCTGTTAGTTCATCACCAAGCTTTGCATCTTTCCAAGTTTCAGTCCTTTGACCTAATTCGGGACAGTCTATTTCCCTCCCAACCTGAGGCACATCTCCCTCATCAATAATATGAGATTCATTTGCATCACCACTCTGTTGTTTATTGTTGGGACCCAACACTTCAAATTTTGCCCAATCTATATTTATTACAGGTTCCGGAACTAATTCCTTTACACATTTATTCCCCCTCCTAGATTGAGAAAGGAGGTGATTTTCATTTGTGACTGGAGTCACTTTTACATCAGTTTTTCGATTATACTCTTTTTTTTCACGAGTTTCTTCTGTGTTTTGCTGTTTCGCTTGACTGCGTGTTACTACAGCTACAACACTTTCATTTTCATAAACTTCATTTCCCAGAAGCACATCATAATGTAAGTCCTTCGATACACCAGCAGTTACCCACCCAATAAAGTAACTACAACTTACAAATACCCTTGCTACAGGAAAAGATTTTGGTATATCATCAAATCCACGAACTGTTACACATTTCTCTTTCAAAATCTGTTGGGTTCCACATACATCTCTTTTTACCATGGTCTGGTTGCATCCAGTATCACGTAAAATACATGCATGTTTGTCATTCACTGAACCCTGCACTACGAAATCCAAATGTATAGAAGTGCTACAGAAATTTCCTTCTCTAGTTTTAATCTCAGAATTTTGTCTTTCATTTCTCTGAGGGCACATGTTCCTTACATCTATAACATGTACGGGTGTCCCCTCACCCCCTCTTCCTCCATTATACCCATTAACCTGCTTTGCTGATGCAGGTTTATTGTCACCTGAGGCGGCCTCCTGGAAGTTTCTACTAGTCTTTTTACTGCCTTCGGAAAGGCTTCCACTTACCATTCAGCCATGTGAGCCATTTCTATCCTCAAGATGTTGTATCTTTTTAATATCTTGAGTATTTTTAAGGCAGATGGGAAGTCTCTTCCAGGCTACCTAATATTGCTGCCTTCAGGTCACCAGTCCGGCTATCAGGTCGCCTTCCTGTCAGATGGGGCTAATAAATTGGCCCACTTTTGCTTGTCAACTTGACTAACCACCATCAAGTTTTCAAAAGAAGCAATATCTTCATTTCCAAATGCTGACAGGATGGTCAAGTCATCTCCTCCCCTCTCAGTTGCCTGCGTCTTCATTCTCTTGAGCTCAAGCTGAACAGCATCATCTCAGAGGGTTTGTCCTGCACTATTTTCCTCCCTTGCCCCAACCCAGTCACTTCAGTGGAAAAGTACTAGTAAAAGTCATCTTCCTTGACATTCATCATTCACCTCTAGTATAATATGGATGAGACATATCTACCTGGTTAATCAATTAAGGACTAAACAATATTTCCAAAATTGCCTCTAGTCTCAATGAAAGGATATGGCTCAACAAGGCGTCTCTTCCAGGCACAGGTCACCAGTCCGGCTATCAGGTAATGATGTGGTTCACGGAAAACAAGTCTTTGCAGGCCCTTCCAAATCATCATCGGCAGGGTCATCCATCAGCACAACGGACATCACGGTTACTCCAGAAATCATCATCGGCAGGGATAATCCTCCAAAAGTCCCAATAATTATCATAAAGGCACTTATTTGTTCTCTCTCAAAACAAAAATCACAACATCGTGAGTCTCAAATGTCTTAGTCGGAACATTTCAAACAATCACAGGTATAACTTTCTCAACGCCAAATTCAAGTTCTGTTTATTCCAATCAATCAATGGTTAGGTGCAAATTTCTTTGCTTAAAATCCCACCGCTAAGTCCACCATGTCATACAAACTCCTACGAGTTTGTGGTACGCTGCCACCATTCATTTATACATAAATGAAAAAACAAGTAAAATAATACAAGATAGACATTAAGTACATGTTGTCCGTTAATCAAAATCAAACTCCAAACACGAGAAATTGCATTGCTCTAATCTATTGCTCTGTTTGATGTACCAATTTTACTCTCACTGAAAAGACTTAAGCCATCACTGTCTGATCACGAACTCTCTCTCTCTCTCTCTCTCTCTCCTATTACTCCATCCCTTAATAACTTTAGGTCCTAATAACTTTAGGCCAATCAGGCACACACACATATCAATACTTGTTAAACTTAAAACCAATCAGCAACAGACACTTTATTCAGGACCCACCCCTTTTGGTTAAATTTACTAGGGAAGATAAATGAGCATCATGCCTGCCAATCACAAGTGACTTCTCCAAGTGAAATGCCAAGGAGAAGATAGGTTCAAGGAAACCTCAAAATAGGTGATTAATAACACAAAGGGCAGGGTCAGGATGTAGCAAAACCAAAGTATTTAGCCCATGACAATGATAAATTGCTCATGGAGTAAGAGACAGACCACACAGCACAGAGACACCGTGGCTGTGGTCAGTGAAGGAGACACAGCCAGTGATTACAGGCAAAATTAGGACAAAAGGGATAATTATCTCAAAAGTAAACCATTCTGACATTGAAATAGTACAGGGAGAACCACAATAACTAATGGGGTAATAAATAAGTATAGGTCGATGCCCTGTGCTAATTCCATCCACCATCAAAGCTATACTGAATAAATAAATTCTAAGCTAAGAAACAAAATACCATCATCAACAATAAGCAAACGAAAATACCTACATACAAGATGAATACATAAGCAGATACATGAATAATCAAAATACAAGAAGTACCACATATGACACATGTAAGAAGGGGCTACTTTATGACTACCCTAATTCGAAAAGACATTTCCCAAACATTGAAGGAAATTTACTCTATAATTGAAGAAAATCCTATCTGAAATAACAAAGAAATATTGCCCCAAAAGAAGGAAAATTTTCTGAAAATTGCACGAGAATGAAGGAAATTTCGCAAACATTGAAAGAGATTTCTCAAAAATTGAATGAAATAGCCTGAAAATTAAACAAAATTAACCAAAAATCAAAAGAAATTGAATGAAAATAAATAAAATTTTCCGAAAATTGAAGTACATGAGAATTAAGAAAATTACCCTAAATTGAAAAGACATTTCCCACACATTGAAGGAAATTTACCAAAAAAAAAAGAAGAAAATTTATCTGAAATTGAAGAAAAAGTGCCCAAAAGAAAGGAAATTTTCTGAAGATTGCACGAGAATGAAGGTAATTTAATTCCCAAAATTTGAAAGAGATTTCCTGGAAAATTGAATAAAATTTTCTGAAAATTCCAGTAATGTAACGCACATCTCAATTACCCCCACCCCTTCATGTAATGTAACGCACATCTTAATTACCCCCCACTCCTTCATGTGATGTAACACGCATCTCAATTACCCCCACCACATCTTAATTACCCCCACCACATCTCAATTACCCCACCACATCTCAATTACCCCCACCACATCTCAATTACCCCCACCACATCTTAATAACCCCACCATTTCATGTGATGTAATGCACATCTCAATTACCCCCACCATTTCATGTGATGTAACGCACAACTCAATTACCCCACCATTTCATGTGATGTGCACATCTCAATTACCCCCACCATTTCATGTGATGTAACGCACAACTCAATTACCCCCACCATTTCATGTGATGTAACGCACATCTCAATTACCCCCAGTCCTTAATGTGATGTAATGTACATCTCAATTACCCCACCCCTTCATGTGATGTAATGCACATCTCAATTACCCCCACCCCTTCATGTGATGTAACGCACAACTCAATTACCCCCACACCTTCATGTGATGTAACGCCCATCTCAATTACCCTCACCATTTCATGTGATGTAACGCACAACTCAATTACCCCACCATTTCATGTGATGTAACGCACATCTCAATTACCCCCAGTCCTTAATGTGATGTAATGTACATCTCAATTACCCCCACCCCTTCATGTGATGTAATGCACATCTCAATTACCCCATCACATATCAATTACCCCCACCACATCTCAATCACCCCACCCCTTCATGTAATATAACGCACATCTCAATTAAACCCCCACCCCTTCATGTGATGTAGCACACATCTCAATTACCCCACCACATCTTAATTACCCCCACCACATCTCAATTACCCCACCACATCTTAATTACCCCCACCACATCTCAATTACCCCCACCACATCTCAATTACCCCACCACATCTCAATTACCCCACCACATCTCAATTACCCCCTCCACATCTCAATTACCACCACCACATCTCAATTACCCCCACCACATCTCAATTACCCCCACCTTATCTCAATTACCCCCCCCCACCACATCTCAATTACCCCCACCACATCTCAATTACCCCACCACATCTCAATTACCCCACCACATCTCAATCTTACCCCCACCACATCTCAATTACCCCACCACATCTCAATTACCCCCACCACATCTCAATTACCCCACCACATCTCAATTACCCCACCACATCTTAATTACCCCCACCACATCTTAATTACCCCCACCACATCTTAATTACCCCCACCATTTCATGTGATGTAATGCACATCTCAATTACCCCCACCATTTCATGTGATGTAACGCACATCTCAATTACCCCCACCATTTCATGTGATGTAACGCACATCTCAATTACCCCCAGTCCTTAATGTGATGTAATGTACATCTCAATTACCCCCACACCTTCATGTGATGTAACGCCCATCTCAATTATCCCCACCCCTTCATGTGATGTTACCCACATCTCAATTATCCCCACCCATTCATGTGATGTAACGCACATCTCGATTACCCCAACCCTTTAATTTCAATAAAATATGCAATAACTTTCTTGAGGTGTATATGACTGGTGCTATGCAAAAACTAGCTAGTATAGTCTTATTTAAGAGTATATTTCTCCACATACTATTACAGTAGAACTTGAAATCTATATTCTAAAAAAGAATGGTCATATTTGGCCGTAACATGGTCAACTCTGCACCGAACCAACTTTGGTCAAAATTAAACAACCAAAACATAATTAAAATTGACCATAATATGGCAATATGGACGAGTTTGACCATATTGTGGTCAAATTTGTTGTTCAATTTTGACCAAAGTTGGTTCGGTGTAGATTTGACCATGTTTTGGTCAAAGTTTGATCATTTCTATTATAGAGTGTAGTTGCCAACCTCCCTCCCTGGCTACACCCATGCCTAGTTTAATTTGCATAAAAATGAGAGGTTTTCACTTTTGAAGCAGATCATTTTTTAGAATTTAACAGAATATTCAATACAATCGCACTTTAAGGACTGAATTTAAACTTTCTGGAATTACATGAATTAAAAATTCATATTGCTGCCACCATGTAAACGTTCTTCTTTGATTCACCTGTCGATATTATTTTAAGTCAGTAAATATTTACTTTGTAATTATGTCAGTTAAACTAAATGCCCTTGTTTGTAAACATTTTAATTGCACTGTGTAAAGGTTAATCCTTATTTTCAAACACAGAAAATCTAAAGTAATCTTCAAGTAAGGATTTGATAGGGTTTCAAGTTCACTGCATTTTATTAGGGAATAAGATTTCAAATCTTGAAGGTCTATTTGTTTAAAAAAAACTACTGGGTTTATTTATGTCCTAACTTGTTCACGAAGGTTTAGTTCAGTCTTTCGAAAGTCCATGGACAGTTTTAACTTCTTAGCACTGGTACCTTTCTGGAGAAAAGATTGGAGCAACGTTAGTGTGGTTAAATTGTAAAGGGAGCAGAAATCATTTCAATTGGTTGTCTTTGGAGGATGTAGAAACATTGTTGGTGACTGGTGAAATAACTTTGGGATTCATTTTTGTAATAATTGAAAAATCGCATCCACCAAATGGCGCTGGGAGTAGGATTTATAGCTCTGTTCTTGGGAGTTACGACTTTCATGGGATATTTTTTCTTCAAACAAATGCGATTGTGGTACATAATGAGCAAATTTCCAGGCCCCAGAGCATTGCCTCTTATTGGCAACGCACATCAGTTCGACACAGACCCCAGAGGTATGTGATTTATGTTTTTGATTCATCAGAAAAAATGGTAAATTATCAGTATTGTTCTGACTCACAAGTTTCAAAGGCTTAAAAAAACTGTTATTTACCTACCTGAATGTACCTGTGAAGCATGACCTTTATAAACAAGACCACAAGGAATTTTGTAAAAGGGATAGTGGTACTTCAAAGATGACATTTCATTCTCATAATGTCAAGTTTAAATTGAACCTCCTTGAAGCTGTCCAAGTTATGTTACATGTGCCACATTGCATGCATATGAAGTAGATGTATTTCAACTTGAGCTATATAATTTATGTGCTCTTAAACCGCTGGTTCAAGGCGATTTAACAAAAATATTATATATCTCATTATTTCTATATTCAAATTTGCATAATGGAAATGTAAAGAAATTAGTATTTCCTTCACACTCTTTGATCATGGTCTTTTCATTATTTTCTATGAAATTGGCTTAATTGATAACAACTGAAGAATTTAAACCAAGATGAAAAAGTAAATATTTGTTCTTATTTTTATACAAACAATTGGTCAAAACACATATTTTATAAATTATTTTGTCAAATGCTGCTTTTTCCACAGAATCTTGACTACACTGAGATTGCAGATAGATACTTTACAGTTTCCTGTGTTAGAAATATTGGTAATGCTACTGCTGAGGATGGAATTCTTAATAGTCATGAAATTATTCATAAATTATTAATATTCTTTATGAATATTCATATAAAAATAAATGTATAAAATGATTTATAATAGTTATAGGGAGCTAATCGTTTTTTGAAAAAGAACTTGAGTACTCCTTTTGATACAGAAACTGATTTTGAATTGATACAAGAATGACAAAATTTATCAAAATTGTAGCAACTTCTTTCAAATCATATCAAGAAACTCATATTATAACTTACAAGCCAAAATATGTAAATTTGTGTCATGTCACTCTAACTCCTCTCTGTTTTCTAATGTTAACCCATCAATTATTAAAGGTTTAGTTCAGTTATCAAGCAAGTTTATCTTTATGAACATGGCTGTACGCAGGAATTTTTCTGTGTCTGTGGGTAAGGGGGGGGGGGGGGAGCAACAGCTGAACAAATTTTGAATGTGCATGGTACATAATTTTGTAATTTGTAAAAACTTTACTTTGCAAATTTTTGAGGGGAAACTGCCCCTGCTGCACCCTCTCCCTCTTCCTGCTGTATATGAAAGAGGACTTAAATATACATGTAAATAAAACTGTTAAGAAATTACTGTACTTCAATATCTTATTCTGTTAAGGTCAAGTTTAAAGGGTCTGGTCTGTCTTATATGTGTAGAAATGACTAGTGTAATATTAAATTTACTATGGAAGGTTGGCACCCTCATCCTCACATTCTTAACAATTGTTGATGTATTTGAAAGAAAATTTGTTAAAGATTTTTACTATTCATAGTATTTTTTCTCAAACTTTCTTCAGGTGCTATGAATTATGATTACCTGTACATACAGTATCCAATGTTTTTAAGCCAAAATCTTGCAGGATAAAATACTTTAGAATACATAAAGACTTTGTGGAATCTGAGGATGTGACATCATAATTAGTCTGCTTTCAGTCATTTCTGTACAAATGATACCAAACTTTAAAACTTATTATGGAATAAGAATTTTGAAGGCTCTCTTCACAAAGTCTTCTTGTATATAAGATAGACATACTTGACCACTGAACTAATCCTTTAAATCCTCTTAATTCTTGAACAAAATGAATGATTTGTTAATATTTGTAAACTTGATCAAACCCCTAGTCGATATTTACTAAAGAAACTGATGATTAATGGCTGACTCTCCTTTATATGAAAGCGTAATATGCACTATAGGTAAATTATTTAATAGTCAAGGAATAGTAAGCAACCAATCAGGGGCCACACATGGTTGAATATGGTCCTGTTGCCCTTATAATTAAAGTTCATCCAATTCAAGAATGTACAGAATATTTCTGTCATTCATTCATGAATGAGTTCTTTTTTGTTTAAAATAATTCCCAAATTGTCTTTTTATAAATGACTTGTGTAATTGCCGTCCAGCTCCTGACCTAGGCCTATTTGTGAACAGTGGTCATGTGACACAGACTTCTGGAATCCACTTCACAGGTAGGGGCATATAAAGGGTCACCACTTAGGGGAGGGGCAAGAATCCCAACAAAAATTATGGTTACAAGCAGAAAAATTGCACTTATAAGTTAAGTTTTCATCAAATGTTGCAGTTGAATTAAAAAAATTCCTTTAATTTTTGGAAAGTTCTATCAATTTTCCAGAAATTTAAATCCAATTGTCCAGAAATTTACTTTGTTTTGGAAACAAGATTGAAAATTGGGAAATTTGTTCAATTTGTCAGTAAAATTTCTTAAATTTTCAGGAAGTTTTCTTCACTTTGCAGGAATTGTTGACAATTTTTACCAAATTTTGTACTCTTAAAAAAGAAAATTCCATCTGGACAGAAAGCATGCAACTGGGCAAATGAAATCCTTTCAGAGGGGAAAGTTTGCCCTGTTGTCCCAGCTTCCTACATGTTTGATCACAAGCACAATCTACTGATAACAAGATCATGTCTTTCTTTCTTCTTCTCCACATTTTTGTATCTTTTCATCCAATAGGAATTAACCTAGAAATTTTGACATTTCTATAAATGTTTAAGATTTTGTTCTTTTTGATGCTGTTTTGGTAGATGAGAAAGTTTCTAGGAATAGGTCTGCAGGCAACATTAGCTAAACTGCTTTAAGTGTTAAAAAATGTTTTACATCTTTTGTAAGTTTTAGGTCTTCATGTACAACTTATTATAAGTATGTCATGCATGGATAGGTAGACTTCTCTATTTACATAATCTTTACTTAAACTCATTGTTTTCAGATGGATTATATACATACTTTATATTGTTGAAGAAGAACAGCTAGATTTTGTAGAAGAGGTATTGATTCTTATCCTGACTTCCCTAATATAGAAAATTGCAGAAAAATTGGATAAGTTTACCTTACATGTGCCTCAATATTGACATTGACAGAGAAACCTTGGAAAATATCTGAAACATGTTTATACTTTTGTATCATTTTAGATGTTGTCATTTGTGTGTGTGGGAGAGGGGGGGGGGGACAGGCAAAATCATGCTAAGATGCAAAAAATCCCCATACAAGAGATATAAATTCGGAAAAAAGTGGGTGGCAAGTGCGTTCGTTACACCCCCTTCCCCCTTCCTTTCTCGTAACTTTCACCTATGAAGAGGCCCAAAGCTTGCGATGGAGCCCGGAGAATCATTTTTCCTTCCGACAACACCGAAAGCTACAACACCCCTCTCACCCTTTCTAAATTAAACCAAGCCATCCACGACGCTGGCTGCACCTCCAAGGGCCCAGATAACATCCCCTACCAGTTCCGAAACACCTCATTATCAAGGCCACCACTACCCTACTCACCATCTTCAACAACATTTGGTCCTCACACTCCTTTCCCCCTATCTGGAGGACAGCTATTGTCATCCCCGTCCTTAAACCGGGGAAAGACGGTACTGGCCCCTCTAGCTACTGCCCCATCGCCCTTACCTGCTGTCTCTGTAAAATTATGGAAAGGATCATTAATCAGAGACTAAACTGGTTCCTTGAGACCAACAGAATCCTCTCCCCTCACCAAAGCAGCTTCCGGAAACGTCGCAATACCCCAGACCAGTTAATTACGCTCGACACTGCTATCCTGGAATCCTTTACAAAAAAGGAACACCTCATTGCCATATTTTTTGACCTTGAGAAAGCTTTCGACACTACTTGGAAATACGGCATTACCCGCAAACTTCACACCATCGCCCTCAGAGGCCATCTCCCCATCTTTATTCATAACTTCCTCTCACCCAGGCAGTTCCAAGTTCGTATTGGCCACACCCTCTCCAATCCATACCCCCAAAAAGAGGACGTTCCCCAAGGCAGCATCCTCTCTCCCACTCTCTTCAACCTGAGCATTGATGACATCGCGGATAACCTTGGCCCCAACATCAAACGTACCTTATACGTGGATGACTTCACCATCTTCTACTCCTCCTCTAGCTTTCCTATTGTTGAAAGTAGGCTCCAAATCAGCCTCAACCAGCTGCAAGACTGGACCAACAAAAACGCTTATAAATTCCCCAAAGACAAGACAGTCTGCATGCACTTTTGTCATTTCAACAACCTCCACCTCAACCGGAACTTTGTGCTCATGGCAATCGCATCCCAAAAGCTCAACACACAAGGTTCCTGGGTCTTACTCTAGACCCTAAGCTTACCTACAAGCAACACATCACCAACCTGAAACTAAAATGCAACAGCTCCCTCAACATCCTCTGACTCCTCTCCAACACCACTTGGGGTGGGAACCGCTATGCTCTTCTCAAAATGTTGAGGCTCACCATTCGTGCCAAGCTTGACTACGACAATATTGTCTACTGTGTCGCTCATAACTCATACCTCAACCACATCAACACCATCCAAAATGATGCCTTCAGGCTTTGGTCTAGGTGCTTACAGGACCTCCCCAATCACCAGCCTTTATGTTGAAGCCAACGAACCCCCCTTTCTTCTTAGATGTAGAAAGCTTAGCCTCTCCTATGCTTTTAGAGTCCTCACCAACACCCAGAATCCTGTTTACAACCTCATTAGGTACCCCAATTTTTCCACCCTCTTTGATAGGACGAGACCTTATCCCCTCCCTTCAGCTTACTCATTAAATCAGACCTCTTCCATCTCGGCATCAACCTCACCACTCTTGGCACCTTCACCTGGCCCACTTTTCCTCCTTGGGCCACGTCCCTCCCTTCTGTCCACCTGGGCCTCTCCACTCATCACAAAACTCAAACCCACCCTAACCTCTTCATCAATCTCCACAACCAAATCAAAGACCAACTCCCAAATTACACCTCCATCTATACTGATGGCTCCAAGAAAGGCAACAAGACAGCTGCTGCTGCCGTCATTCAAGACATCACCCTCAGTAGCAGACTTCCCGACTACTCATCTATCTTTTCAGCTGAGGCTAAGGCCATTCTCCTTGCCCTCACTTTATTGAGTACTCTCCGCTCAGCCACTTTGCTATTTTCTCCGACTCAAAGGCTGTTCTTACTTCTTTACTCAATCTTAAATGGGATAACCTCACATGCCACCTCCTCCTCAGGAAACTCCTTTCTCCCACCCTCTGCAGAAAAAGTATTCTTTTCTTCTGGATACCCAGCCATGTTGGCATCCCAGGAAATGACAGGGCTGATGCAGCCGCTAAGCTTGCCCTCAACCTCCGCCCTGCCCCTTTTCCTAAAACCCTCTCTGACATCAAAGCGCTTATGGTTTCCCTTGTTCGTGACTGCTTGCAAACCTCATGGAACTTTCAAATTGATACCAACTCCATGTCATTCAGCCCACAATTCTGGTCAAATCCACCATCAACAACCTCTCTCATATCGACAACGTTCATATTACCCGTCTTAGAATTGGTCACACCCACCTCACTCATTCCCACCTCCCCATTGGCTCCCCCAACCCCTCTGCAACAATTGCCATTGCACCCTCACAATCCATCACATTCTCCTTGCTTGCCCCCTGTACAACCTTCCCAGGGCTTCCCTCGCTCCCCACAACTCAATTGCTGAGTTCTTCCAGAAAAATCCCCCGGATACAATTATCTCCTTCCTTCATCATGCCCCCCTCTATAACCATATTTAATTCTCCTCTTTCACCCCCTCTTTACTTTGTTTTTCTTTCAACCATGCAACTCCTTTCTCGATCACAGCTTTCTGACTTTTGTTCTTGAATTTCTCTCATTCTCCCCCTGTTTCCTTTCCTTCCTACCTATAAAATGATCTGACCTCTCAGGCACAATTTGACCTTCGTTGTCGTGGGGCGGTTAAGCCCTCATCAAACATCAAACTCTCGTTACTGCTTGCCATCTTACTTTCTAGTAGATTACAGTACCTCTTATGAAACATGAAGTGCACTGTATCTGCATTTTATGCCTGTGCTGTATGATTAATGTATTTGTCATCAGCCCTGGATGGGGAAAATTGTTAAAGATTGGATACACCTTCAAAATAGAGATCATACAAACATTTTCATTGTTTGGACAAGTCCAATTGTGAATTTTGATGTCAAGTCCATCATGTGTGGGGATTGTGGAGACTGAGGGATCTTGGTATAAGTACTTGATATTAGTTTTAAAAATTGGGGGTCCAGGACCCCATATTTTGAAATACAAAACAGCAGGTGATTAAATGGGAATATGGAACTATTTTAGATTAGAGAATGGAGAGGAGGTGACATCACTAATTTGCATATTTTTGAATAATGATATGATTTGAATATCACACATAAAAATCCATCATTTTAAGTATCTACGTGTAAGTGGTCATTGAAATTTTAAAACCATTCAAGTATTCCCCCGGAAATGAGACGCTCTCTGTTATTTTAGATGTCAGTTGCATCACATCATGTTCAATACGATATATTCTTTATCATCTTTTCTTTGTATGTATATTGGATTATATATGTTATGTTTGTTTATTGATTTTCATTTATATACATTTGAAATGATTTTTGTATACATTTCTTGAACTGCTATAATTTTAATAAATCAAGCATTGAAATGATAGATATAAAAAGATATAAAAATAATCTAATCTTATATTAAAAAAAAGTAAAGAAAAATAGGAACAGGAAAAGGAAAGGGTATACCTTTTAATTGGAAGTGCAAAAACTACCTGAAGTATAACAATTTGAAAATAATTAGAAAAATTGAATATTCAAGGGAGCAAAGTAATCATTTTTAGAGAGCATTCCAAAATGCTTTTCAATGACATGCTTGTAGTTTAGTATGATGCCCTCATGCAGTGTACCATGTGACGTACCTCAGAAGATGGAGTACTGACTCATTCATTTTGTTATCTTTTTCATGATTGTAGAATTTGACAGGATTTCAACATTTAAAGCTTTTGCATAGATATTGAATGTTTATGTGAGCAAGGTTGGAATGAAATGACATATACCTTACCCAGTGATTGTTCTTCATGTACAATACTTCAGACCTTCTCCATCTTCCCACCACTCTCAGCACTTTCTCCTGGCCCACTTTTCCTCCCTGGGCCACCCCTCCCTACTATCCACCTGGACCTCTCCACTCATCACAAAACCCAAACCCACCCTAACCTCTTCATCAACCTCCACAACCAAATCAAAGGCCAACTCTCAAACTATACCTCCATCTATACTGATGGCTCCAAGGAAGGCGACAAGACAGCTGCTGCTGCCGTCATCCAAGACATCACCCTCAGTAGCAGGCTTCCTGACTACTAATCCATTTTCTGGGCCGAGGCCAAGGCCATCCTCCTCGCCCTCAACTTGATTGAATACTCTCTGCACAGCCACTTTGCCATCTTCTTTGACTCCAAGGCTGTCCTTACTTCATTACTCAATGTTAAATGGGATAACCCCACATCTCACCTCATCCTCCGTAAACTCCTCTTGTCCCGCCCCCCCCCCCCTCCCTCCGTAGGAAACATTCTTTTCTTCTGGATACCCAGCCGTGTTGGCACCCCTGGCAATGACAGGGCTGACGCAGCAGCTAAGCTTGCCCTCACTCTTCCCCTACCCCTTCCCCCAAACCCTTTCTGACATCAAACCCCCCACCCCTCTGCAACAATTGCCATTGCACCCTCACAGTCCATCACATTCTCCTTGCTTTCCCCTGTGCAATCTTCCCAGAGCTTCCTCGCTGCTTACAACTCAGTAGCAGAGCTCTTCCAAAAAAAACCTCCGGATAAAATTATCTCCTTCCATCATCATGCTTCCTCTACAACCATATTTAGTCCTCCTTCCCCACCACTTCTCTCTATACATTATTTTTCTACCCATACACCTCTCTCGATCCCAGCTTTCTGGCTTTTAGTTTTCGTGTTTCTCTCAATTTCCCCCTGTTTCCTCTCCTTCCTACCTCTGGAATGATTTAACCTCTCAGGCACAACTTGACCCTTGCTGTTGTGGTGTTGTTAAACTCTCCAAACAAACAAACACAACACTTCTGAAGCAAACTGAAGAGCAGCACAGGGGAATCTTTTGTATGTAAATCCAAAGAAATCACTTGATTCTTAGAAATTGTACTTCACCATGGGGCAGAGGACCTTTCCCACCCCTACCCCTTCCTGAGGAAGACCATGTGATCTTTTGCTGAGTTATATAAGAAGGGTTAGTTAATCTTTTTTCTCTTTTACCTGTGATATTGTTTAATTGGGCATTTATCTATTCTACCAGTAGAGTAGCCAGCATTAAAAAAGTGAGGAGGTCCGAGAATGTCCTAAACTGCCTTCCCAAGACAAAGTATTCAAATTTAGCCCACTTCTGAGGGCAATTTTTATTTCTAAGAGCAAAAAAGATATAAAAACAAAAAATAATTCCAATTTTTATCCGGACCCTCCCCCCCCCCTCTCTTTCCATCCCCTTTCCCCTTCCCCCTCCAATGGCTACCCCACTGCTTACAACAAAACAATTATTTTGTAT
>JAIGNY010004400.1:0-19318 GCA_020152595.1 Chiridota heheva
AGTGTTTCTGTCATTTAATTGTAAAAGTAAATCAAAGAAATTGTTTGATTGGGGCCTGTAGAAAACAGTGGGTATAAAAGTTACTCGTCTCTAACACGATGAAGGTTACATAAGGTACAAATTCTTAAGCTCTTTGGGATATCACTAATACGACCAGTATTTAAAGGAGATCTATTTGGCCTATCAATGTAAGTGCACACTGTACATTGTGTTTCGACCAACCAAAACACAGAATTTGAATTTCATTTACCTCGTACGTTATAGACGATAACTGGCCTTTAAATTCAAAGGCCGCGTGCCACAACGAAGATGAATACATTTAGAACATATCATCGAGTCATCAAAAAAGCCTAGGTCTGGTTCAAAACTTAAGTTAACGTTTGAACAACCTGTAGTTATAAAGACGATCTATTGAATTGACCTGAGCAAGCCAATTCTGTGCATCAATGTAAAACACACATGATGATAACTGTAAAAATACCTGTTTATTACCAGCGGCGTATTCAGCTTTCGGTACCGAGGGGGTGGGGCAAATGTAATTATCAGAAAAGGTTTGTACCCAGAGGGAAAAAGGAAGCGGGGATGTGAGGGGAAGGGGACTGATTTTAGCTTCTCGGTAATTGGGTATTATTAACATAAAAGTGAAGAAAATTTGTGGTAAAGCTATTGGAAAATTTGGTAAAGTTATTGAAAATTTGTGTAACTGTTAAAAATTGGTAACATTTCCTGAAAATGAATAATAATTTTTGAAAAATTTCTCGAAAATTGGCCGAAAATGAATTAAATTACCTGAACATCGAAAAGAATTATCCCAAAAAAGAAACATATTTCCCGAAATTCGAAGAAAATTGACAAGAATTCCTTCCCATCGACTTTCAGAGCTTCATAGATACCCTTGTGGTTCCTTATATCTGAACAGGCTGGGTTTGTCCACAATTCATTTTGGATGGACCGTAATTTTTGCTGGAGGACACTGCATGCCTGGCGGAAGACTGCCTTACTGTGCTGACAGAACGGTTGAACAAAATGAGCCGGGTCTTTTCTTTGCCAAAAAGTGTTGCATTTCCCTATTGTTCTCGTAGAGTCAGTACTTCTTTTATTTTCACTGAGTAGTCAAGTACATTCTTGGATATATTCAAAACAACTGTATTGATATGGTGCCACAGCGTTTTTGGGAATGTGGTCCTCTTCGAATATCGAACAAGTCGGGACTGCTCTATTGGAAGTGCATCTTCTTTTCGGCCAGGTTCTTCCTTGGGGCTTCTTTACTTGTTGTTTTAGGGTTTTAGTGAAACTTGACCTTAGATGATCTGTGTGACAGTCTGCGCTAGACATCACTCTGGATTAATAATTTCCTTCAAGTCACGCTGGCGCACTACAATTTAGCCAATCAGGTGCCATGTGTATGGACCTGGGATGCATCCAGGTTGTCTTGAGACGGTCTTTCTGCTGACAGATAGTGTTGATGATTGACAGCTAAAGTTATGCACACATTTGTACCTTAACTTGTGTCTACATCCGCTTCCGAGCTAAATACAACCTCAGGTGCATGTGGGCTCACACCAGGACAACGGAACATCTCATACGTGAGTTGCTGTTTGCAGACGGAACCGCTGTCATCCCCAAGCTATGCAGTGCATAACATCTTGCTCTGCTGAGGCTGCACGGCATTTTGGATTTTTTGGACTTCAGGTCAGTCCAAAGAGGACTGCGGTTCTCCACCAGCGAGCGCCCGGGAAGAATACCACACACCAAGTATCACCACCAAGGAAGCGGAGCTGAAAGCAGTTTACCTACATGGGATGAATGATCTCTTCTGATGACAAAATCGAAAAAAGAAGTTGACAACAGACCATCCAAGGCAAATAGTGCCTTCAGCAGACCACATTAACGCGTCCTCGACAACACAAACCTCCAAACGGACACAAAATCATTGTCTACAAAGCTGTCGTGTTGAACACTCTCCAACTTTGGTTGTGTATCGCCGACATGTGAGCCTCCACAAACGTTTTCACCTGCGTTGTCTCTATACCAACCTCATGATACACTGCAGTTACTACGTCATCAACATCTAAGTCCTGGAGTCTGCAGGGTTTACCAGTATCGAGGCTATGCTGCTCCAAATTTAGCCGCACTGGGCAGCTAAGCCATGTAACCGGGATAGAGTACCATCGCCTACAAAGATTGCAATTCCACTTGTAACTTGATATACTGTTATAAGCGGAATACATCAAATGTTACCTACTCCCAGTTCTGCTATCAAAAAAAAAATGGCTCTAGGCCAAATTGTCTTGCTCTTGGGATTAGAATACAGTTTTGGGCTAAGGGTTAGGATTTGCACGTTTCGGACCATTTAACTATTTATTCCATTGGATTACTGGTGCCTTCGAACATATCTTTTAATCCTTTGTTTATATAAATAACTTTGCACAGTTATGGTAGAAATAGATAAAATGGCGGCATTTTGGACGTCATCTTGGTTTTGGTAACTTCTGGCCGGGCTGTGCAACCTCTAAGTAATGATTTTATTGGATATCTTGTGCCTTATAACATATGGTTAGGCACTTTGCTTATGGTGAACTTGGCTGGGTGCAAAATTGTGATGAAAATGGAAAATGGCAGCCATTTTGGACACCATCTTGGTTCTGGATACTATAAAGTTGTTGAGCTTGTAAATATAATGCTCTCATTAGATTTTTTATGCATTACAACATAGATATATACATTAGTTTGCCTGGTTGCAAAGTTACGATACAAATTGAAATTGGCGGCTATTTAGGACGCCATCTTGGATTTTGGAGAAAGCTTCAAGAGGAATTCTTGGGGACTTTTAGCATGTTATTCTGCACATATTCCTGGACCTATCCTGAAAAACTCAGCTTGTTACCAGCGATTTCCAGGTTTGGGCCTTTTTTTATCTAATGTTTTTGGACTAATAAACGTAAGGTGACGAGGCACAGTAGGATATTTGATTTAAAAGTGTTGCAATTTGGTTTTTCATTGTTATGGTTTTAAGGCCTATTGTTATATACCTAATCATAATATTTCACTGAAAAAGTTTGAAGTTACTTATCCATCGACAAGTTGAACGTGAAAGTTGTTGCCGATGTTTCCATTATGTCATTGAACTCTTTGCACTGTTAAAGAAAGGACACTTACATATTTCTTTTTCCTTTATTAACTGTTTGGAGAAAAAAGTTGCTTAAATTGTTGCATTGTTCATTCAATACACTACATTTTACGGTAATATCTTTCATACAGATGCAATAGTGTGTCGTGTCTTACCCAGAGAAAATGTCATCATAAAATATAACGACACTTCTCATAAATTCGGTAGCCTTGCTGTGTACAGTTGCCATGTTGGATACACTGTGGTGGGGTCGACACAAGAACGTGCCGTGGTGATAGTACCTGGTCTGGGACTGATCCGACATGCGAACGCGAAAGTCGCCGAGAAGGGAGACATACAGGTAAAAAGGTTGGATTGAAAAAGAAAAGGTGTGATATAAAGTATTTAATGTTGTTTATTGTTGCTATGATTTGAAAAAATTCTGTTTCATGAAGATTATTTCGATTATTAATTATTCATTTGCGATATTAAAATAAATAAACCAGGGAAAAAGAAGAATATATTCTGTAGTATTGGAAAGCTGTCATTTTAATGCATAGAAGTTGAGAAAAATGAAGTTTTTTCAATAATGAGAATGATCATATATCCGAGTCTTTATTAAATTAAATCAATCAACTATGCCTTAGATTTCTATTTGCACAAATAATCAACCGATATTGTTGTTTAACATGTAATTTTTCGCATCCCTTCTAGTTTTTGCAATTCATTTTAACCATGACAATTATCATGATAATCCTTTTCAGAAGTAAGGTGTGTTGATAAAGTTTCAAATCCAGATATCGTGTTGACGTGGAGATAAAAATATACTACAATCCAACGTTTCTGATTGGTCAAAATATTCACACAATCACCAACAAGCCAATTATTTACGGCCTTGGAAATGATGTTACTAGTATGCATCGGATTTATTGGTGACGGTATAAGCAATTTCCTTGAGACGAAATTCCCTCCTTGACAAAGTCTACACCCTCTGATAAAAGTAATTAGTTCCATTTAGCCTACATCTAACAAACTGATAAAGGTAAGTAGTTCCAGGACAATGCAATCGAGAGTATTAAAAAGTTAACCTGATCAATCTCTTGAAGTCTTAAATGTACTTCTTCCTTTCTAATTATCAAGACACCGCCCCTCTGTGTGTAAAAGACACCCTTGAGGTTCAGTTTACCCGACGAATGTGTCAACCGTCATGTGAAAGTGACAACAATTGCCGTGGTAACCGCATTTGTGTATGTGATGACATTTGTGGTATGAGCTGTGTACCCACACGTAAGAATACCTTACTATCCTTTTGTGTATTGTTTCTATAGCTCTTATTGTTATAACGCACTCGACGTTATTTTACAAGTAAACCTCAAATCGATGTAAGATTCTTTTTACATATCTTGTTTCAAACTAAAATAAAGTTTAAACAATGCAGCTTTGCATACCGGAAAATATATGCGGCAGCTCGGGTGGAAGTAAACCTACACGTAGAAGATGACAAAGCAATTGGAACAGTGGCAGACGAAATATATGTAAAACGGTTTGATTGTGTATTAAACAGTTTAATAGATTATACAGACCCTAGCTAGATTTTAAAAGGGGCATTAATGCGCGCGCGTTGCGCTGCGTCTTTTCGGCGTGGAGTCCAGGCACTCCATCAAGGCTCAATCCCATGGTGAAGAAGCTCAGAAATTTTAGCTATAATCTTACCTCAGAATGAAACTATTCTGACTAATAAGGACCATTCATGAGCCAAACAGGACAATTGTTTACTATGCTATCATTCTGTGTTCGGTATCCATGTAAGGTATTTCATTTATGAGGTTAATTAAGATTATTAAGATTATTAATCTAAAAAAATCTAAAAAATAAATCTATAAACAAAAATCTACGAAAAAACATTTTTTTCTCATGAGGGGCAGAGCGGATGCCCAGGGGGGAGGGGGAGGGCGGACCCACGGAGGGGCAGGGCGGTCCGCCTCTGTAAAACAGCAAAGCTAGGGGTCTGAATTATTCTATTAAACTTTAAACGTGTATTACAATTATTGTAATGTATTTGGTAAATTCCTTTTACAATTATTTACATAAAAGTAGCTTTATATAATATTCGTCAAATAGGGTGAGCATTGTGTTTTTGACAATTAGTTTGGTTTGGTTTTGAGGGATGAATTTAGTCACTTGGCAATCTCTTTTTTTACATTTAAAGAGATTTGGCTAGACTCGCAATTTTACATTTTGAAAATTGATTCTGCATCGTAGGATTTTTCTCATCTCAAAAAACGTATTCGACATCTGTAAAAACTAAAATTATGTGCGTTCTCATAAAACTTTAAACAAAACGTATCTTCTTTAAAGGATTTTATATAGTTATCAATATCATGCATCATACCGTAATATATTTGAGTATTTCTGTAAAAAGTTTGATATTTGAATTGTATTTGAGCAATATATATATGCATCTTTTAGATTGTATTACATGATATATATATTAAAGTATTCCACAGGCATGAACCTGTAAATAATTTCTAACGTACTTGAGATCTGGAGATAACTAAACTAAATCTTACAAAAGCGGGTTATTCGACATATTGTGAACGCGCCTCGTGCGAACACCAGCAGTTTATTTTTTTCGCTAAAGCTTCTTAAGTTATTTGATTTATTCCACTTGAATCTTGCTACTTTTGCTTTTTAAAGTAACACAATGGCTCGTACAATCCTCATTCTTCAGCTTCTTTGAACATAATTACCAGGTGCAAACAACTATAGAACAAGACAACATACAATCATTCGTTGTTACCCTGCAAAACTAACGTCGCACTGTTAAATGCTCGTAACCGTTTAATAATCGAATGGAATTCCCTATCTGAAGAACTAAAATGTACAACATCTGTCACACTCTTCAAGAAAAAGCTAACTAAGGTCCTTTTAAACACATATTAATGCTGGATGGGTGGATGGGAATGGGGTGGGATGGTTAGGATGGAGGTGGGATGGTTAGGATGGGGTGGGATGGTTGGGATGGGGGTGGGATGGTTAGGATGGAAGTGGGATGGTTAGGATGGGGGTGGGATGGTTAGGATGGGAGTGGGATGGTTAGGATGGGGTGGGATGGTTAGGATGGAGGTGGGATGGTTAGGATGGATGTGGGATGGTTAGGATGTGGGTGGGATGGTTAGAATGTGGGTGGGATGGTTAGGATGGGGTGGGATGGTTAGAATGGGGTGGGATGGTTAGGATGGGGTGGGATGGTTAGGATGGGGTGAGATGGTTAGGATGGGGTGGGATGGTTAGGATGGGGTGGGATGGTTAGGATGGGGTGGGATGGTTAGGATGGGGTGGGATGGTTAGGATGTGGGTGGGATGGTTAGAATGTGGGTGGGATGGTTAGGATGGGGGTGGGATGGTTGGGATGTGGGTGGGATGGTTAGAATGTGGGTGGGATGGTTAGGATGGGGTGGGATGATTAGAATGGGGTGGGATGGTTAGGATGGGGTGGGATGGTTAGAATGGGGTGGGATGGTTAGGATAGGGTGGGATGGTTAGGATGGGGTGGGATGGTTGGGATGGGGTGGGATGGTTAGAATGGGGTGGGATGGTTGGGATGGGGTGGGATGGTTAGGATGGGGTGGGATGGTTGGGATGGAAGTGGGATGGTTAGGATGGGGGTGGGATGGTTGGGATGGGAGTGGGATGGTTAGGATGGGGTGGGATGGTTGGGATGGAGGTGGGATGGTTAGGATGGAGGTGGGATGGTTAGGATGGGGGTGGGATGGTTGGGATGGAAGTGGGATGGTTAGGATGGGGTGGGATGGTTGGGATGGGAGTGGGATGGTTAGGATGGGGTGGGATGGTTGGGATGGAGGTGGGATGGTTGGGATGGGGTGGGATGGTTAGGATGGGGTGGGATGGTTGGGATGGAAGTGGGATGGTTGGGATGGGGGTGGGATGGTTAGAATGGGAGTGGGATGGTTGGGATGGGGGTGGGATGGTTAGGATGGAGGTGGGATGGTTAGGATGGATGTGGGATGGTTAGGATGTGGGTGGGATGGTTAGAATGTGGGTGGGATGGTTGGGATGGGGTGGGATGGTTAGAATGGGGTGGGATGGTTAGGATAGGGTGGGATGGTTAGGATGGGGTGGGATGGTTAGGATGGGGTGGGATGGTTAGGATGGGGTGGGATGGTTGGGATGGGGTGGGATGGTTGGGATGGAAGTGGGATGGTTAGGATGGGGTGGGATGGTTAGGATGGGAGTGGGATGGTTGGGATGGGGGTGGGATGGTTAGGATGGAGGTGGGATGGTTAGGATGGATGTGGGATGGTTGGGATGTGGGTGGGATGGTTGGGATGTGGGTGGGATGGTTGGGATGGGGTGGGATGGTTAGAATGGGGGTGGGATGGTTGGGATAGGGTGGGATGGTTAGGATGGGGTGGGATGGTTAGGATGGGGTGGGATGGTTAGGATGGGGTGGGATGGTTAGGATGGGGTGGGATGGTTAGGATGGGGTGGGATGGTTGGGATGTGGGTGGGATGGTTAGAATGTGGGTGGGATGGTTAGGATGGGGGTGGGATGGTTAGAATGTGGGTGGGATGGTTAGGATGGGGTGGGATGGTTAGAATGGATGTGGGATGGTTAGGATGTGGGTGGGATGGTTAGAATGTGGGTGGGATGGTTAGGATGGGGTGGGATGGTTAGAATGGGGTGGGATGGTTGGGATGGGGTGGGATGGTTAGGATGGGGTGGGATGGTTAGGATGGGGTGGGATGGTTAGGATGGGGTGGGATGGTTAGGATGTGGGTGGGATGGTTAGAATGTGGTGGGATGGTTAGGATGGGGTGGGATGGTTAGAATGTGGGTGGGATGGTTAGGATGGGGGTGGGATGGTTAGAATGGATGTGGGATGGTTAGGATGTGGGTGGGATGGTTAGAATGTGGGTGGGATGGTTAGGATGGGGTGGGATGGTTAGAATGGGGGTGGGATGGTTAGGATGGGGTGGGATGGTTAGGATGGGGTGGGATGGTTAGGATGGGGTGGGATGGTTAGGATGGGGTGGGATGGTTAGGATGGGGTAAGTGTTTGGGTTTTATTTTGCTCTTCTCTCCTTCGCATTTTCTTTTCTTTCTGTTGTTGTATAGAGATGTATATTGTATGTATATAGTTATAGTAAATTTAGTATTACTATCTAGATATTTAAAGGGAGTGCTCTACTCGTTAAACCGTTAAGAGTTTTTTGATCACTTCCTTTTACAACTTTTGAATTGTTATTATATGTATTTTCCTATTGTTATAAGTTATCATGAATTATACATTTTGTGATGAAACAAATAAATAAATGAAATGAAATGAAATATGTCCTATGCATTTTATATTATCTCAAAATATTATTCATTACCTCATGCTCATAATTTATCTTTGTAAATTCAATAATTTTTATTCATTTGAACATTCGTATCACGTGCACGACTAAGAACAATACGTGTACGATTAATATTCTGGATACTTAAGAAAAATACGTCGCCAGCTTCTCCGCAAACATTTTAGACTTACCGATATTATCCTTTTTCGAATTCAGGAAGAAACAACTATTGTCCAGATATAACTATCGATGTCAGTCATTACATAGAGTCCGTAGAGTATTGGCCAGACGATAAATCATATAACAGTGCAGCCAGCTTTCGATGCAAGACTGGCTTCAGTCTCAGCGCAAATGCGGATCTAATCTGCTTAGGTTCAGAACAGTGGAGCGGCGATGTTACAAGCTGCATTCCAGACCGTAAGTAATGCCAAGCTAGCTAGTTTAAAGACAGGTTCAAGGGGTAGAGCGTACGACTGATATGCAGCGGAGGTTCTGGTTTCGAGTCTCACGAGATTCAATCAAGGAGATTTTTCAACAGCCTTAGAAACAGATACTTCTGACATCGCGGCAGAAGAAAGTTCACGCTTCCTGGTTGTCTAAACAATATTCGCTGGTAAAAGAAGCCTTAAACAGTTAACATGGAGTGTTCATTCACTTCCCGTGTGGGTCTAGTTAAGGTGTTGATCTCACGTTGCTGCCTGAGAATTGTACAGGAGCGCGACGAGGCTTTAGGGGTTACACGTTATAAAAACCGATGTAGTAAATTATCATCTTAGAATTTTTAAAGAAATTTATCTTAACTATGCGTCACCATGCGAGCTAGCAGAATGTAATCCGCACCCTAGCCATTCATATATAACCTATACAGCTACAATAAGAGCTCAATTTTTGGGCACTTTCCTTAAAATTTCATTCAATTGTTTGTAAATGTAAGTGAAAATTCGTTGATTTTTGTGCAATTTCCGGGAAATTTCGTTGATTTTCAGGCACTTTCCTTAAGCTTTCGGTAAATTGTTTGACAATTTTTGGAAAATTTCTTTAAAATTTAGGGATTTCTTTTTAATTTTGAGGAAATATTATATAAATTGGGGGGAAATTTGTTGATAAATTTTACCAAAACAGCAAATAATTTCTCCCAACTCTCCTTCAATTTTACCTTCAAATTTTAGAGAAAAAAAATTAGGGGGGGGGGGAGGGAAATTTCTTTTAAAACCTTTCGGGGATTCTCCTTAAAATCTTGGTCAACTGTTTGTCAATTGTAGAAAAGTTTCGTTCATTTTTGAAAATTTTGTTCAATTTTCGGAAAATCTATAACCTTTTAAGACAATGTTCTTCAATTTTGAGGAAATTTTTGTTAATTTTTTGGAAGATTTGTTGACAAATTTGATATTTTGAAAAAGTTACAAAATATTTTTCCCAAATTTTTCTTTAATTTTACCAATTGTTTTGATTTTATATTAATAATTTCCTAATTTTACTTCTCAACCGGTCAAACTGGGAAGGTGAAATCTCCTCACGTCACATTATTATTATCTTATTCTCATACAAAAAAGTGTGTGGGTTGTGTGTGTGTGTGGGGAGGGAGAGAGAGAGAGGGGGTAGCCCTCGCGGTCTCCGTCTGCTAACCAGTAAAGAAAGATTAACAGTCTATAGTAATAAAATAACATAATATTAGCATTGTTAATTATTATCCTAAAAACGTACGATATTTCTGTAATTATCAAACATTTAAACTTTTATTTCTCCGACAGGTATTTGTGGAAATCCTCCAGATGTTCCACTGGCTTTCATTGCGATGCCACCGGAGTTCTATACCGTAGGAGATTTGGCTTATTACTCATGTGACTTTGGGTATTACAAGCGTGGTTCTGGCTACATGCAATGCACCGAATCATTGACTTGGAGTGATGTCAATTTCGAGTGTTTTCGTAAGTAGAAAGGCTTAAATACGAATATAGGTGGGTTTATATATTTGGGTGTGTGTATAAAGATCTGGAGACTTAAGTATACCAACGAACAATAGGTTAGGGGGTAAATATCCGTCTGGTAACAATTACTTTGTTCAATATCGTAAAAAACTTAGGCATATGAGTGAAAGTAAAATTGTACTGACTTCATAAAACAAAAAAATTGTTTTATATTGAAGGACAAGTTACCAATTCATGAAATATATAATGTTTTTGCTCAAACCACAAATCAACATAGATTTTGAACGCGTTTGCCGAAACAGAGCGTTATAAAATCGATACAATAATCATTGTGTGTCTATTTTGCTGAAGCATTCAGATCATGGCGCTGGAAATGACCCAATTCTTCAAGTTCTTCCATTACAACGTGCTATTTCTTCAAAAAATGTCATTGATATTGGTGTTATTTCTTAAGAGTCAAGAAACCTAGACACACTGGAAAAATTATTTTATACTAAACTTATTCTCAATCTGCACCACACTCTTATTGTGAGTGTTCCATACAAAAAGCAAAATACATTTGTGTATATTAAAGGATAGGCCTACCACCTTTACAAACTGTAAATCCAATTAATACTGTTCCCTATGCTATAAATCTAGAGGACGATTTTCAGGGCACAACATTATTAGGAAAGAATAACTTTTTCATAAAAGTTTCATTCTATTGAGAAGAAGACTATATGTGACAGTTCTTATCTCGAGAATTAGATATATTATCATTATAGCAAAGAGTTGCGGAGACCCAGGATCCGTTTCTAACGGTCAGATACAAGGAACTATCTTTACTTTCCTGAGTCGGGTAAGATATATTTGCAACATCGGACATGAAATGACGGGAACATCTTATCGAGCTTGCCAATCTAATCAAGAATGGAGCAACCAACTCCCTCAATGCAACCGTAAGCATTTAAAAGAATTAATTATGGAGTCTAATACGTGCACTTTGTGTACAAATGGAACCATGATATAGTAATATCTATGTATTGTGATTTTACCTGAAATGTATAGAATTTTAAATGAAAGTTAGGAATAAGAGGTTTCAATATTTTCTTCGCAATTTTGTACCTTTAATGATTATTTTTTCCTCGTGTAAGATATCATAATACTAACAGCTCAATATAATAAAAGGAGATCTGTATTTTACGGATGAGAAATAAGATTAGTCATGTTTTTTTACAGAAGTAGTTCATTACTGACTGTTAAATAATTCGAACGCCTTCCCCCAACAGTTTACTTTTGTTAATAATGCTGAATGGTATCTAAATATCTTGAAATACAATTGAAAACACAAAATATCAATAAAATGTTGGCCTGTGACTGTATAGAGAATGGTGTAAATTACATTCGATTTAAATCATACATACAGAGCGGTAATTTTGGGGGTGAGAGGGGAAGGGGGGAGGGGAGTGTAATGAAAATTTCTCCCACATTCCGACAGAACATTTAAATAAAATACAGAAGACTTTCAAGAACATCATCTTCATACTTTGTGCAGGAAAAGTATGGCCCCTTGTCACCCATGCCCCACTTTGTAAAAGATGATTACGGCCCGGCATGCATGCCATTAAGTTTTGTAAAATGCAAGGCATCCTCTGCACTTAAGTTTTTCTTTTATTCTTTATGACACCTCGATCCTATTCTTATTTAGATATGATATTAATATTTTGTACATTCCTTTTGTGACAAGGGGAAGGACCCATAGTGCATAGATTAGATGAATTAAAATGAAATGATAATGTTAACATTGAGTGTGGACGTTCTTGACACGTTCTTAAAAGAAAGCTATTAACAACTACGCACTTTTACAAAACAAATTAATAACTAATACATTAGAACAAATAGAGATTTATCTGATATTTCTATTGGCACAATCCTTTATCAAAACATGAATGCATTGTTCACAAATACTTCGTTGATATTCCTAACTGTTCATCTGACTTATATTTCACTCTTTAAATTTACTAGCGGTTGTCTGCCCTAATTTGGTACATATTAACCACGCAACACAGAGAGGAGTCGATTACACATATGACAACGTTGTTAGGTTTGATTGCGACAATGGGTACAGAATGGATGGGCCCAAAGTGGATGGGTCCGATGCGGAGTTGTCCAGGTGGTTACGTTGTCAAGCGGATGGGAGTTGGAATAGTTCACAATCTAATTGCACGGGTAAGGATTTGACAATTTTAGTTAAGCCCTTTAAGTAGCGTATGCATTGCTATTATTTGCTTTTCAGATCTCGTAAGGGTGTTGGGTGGGAGGAGTTCAAAAGAAACTGCATTTTCTCGCTATTTTTGTGACAATTCATTGTGATTGTGACTTGTTTTCACAATACAGCAATACCTCATGGTTTACTGTGTTTCTAGTTATTTCCTACTATATGAAAATATACACAGGCCGAAAATTCTCTGTGTATTCTCCTTTAAATTAGTTACGAAATTAATTCTTTTTTTTGTAATGATAACCTGAACATATGGTAAGCACAGGCGAAAGATTATCAATATTTTTTTAAGTTCTAAGATCATGGAGATAGGTACTAGCTTTAAGGCTACAAGCTAGTGAAAAGTAATTAAGTACTAAAATTGTCGTTTATATGTTTAAGGCGCAGCAGGAGTGGATACACTTTTAATTCCAGGCATAATCTTTAGGATTCGGATAAATTTAACGCGGGGGCGTTGTTATTAACCCCACAAGGGAATCGTCACATTCTATCATTACAAGAACTGTAATGTCTTTACTTTTACTACTTTTGAAGTTTTTTACTTTAAATTTTTTCAGAGGTAAAATGCATCGATCCGGGAATTCCTTCTAATTGTTCCAGAGATAACTCAAAAAGATACTACGGCTATCGGGAAACCATCACATATTTATGCCACGAGGGATATGAAATGAGGGGGAATAACCATCATCGTTGTACAGAAACAGAAACGTGGTCTAGCGATCCTCCATTCTGTCAAGGTGAGAATGATATATTGTATTCTAACTTTAAACCAATTTTGCTTTATATATATATGTAAAAATCGATTCCTCAATGAAAAATGATTTGGTGTTCTGGACAATTTAAGTTTGCGAAACTTTGATAAACATTATATTGTTTTATGTTGTACGTCTCTTTTGATTTTGAATGATGTTTTAAAAGTAACCATTCCTTTCATACATTTTCTACTTCAAAATAGCTACATGTATAAAGCCATCTATTCCAAATAGCTCGCCAAGAATAAGAGGTGGGGAAAAGTTATATGCCGACCATTCATTTACCTATACGTGTGGAGCAGGCTTCACGAAAAATACAAGAGTCAGTCCGACATGCATTCATACTACGTGGATCCCGTCCCCAAAGTGTTGGTCACGTAAGTCTTAAAGCCCTAGAAGCTCTAAATGTTTTAACCACGGTGAGAACAAGAACGTGTATGGTTCATTGAATGGTATGTATCATACAATTTTCCATTCTTTGAAATCAGGGATGACACGTGCAGATGCCGAAATTATTTCAGATAATTAGGAAATGAAGTTCCGAACAGCAAGAAATTATTCAGACAAATAACATTCGACTTGCATCATGGAGATCAAATTCAAGATAAAACGCTGGTGCTTTTTGAAATGTTTTCTTGCTACTTATCTGTTATTTTGTTTAAATGTTAAATAATTGGCGGTTTGGACCTGAGCCCAGGAAATTCATCATTTCAAATGATATTGCTAAGGAAAAATATGATTCTTGATTTTAGGATACCACCATGAGTAAAATTATTTAATATCCTATAGAAACAATTTAATTGCAAATTTTAAGAGGCATTCAATTTAACGCAAAACAATTTTTTTCTTAAATATCAGAATTATCTTTTTAATAATCAAAATCTCAGTATATGTAGAAAATGATATGGGCAGAAGGCTCAAATTCTGTATGTAATTTTTTTCTTTCGATTTCTTTCATGAATTTAATTTATTGTAAATGCTTTGCTCCTCACATGACTTAAGATCATTGCCCAAAATAACTGCTAGTTCCCAATGTTTATTTAGGAATATATTATAAACGATGTAAATGTAGCAGGCAATTGATCACGAGATGATTTGTCTCCTGTATAACCTGTCTATATTTAAAGGTACGTTTCATACTTTCAGGTCCATGTTCTCAATTCCAAAATCTGCACCTGTTCCTACGCATCAGTTACAATCAACCTTCAACCAATGATATCGCTCATGACAACGAGGTTAAACACAACACTCTTGCAACACCCAGTTGCTCTAGACAAGACGGATTCAGGTTGGATGGAGTTTATAGCCTAAGGTGTAATAGAGGAAGATGGGAACCCAGTTCTAAACCGTCATGTGCATTTTGTTAGTAACAGTGATATCCGTTTCTTGTTTTAATTGCCTTTACAATTCATTATGGTATATTGTGTAAAAATAAGAATGGTATTGTATTTATATACAATATCATCTACACATAATGGAAGTAAAAGATCCCGGTAGTCAGATCGTCGGTCCCGTACTGAAACGGTACCGGGATCTCAGCCAGGTTGTGTTATGTCCCTGATCAAGGCACTTTATCCTATTTGCTTCAATTAACTCTGCTGTGAAATGAGTAATAGCTTCGGCTGGCGACATTACCTGCGATGGACTGCTAGGAATATTACCTGCGATAGAATGGTGTCCTAACAATTTCACCCGTTTAACACCATCGAAACCGTGGATAAGCATCGGCTCTATAAGCCCTCGAAGCTTTATGGGATTCCACTAACTAATGTCGATATATAAAATTACAGAAATATGTATGCCATTTTGAAATGTGTTACAACGAAAACGCTCAGAACGAAAAATCAATTTTGTGTAAAGACCGCAATTAAGCCCGGAGCATATTTAATGTCAAAATAAATTTATGGTATGAAAGTTGGTGTTAAATATTTTTGATTCAGAAGAACTAATGGTTTCCATTAGGGTAAAATAAAATAAAACTTATTTGAAAGTTTATAATTTACTTTAAGACATAACTGTTAAGCTCTTACAAACTCTTATTAAGTGATTAGCTGTGTTTCTTTTGGAGAACTGGAAACCTCTACAGTGTATGTTCCATTTTTCACGACAGGTTTGTAGTTTCAAAGAAATGAGCTTTAGAGCAATCACGTAGTCTCTTCTTTACTTTTTTGTGAATACTTTTGTACAAAACAAATTCTTGGTGAAAACGTTCGTGACTGCTCGTTGATTCCCTTTACAGATATATGTCCTGATGCTAACAATTTTGCAAATGGAAATGTTACATATAGTGGCAGTACCGACAACACACTCCATCATGGAGTTACTCGCAGATTTGATTGCAACAATAGGTACCATTTGGTCGGTACGGCAGAGAGTGAATGCAGAATTGGAGTTTGGAACACTGGAGTGCCTAGATGTGTAGAGGGTAATTGTGAATTTACAATTTCTTACAAAAATGTACTTTTATTTTTTCTTGCAATACCTTAAGTGAAATATTCTTCTAGTTTCAGTAATCTTGAAATGATATATTTCCAAATATTCAAGTAAAGAAAGAGTTTCCAGTAAAAATTATGGGATTAAGGAAATACAGAGGATGTTTTTGTTGGTTCGGATAACTGCAAATGTTATTACTTTTCTTTTAGATCCATGTAGTCGCTTCGATGATCTTCACGATCAGTTAGTCATTACTTACAATCCACGTAATGCTGGTGCTATGAATGTAAACCACAACACTGTGGCAAGAGCGGTGTGCTCTCGGGAAGACGGATTCCGTTTAGTTGGAAGTTCTTTTATTCGTTGTACTAAAGGACAATGGAATAAAGCTAAACCTTCATGCACATTATGTAAGTTTTAATATAATTTCTTATGTATGTCGTTTCTTTGTATTTGAGAGCTGTTTTCATTCGATCTTTTGAAGTGTTTCATGATAATTGAATTATCCGAAATGAAATACTGTTAAGATGATGAAGACAAATCGTAAATAAGCTTGCAGATCCATATGTTTATTTAGGGGATTGTTGCAACTCTCGCCAAAAGTTAAACAAATGTAACATGATCAAAAAATAGAGGAAAAGTTAAAATTTTGCTATACGCCGTTGTTCTACTTTTCAGATCAATTTAGCCTCCGAACAGTTAAACAAAGTACTATTTTGACAAACTATTCGTCAAAATACTGATAGACTACTAACATTTCTTGCTACGGTGACTCTCCCCTATTCTAGAATTTTTTTATAATTGATATGAGTAAAATATGAGGAAAACGTGAATAGCGAGAGTATATTTCTATGTGTATTTTCTTATTGTACTTTTAAAAAGGAACACCATGTAAGGAAATCAAATTATTGGTTTGATGATGTCACTACTTAACCACATTTACAAACAAATATCTATTATCATATTATTAATGTCTTCCTACTGAAAGACACTTGCAAATGATGTACGATTTGCAAATTCAGATGGAGAGAACAGCGATTATGCGCTATATTTTACTGCTACCAGAATCTAGTTTCATTCAACAACATATTCGGACACAAGGGTGTCTGATATTTCATTTCACCCACTGTTGCAAATTTGTGTTCATGAAATGCTTTAATTTTCTTGTTTCAGATACATGTCCTGATGACGTTAGTAGTTTTGCAAATGGAAGAGTTGAATATCTTGGAAGTAATGATGACACACTTCATTATGGAATTACTCGAGGATTTACTTGCAATGAAGGGTACCACTTAATTGGAACGGATGCAAGTGAATGTAGAATTGGTGAATGGAACGCAAGAGTTCCTATATGTGTAGAGGGTAATTGATTTGATTGGCTCGATATTTAAATTACATTTTCAAGTCTAATGCCGAGCTGACAACAACAATTCAAGTTATCCTGAAAATCAAGGTTTTCAAGATAGATTATTATTTGAATGACTATCTTCGAGAAATCTATACAAATTTGATAATGTGAGGTAGCATGGTTTGATTTGTAGCGCCGTACAACATCAAGCGATATATCACATAAAGATGTAGATCAACCAGTTGTCGATTTGAGAGTGTAGAAATACTTAATAAGAATCAACATTGATCTAGAAAACTGAATGCATCGCCTGGTTTCTAATATCATATGTTGAAATTAAATTCCATGAAATACTCATATTTATGCAGAATCTTAGATTCTCTGACATGTTTAATGTTAGCTTAAGTCATAATACACCAACTAATACAGACAAATTGAAGACACAACATTATTGTGAGTTCCTTAGATTTGAGAGATATAATATTCCAAATAGAAGTACCTCTGGGCAATTAGCAAATACAGAACTTCACATGTTTTACATATTCTTTGCATATTGTTGATGAAATATAGAAGTTTGTTTAAGGTATACAGCATCAAATCGGTTTTATTTCTAGATCCTTGTCATCCGTTCAATGAACTACACCGATATGTAAGGATTCGTTACAATGAGCCACGAACAGGAGAAATTGCCACAAATGGTGATGTTAGACATGGAACTATTGCAGTAGCATCTTGTTCAGAGCTAGCAGGATACCATCTAAGAGCTAGAAATGGCATAGTACAATGTGATAAAGGGAGTTGGAACAATGATAAACCGTCATGCAAAATATGTAAGTAAGGTTGTTAGGTATTCATATTACTGTATACAATTAACATGTTTTACTACTTTAAACCGAATAATTTGAAAAAATGTTATTTGCTCAGAAAAAAAAGCTTCATATGACAAGTAAGTTTAAAAATAAATGCTATCTTTAATATTGTAAATATCCAATATAAGATATACCAAAGAGCCCAAAGTTTAGCAATAGTGATTTGTTGGTGTTTTATGATGTCTAGAAGATCATAATAATCAGATTTTAAAATCTAATTCCTTTTGAATTGAAAGGAAAGTAGTAAGAAATTTAACCTTCATCAATGGTTAGTTGACTAATACAATAAGTCTTACGTGAAAGAAGAAAGTAATTAGAATTAGAGTACAATAATGAAAGTCTAATACGAATGCGCAAAAATTAACATTTCAAATGTATGAAATTGTAAAATTGAATACACATTTAACTCTTCGATAAAAACACACTTTCGTCATACTGTAGACTGTTTCGTGAATGCAACGTCAATGAATTAATTATGTAAATCTGTCATGAAAATTGTAATATTATTATAATGACATTCTTTTACATAGTACATGCGCTCTAAAAATAAATTGAAATATAACGCAAAAATAATACTAGTCCTAAAAGTAAAGCAAGTTGAAATACACAAATATATTTATAAATAGCATGATTAAGCAGATTCTTGAAAACACATGAAGTGTATAAAAAACAATCAGAATAACAAGAGAAAAGATGAGTTGTCATAACATTTTCAAGGTTATTAATTGAAGAGGCATTCCTCGTGTGAGTAGAGGGGCTATTCCAAAGTTTCGGGGCTGAAAATTGAAATGCTGTTTCACCGTCTAGTCCTAATTGATGAAGGGTTTAGAATAATGATGGCATTATATCTGAGTGAAGGATTTGGTGCTTATGATGAGTAAGTCAGTAACATAGTCTGTAGCAGTACCGTGGTAGGCCTTTTTTGTGAAAAATAAGACCTTTCTATTGGATTCTTTCAGATATAGGAAACCAATGTAATTGGAGCAAAATGGGTTCAATGTGGTGAAGCAATGGAATGAAATAGAACTTATTTGAGTTTTTGCATCCTCTTTGCTAATGAAGGAATTGACTTTATCACTTCATCTTACTTGAATAACTAAAAGTGATAGATTTGTCAATTTTCACTCAATTATTATTTTCCGTTAGCGAGGTCCCCGAAAGTGAAATGGAATGACGACAGAAGAAGTTGAGTCAAACCCTTTCGTGCACGTTAAATCATGATGTTAATGGGATTTTTTGTAGGGAGTTACAAGAGCTT
>JAIGNY010004409.1:0-82500 GCA_020152595.1 Chiridota heheva
CTAGGTTAATGTGACACAGTCACACAGTGAAAGTTATGCATTGTAGGCCTCGCTGTCCTTATTCTTACCCCACATGCCTTTTTTTTTTAAGTGGAAGTCCAGCCGTTTCTTGGGGCGTACTTTTTTGTGAATATCTCAGAAACGAGTGGAAATTTTTGATAGATGTATGTTAATGAAATGTGCAGAATATTAAAAGGAACACATTTATGGCAAAATCCCTACCTGTCCATATACCTTTAATGAAATGTGCAGAATATTAAAAGGAACATATTTATGGCAAAATCGCTACCTGTCCATATACCTTTAATGAAATGTGCAGAATATTAAAAGGAACATATTTATGGCAAAATCTCTACGTATCCATATACCTTTAATGAAATGTTCAGAATATTAAAAGGAAGATATTTATGGCAAAATCTCTACCTGTCCATATACCTTTAATGAAATGTGCAGAATATTTAAATGAACATAATTATGGCAAAATCCCTACCTGTCCAGATACCTTTAATGAAATATACAGAATATTAAAAGGGACATATTGATAGTAAAATCACTACCTGTCCATATACCTTTAAAGAAATGTGCATAATAATAAAAGGAACACATTTATGGCAAAATCGCTACCTGTCCATATACCTTTAATGAAATGTGCAGAATATTAAAAGGAACATATTTATGGCAAAATCGCTACCTGTCCATATATCTTTAATGAAATGTGCAGAATATTAAAAGGAACATATTTATGGCAAAATCGCTACCTGTCCATATATCTTTAATGAAATGTGCAGAATATTGAAAGGAACATATTTATGGCAAAATCGCTACCTGTCCATATATCTTTAATGAAATGTGCAGAATATTAAAAGGAACACATTTATGGCAAAATCGCTACCTGTCCATATACCGTTAATGAAATGTGCAGAATATTAAAAGGAACATATTTATGGCAAAATCGCTACCTGTCCATATATCTTTAATGAAATGTGCAGAATATTAAAAGGAACATATTTATGGCAAAATCGCTACCTGTCCATATATCTTTAATGAAATGTGCAGAATATTGAAAGGAACATATTTATGGCAAAATCGCTACCTGTCCATATATCTTTAATGAAATGTGCAGAATATTAAAGGAACACATTTATGGCAAAATCTCTACCTGTCCATATACCGTTAATGAAATGTTCAGAATATTAAAAGGAACATATTTATGGCAAAATCGCTACCTGTCCATATATCTTTAATGAAATGTGCAGAATATTAAAAGGAACATATTTATGGCAAAATCGCTACCTGTCCATATATCTTTAATGAAATGTGCAGAATATAAAAAGGAAACATATTTATGGCAAAATCTCTACCTGTCCATATATCTTTAATGAAATGTGCAGAATATTAAAAGGAACATATTTATGGCAAAATCGCTACCTGTCCATATATCTTTAATGAAATGTGCAGAATATAAAAAGGAATATTTATGGCGAAATCCCTACCAGTCCATATACCTTTAATGAAATGTGCAGAATATTAAAAGGAACATATTTATGGCAAAATCGCTACCAGTCCATATACCTTTAATGAAATGTGCAGAATATTAAAAGGAACATCTTTATGGCAAAATCGCTACCAGTCCATATACCTTTAATGAAATGTGCAGAATATTAAAAAGAACATATTTATGGCAAAATCGCTACCAGTCCATATTCCTTTAATGAAATGTGCAGAATATTAAAAAGAACATATTTATGGCAAAATCGCTACTAGTCCATATACTTTTAAAGAAATGTGCAGAATATAAAAAGGAATATTTATGGCGAAATCCCTACCTGTCCATATACCTTTAGAGGGGAAGTGACTTTTGTATAATATTTTTATGAATCAAGCTTTAAATCCCCAACTGGTTGTCACATGACCAGCCCTAGCTCTGAAAAGCTGTGAGGAAGTGTCAAAGACATTATTAATGCATCCAATTCCAGTCGAATTTTGACTGCCCATATCATCAATGTCTTTCTTTTGCCAAAATTTGTGCAAAATTTTATGACTTTAGCCTTTTTGAGACCAATTTTTAACTAGAATTGTAGTCCCTGATCACAATGGAACTGCTGTATGCGAAAAATAATGCCGTGAAGCTTATTTTACATTGTTTTGATTAAAAACATAAAGAGCAACTTCCCCCTCTTTATTCATACAGAAATTTAAGTAGGAAAAGAAATCCACACACTGAGACATACCCACTGTGGTCTAGCAGTTAGTGCCTGAGATTGCACTTCCAAATTCCGCGCAGATGCGTGGCTTTGTTTTTCCAAAAATGGTGATATTTTTTTCTTATTTTCATTGTTTTTGGATGTTCAGTTTTGAGGAAACAATGTAGACTGGTATCAATGGAGAAAAAAATTTAACAAACATAAATATGTAAAAATATCCTCCATTTTCATTATTCACAAGAAATGATACAAGCTCAAAAAATTGGGCAATTTTGACCTAATTTTTGCCGAAAATCTGCATATTTATGTCAATATTTCTTTAACTTGAATTTTTTATTGAAAAGTTTATTGTCTTAGCATTCATATAAACTAAACTTTTAGTGATAGAAAACAAAAAAAAGTTGTAAAAATTGATTTAAAAGCAAAAAAATTCCGAAAAATTGCATTCACGTTTGAACACGCTGGGGATATAAACGTTAATGAGCCATTTGAGAGAATCAGAATTCTAAGACATTCAAAATAAATTAAGGAAAATACTAGCTGTCTGCAAATTAGTTTTATTTTGGCCAGCAACAATTCAATGCAATATATGCACATATTAGCATCATCAACGTACACCATGGGGAATATAAACCTAATTACTAGCTAAGGAATACAAACACGCTAGCAAACAGCACATAGCACAATTCACCCATGGTTTGATATACATCTTCAGATTCAATTTTCATTATTATTTTCATTTGATTGTTTTGAGTTTTAGTTTGTTTTTTTTTCTTCAAAAAAATACTAACTTGCCATTTTTTGATTGGTTTTTGGAGTTGTCTGATTAGTATCTTCACGAATCATAGTGTTTGGTACAGTGGGCATGCAACAGAAAGATTTGTTTCTAGAGAATGAATGTCCCCCACCCTCCCTTACCCCAGAAGGGCAATATTAAAACATGTGTGATACCAGTTTTACTCTGTCAAACTATATTTTATCAATTTTGACCACCACAGTCAAAGTACTTAATACATCAACCGTAACTAAGGCCTCTCATACTTGCAATTGTTTAGACAATTTAAACATTATTTCTTTGTATGCCTAATTGACCACTGACTGTAAGTAGTGCATGTTTGTTATGCTTATTTAATAAGTAGAACTAGTACAAAGGTTGCATGTATAATTAAACCAAGCAACTGGACTGAAAATCATTAACATTTTGTCTTGGAATCTGCCATGGTCACAGCTCCATCAAAAGATGCAATGTTTAGAGTGCAATTTTATATACTTAATTTGAGGAAAATTTAGCTCAGTGAAATTGATTATGTAATGTATGTTAGTTGTTTGAAGCATCGAGAAATTACAAGGGGTAATTGTACAATGTGTGTGTATGGACCCCAAAAGATTACTTGTTTACTTAGTTCTATATTCCAAGTAATTTATACTCGGGCCAATGACCCAGACCCATCAGGCTGGCACGTATCCCAGTTTCTTTAGCATAAGCAGATGAGAGCGCATGGTTCCTCCTCGATGGGATGTCAGTCAGTTGCAGTTTGACTCCCCAGCAGTGCTGGTACTCATTTACTGCTGAGTTGACTGAAGCAAACTAGACTAAAGTTTCTTGTTTAAGGACACAATGCAGTGCTCGCAGCCGAATTTGAACCCAGTACCTTTCACGTACAAGCAAGGCATACCTCAGGGTACCTCAAAATGAGCAGGTTTTTTATTTTGTTATTTATGATTGAAAACTGGTAATCCTTATAACTGATTACTCCCTCTTTTTTGTCCATCCTTTAAGGCAACCTTCAAAATCAGACTGACCATATTTTCTTGTAATTTTGATGTGATTCAATCAGGTTCTCTGCCACTATATAATCTTTGTTGTTGACATACCCGCATGACATAATTCTCCTCCATACAGTGGGGGAGGGGGAATTGGTGGGGAAGAGGAATCAGTGGGGAAGGGGGAGTTGGTGGGGAAGGGGGAATTGGTGGGGAAGGAGGGAATTGGTGGGGAAGGAGGGAATTGGTGGGGAAGGAGGGAATTGGTGGGGAAGGAGTGAATTGGTGGGGAAGGGAGTTGGACCTACTCTCCTTTATGTAGGCAGGATTTGCCCACAAAAAGTGGAGGGGCAAAGTCACAAAATAAAATTTGCCTACCGAAAATGGGGAGGGGGAGGGGAATGATAAATCACACTTAGATACAAAAGATATAAATTAGGAGACAAAAAAAAGTGGGGGGAAAGCAGAGGTCGCATTATAATTTTTTGCCTGGCATATTTGGTTACGACAAGACCTTGAATTTTGGCGTATTTTGTAAATTTGCCATCGTATGTACAGGGCACTGCGTAATGTACAGGGCATTGCGTTATGTACAGGGAACTGCGTGCTAGTGAAGCATGCAAGTAATTGTTAACACACACACTTGTGTAGGCCTGCCTCGCTAAAGTGAATAAAAATTGTGCTTAAAATACCAAAAACATTAAAAAATCGGACTATTATTATCATAAAAATAATCAAGGAAAAGTTCATACCCAATCCTAGTATAATGTTGATTGCTGAATCATGAAATTTGTGTTAACAATCCCAAAATAAACTAGAAAATACTTTTGTTTATCATATCAAAACTTTAATGAGGTTTTAGTGAACTTTGACTGATTGTCAACGATAATATACTATTAAGATCTCGAACACGCCTACTTCTTAACAGTATAGTAACTTGACTTGCAGATTGTGATCACTTCACAGATACACGATCAACACAATACAGGAGGAAAGTAGAATCCTAGCTAATAATATTGTTGACAATTGACAGCCTGCATTCAAAACAACATCAAAACTTTCACGTACACTGTACAGTGTATGTACTGTACACTATGCATAGGGCCTATGTACTAGCCTATATGTGTTTATGTATAGCACTACGGGCATATTGAATCATTCGACTGTTAGTCTCATAGTTGTGTCATTTTTCTTTTATTTATGAGGTAATTCAAAAAAATTTGGGTGTGAAATAAAGCTTTAAATCGCATCAGAGAGGTGAGATGTTCATGATTTTCACTTTTGTTAATGAAAAACTCTGGCGTAAAATTTCACATGCTATATCTAAATCTTACGACGCAGGTACAACCTATGTCTTAAGAAGTTTTACTTATGGCATAACATTCGACAAATTTGTCGTAAATTTAATCTCTGGGAAAAGACCTCCCCCCTCACCCCTTGCACCCCAGATCCTGCCTATGCTCCTTTATGAAGCTCAATATTTGAACCACAATGCGCATCCCAGAAGTCAAAGATTTAAAAATGCAGTTTACTTTTCAACCCACCTGAAAGTGGGGGAAGAGGTCCTCCTGTGCCCCATTATGACCCCAGTCTCAATCAAATTGATTGAACATCCCTCCTTACACCCCTCATATCCTGGCAGTGATAAATAAACATGATTAAGAAATAAAAGCTTAACTTTAAAAGCTTTTTGTCTTTTACAGAAAGCCGCTGAAAGTCTTCACCGACCGTGAAAACGCCAAGTTCTTTCGTATGTTGGAGCAGCAGTATGTGATTGGAGGTGGAGAGCTCCCTGATCTGGATGCAATGAGGGAGAAGTTTGCTGAGAAGGATCAGCAGCAGCAAGGCATTGTGACACGCAAACAGGTCAGAATAACATTGAAAGCAGACTTATATTATGATTAACCTGAGTTAGATGATTGACAGCGTTTTCAACCAATCACCATAGAATTAGCCCAGCAACAAAATCTGCCTAATTAAGTGGGGCAAACATCCTATGTGGTACTGGTACAGTACAGCTAGTTAGCGGCGTGTGCTTATGTAGTCAATGCAACTTACTGTAAAAAACATTTTTTTTCACACAAACTGAGTGACGGCAAAATGGTAAACAAAAATTGTGCTTACATGCCTGCTGCGGGCTTTGTAAATCTAATTGCTCTTACCCAGAACACTTAGCAAACTGAATTTTGTTTATCCCTTTTGCTAAAAACTTCAAAGATCCGGAGAAGGGCCATAAATGGACCAAAGCTTGCGGCAGGCCTTGCGAACATCTAAATGTCAATGTATTGGTAATGCACGATTGCGGATTTAAGGATTGTTTGCCCCCACCTAGATACCGTGTTGCTATGGTGGGTGTTGCTTATTTAGTAACTCAAGAGATGTCAATTTAAAGCTCCATGTATGCATTGATAGCACATGCATACCAGAACGCAGAGAAACTGTGCATGGTGCACTTATATCAGATAATTGTTGTGAAGAAATCATTTCAATAAATCTTTGTTAAGTGCATGATTCTTCAGAGCTGTGAATGTTTAGGGATTTTAGTAATTGTGTACATGCCAAAAAAGCGAGCGTATATCGTTTACATGCATTTAGTACCATAATTTTCAGAAGTACACGAAAATTGCTCCAATTTGGAAAAAGTATCGACTCCATTGCTCAAATATATGCGGGAATTTTGCTTTCTAAATCATGAAAAGTTTACGTCTACAGCATAAATCATCATTTTTAGGGAAAATATGCATGGAAACTCAGTTTATAAAGAACAAAAAACTTCCCTTCAATGTCATTTAATCTCAACATCACGTAACTTTTTTTCTGTACTCGCTAAAGCTTTCACTGTGAAAATCTTGCATATTATGATACCTACCTCACCGTAAAACATTTCAAAACTACGCCATCACCCTGGAAGCTCTGATCCATACCAGTCCTCTCAAAGAAATGGCCGCCATCTTTGCAAAGCGCACAGAATTTCAGCTCTGTTAAAATATTTTTTTGTTTGTTTATTTTGCAATATTTGTTCTTTCTTGCAATATTTCTTTGACTCATCTGGTACTATTTACATGTAAATGTACTGATTGTCGCGATTCAAGTATTTTGACAGTGTGTGTTTTGGTCAATTTGACAGCTTGTATAATGGGCCTTGATTGAGTGGGATTTAAAGCCTTACATTATGGCCTATTGCTAATTTCACAGTTTACCGCTGCACATTTGCGGTGCAATTCACAAGTTACTCAGATTTTGGTGAAATCAAAGTGCAAAATATCCCCATTCATGGATGATTACTGCGCATTTGTGATTCTTGCATTTAAAAAGGATTATGCGAATAATTATTAATTAATTATTGTAAAAGTTATTGATTGGAATATTGACATCCAAATGTGGGTGTGATTTCAATCATGAATGATATTGGGTTTCAACGGCAAGACTGACTATGAAAAACAATTACTCGCAGTAAGCATTTAGTAAACATTTACAAGGAATTGCGAGCGTGTAGCGTGTACACGCTAAACGGACACAGCTTCTTACTTAAAGGATTAGTCCATTGGTCAAGCAAGTTTATCATCTATGAAAGAAGACTTAAAAAGAAACAAAATGGTGAAGAAAACATTCACAAATCTTGTTTCGTTAAGGGAAATTCAAGTTTAATGCTCTGTCTTATCTGTGTAAAAATGACTGGTGTAGTAAATCTACACTTGGCATCTTCATCTTCACATTCTTAACAATTGTTGATGTATTTTAAAGTAAGTTTATTTAATTGTTTCACTATTTGAATTATTTTTTCTCAAACTTTCTTCAGGTGGTATATTACAAATACCCTTCCTATAATTCAGTTTTACTACTTTTCTGACATATCCCACGGTTTTGAAGCCACAAAATTGCAGGACAAAATATGATAGAATACATAAAGACTTTGCGGAATGTGAGGTTATGACATCACAACTAGTCTGATTTCTGTCATTTCTACACAAATGATACCAAACTATAAACTTAGATGTCTCCTTAACAGAATAAGATTTTTGGATGATTTCTTCACTATTTTGTTTCTTCTAAAGTCCTCTTTCCTAAAAGATGAACTTGCTTGACCCCTGAACTAATCTTTTAAAGACTTGATCCCATGGTGCAAGCAAGTATTTACTTTTCCAGCCCTGGTCAAATCACTTTGGCAATATTCTGCTGTAGCTCTAGATATGCTAATTTAGATTTATTTTACCAAATACCAAGGTATTTTATTTGATAAGAAATATGGTATCATACAGCAAAAGTGTTCACATGTGTTGTTTTTTCTATCTCACAACTCATCAGCTCCTTCAAAGAAGATTATTTTTCTCTTTACCCAGATTGATGAGGTATGCCTGTATTTCAGATGCCCAGTACAAGGGTCTCTCATGGATAGAATACTTCAAAGATGTGACACAGGTGGAGGAGAATTAAGGTATTTTTTGATTTTTTTAAATTAAACATTTTTAGCTTGTGTGAACCTTATTGTGAAAAGTGAGTTGTAGGGATTAGTCACTTTCAGGCTTTCAGACCTTGTTAGTTCTTTAAAAATGAAAAACACATATCTGTATTGTGGGTGAATTCTTCTTGGTTGGATTTTGACATTATTCCTTTATTCTTCTTAGACTGATATATAGGCGGGATTTGAAGTGGGCACTTGGCACTTGCCCCCCCCCCCCTACCCACTTTTTGTTTTAGAATTTGTATATTTTGTATGGTGATTTTTTGCATCTATGCATGATTTTGAAATTTTTCCCCCCACTTTTGACTTTGCTCCCCCTCCCCCACTTTTAGTAGGCAAATCGAATCCATACTCTAATACTTGTTTTGACCTTATTTCAGTCACAAGAATAATATTACAATTTGGCTCAAAGTGTTGCCATATTTGAAGTCAAATGAGACTTAATTTCCAAGAAAGTTTGGTGTTTTATTGTGAACTATTAGAAAATACAGCACTGAAAGAGAGGACCTCAAATCAACCAATCAGAATGCTTGAAAAAGTTTGCTATTAGCACATATCTGTTGAACATGTATTATTACCAGGGGTACTCCCAATCACATGCATTTTAAATATTAAAATTGCCACCCAAAAAATCTAAAATACTTGATGTCACTTTTGTGGTTGTTAAAATATTCATTGAGGTATAGAAATTGTTCTATTTGTATTTTTCTATTGCATAGTGAATGCCCACCTCTGATATTCTCCAATGCCAATTTTTAGATATCAATGGCACCCTTTTATGGCATTTTTGAAAATGTTAAATATCATTGGCTTGTTTTACCATGCAAGATAGAAGTTTTCAGATGGAATGTTTTAAAATCTTGATAATATGAACTTGAAGCACCTGCACAATTCCTCTTTGAAGGTCATCCCACTATACATCCTAAATGTTCAAATTTCAAGCCAGGTTTTATTTTTTCAAATGTTATTCAAACCAGAAATTAGGCAGAGCTGCGGAAGAAAAAATAGTGTTTCTTAGATTTCTTGATGAAACAACAGTATATGTGGTAAATATATGCTCTAAAAACATCCTCCATGTAATTGCATTAACTTCGAAAGAGGGAAGTATATAAATATTACATTAATGTTATTTCTGTCACGATTTTTTTGGGGGAAGATTTTTGACACGTTTATTCAGAACTGGGAGAAATTTTATAATTAATTCCAACTCTGGAATCAGGTCTTTTGAGGAAAACTTTTCATTGTTACCATTTTCTTTCAAGTAAGATATAAAATTGCTATTGAGACCTAGACTTTTTGCAGTTGGTTTGAGGCGAGAAACTTGAAAATAACAGCAACAGTCCATTAGGTTAATTTTTTTTGACACCACCACCGACAGACAACGATGACTGGCGTGACAAAATGACTTTATGATTCTCTAGTTACAGGTGTAATTACCTTTTATTCTTGGTAAAATTACATCATCATGGGAGTGCAGTAAGCCAGTGGTTAGGGCATCAGTCTCATACTCGAAAGGTACTGGGATCAAATCTCTAAGAGGCCTTTGTGCTGTGTCCTTGAGCAGGACACTTTATCTCATTTGCTCCAGTTCAGTCAGCTGTGAAATGAGTACCAGTTTTAGCTGGGGAGTTAACCTGCGATGGACTGGTGTCCCATCCAGGGGGAGTCAAATACTCTTGTCTGTTTAGCACCAATGAAACCGGGTATAAGAACCGGCTCTATAAGCCCTGGAGGCTTGATGGGATTTAGCTTTTTTACTTTGAACAATCACAGCTTATTTTATTCCTCCATCCAGCTGGGTAACATTTGTAGACATCCTGGAAAGAGCCCAGCCGCTGAATAGTACACGACCGACCAAAGTAAAGATTGAGTTCAAATCTGAAGACACAACCAATTCTCAGAGGCCCACCACTTGGCCCACTCACAGCACAGGGATCGCCTCAAGCAGACAGTCTCTTGGTCTACGAGACCGTCCGAAGCAAACTGTACCTGCTCCGTGGGAATCTAGGAAACCATTAGGGGTGAGGCTATGTGACATTACATTACATGTATGGATCCTATAAGTTATGATATAGCATACCCGATCTGCTATATAGGTAACTTGGAAGCTATATCTACAACAGCATGTCCAATTTCATCCACTTCATGCTCCAAGCAAACTACTATCTGCAAACAGAGTAATAGAGTTTGGAGTAAAATTTGTAGGGCTGTGAACATTTAGCGATTAATTGCTATGTGAAATAATCGTTTACAAAAAACTACTTGCCATTAATGGTTTTTGTTGTTCAGCCTTGCCATTGAAAATCATTACCATTCAAACAACACACAAACATGGCCCACAAAATTCCAATCGATGATGTTTACAAATTTTAAACAGGATTAGAATAATGCTTGTAATCCTTGGTTAATCGCAAAACACTTAGAAAATTGTTTGATTAAATGTTTACAAATTTCATAAATGTTCACAACCCTAGAAATTTGATGTGTCATTTGTAGGTATTGTCTCCATAATCTGTTCCCATAGCAGGTTGGGTAGACCATACGTTGATGATATACAGGATTGTTTGTGTATTGGATGTCTTTAAAAAATGTTTATTTTCAAAATCAAATAAGAACTTATCAATTAGTACAGATTTTGGACTATTTGATAAGGATTTGTCATATCTTGAATTAGATATTTTGAACTCATGAAATAAGAGATATCTTGAATGATGTGATATTTTAAAATGTTGTGAATTGAAGGAAGATGCCTGGCTAATGGGTGTGTATATGTTAGCAAGATACCATGTTCAACGTATAAAGGGCCCCTGCTATTATAAGCGCCCACCTAATATAACTTTAAATAAGTTTTGTTACAGTATTTGCTTAATTTGCATCTGACGCCCACAATATTTTCGTAGTGGTTATTGTAGGGCTAGTATAGAACTACTTATTTTTTGAGAATAAGTGGGTGAGGTTGCTTCGGAACAGAATTGGGTCTTGGTCATTTATAAGAAGTGATTATTTTCAAGTTATTTTTGTTTTGGAGATTTGTTTCATTAAACATGAAATGGATTTGATTTCGCAGAAAACCCTACTTTTTATGCCTAAAATTATAACTGTTGTACTGCTGAAAATTTTCTGTCTACCTGGTTTTTGGTTCGCATGCGAAGCATTTATGTGAACCTATGTAATGGCGATTACGTCCGTCCGGCCGTCCACAGATTTGTCCTGAGATTTCCTCAGAAATGTTAAAAGTTTTTTGAGAATTTCTCAGAATTTCCTTATCAAATGTTAAAGTTTTTTAGAGGTACTTAAGATAGGATTAACCCTTACTCTACCAGGGCTTTAAAAATAGCGGCCCCAATTTTCGTAACTTTTTTTTCATATGCATTTTTGACAACTTTTCTTTCATTTTCTTTCGTTACAAGTTTGGTTGGAATAGATGCTAAGATATTTATCTTTTGAGTAATTAAAACCAATTTAGGAAATATTGGACAAAATTATGCAAATTAAGCAATTTTTGGCTGAATTTGGTCAACAAATGGTCAATCTTTGCAGAAGTATAACTTCTTGTCAGTATTGAAAACAGAGATTTGTGTTACATATTTAGATTGTTTTTGAAATTTCCTTTCCAATGATACTAATTTATAATTTTTAGAAAGAAAGGAAAGATGAAAACACATCAAAAATGATAAAAGTCGAACGTCCCCTGAAAGCTGCAGCAGAAAAATAATTACTCGAACCCGGAGTGCTCGCACGCTAGTCGCGTACATGTCCTCTGCGCCACGTGGTCGTTCAAATTGGAGAGGTGTAATTTTGTTCTTATAGGATAGGTTCTAAATAGAGGGGGTATGCCTTTATTTATATATCAAATGAAAGGAAATTTCAAGCGCTTTCGAACGGCGGTTTAACAAAGCATGCGTGATGTAAGGTTTGGGTTACACGATTTTTTGAGAAAAAACCGGGTCAAAAATGGCAGAAATTCATGAAATTTTGAAGAAATCTCTCCAGAACAAAAGATTGGACGTAGGGATTAAAAAAATTATACCAGAAACCAATACTATCATGTCTTAGGACTTGCGTGTTTGATTTTGAAGCAAAAATATGATCTTGAAATTATCGTAAGATGTAAAAGAGAAAAATAAAAAAATTGATTTTTTTTTTAGCAATTATTGAGTTTTACCCTTTTTCGATAAACTTTTTCTAAAAATTATGTAATAAGACCCCTATTAAAAAGTTTTATTTTGTGAAAGAAATATCCGAGTACTTTTAAATGATACCAAGATTACTCTTATAGGACTGTGGTAAAGTCCCGATTTTATTTTTAGAAAAAGGTGGTTTGAAAACGGCGATACTATCGCCGCGTGGTAGAGTAAGGGTTAAAGACTAGTTCCTTAAAAAGTCTACAATACATTTGATATTTTCTTAGAAGATAACTGTAAAATGATATAATTTTCGAATATTCTTTAGAGATCCTCAAGTCTCTCTTGTAGCATTTGAGATTTGAAATCCTTAAAATTCTTCAAAATATTTGGGCATCAAACAGTTATATCAGGCATGATTTTTTAAACTCCACCTTTATTATTGTGTTCATTTGCATAAAATTACTACAATATATGACCTGACCAGACTTTTTTATTTAGCATGCTTAGTCAGGGAGTGTGACAGGATGTGATTGCATATAAACATAGGGAGGGATGCCATGTGGGACATGGATGGGGGTCATGAGGGACATGTGATATAATATTTACCATGTTGTATACACCAAGGGCTATATCAGGCAAAATTATTTGACTCCACCTTTTTTTCTTATTCAAGAACTCATTTGCATATAACTTATTATATGAACTGACACTTTAATACATAGTATGCTCAATCAGGGACTGTGATAGCTAGGATGAGACTTCTTATGGAGCTTATGGGACGTCATGTGAGACATAGAGTGAGATGACATGTGGGATGCCATGTGGGACATGGGGTGGGATACCATATGGGACATGGGGTGGGAACAGGGTGGAATGCCACATAGGATATGTGGTGGAATGCCATGCAGGACATAGGGTGGATTGCCATGGGATGGAATGTCATGTGGGACATGGGATGTCATGTGGGACATGGCGTCCCACCCCATTTCATCAAGTCATTTGCATTTAAGTTATTATATGAACTGACACTTTTATACATAGTATGCTCAATCAGTGACTGTGATAGCTAGGATGAGACTTCTTATGGAGCCTATGGGATGTCATGTGGGACATGCGGTAGGATACCATGTGGGACATGGGGTGGGATGCCATGTGGAACAGGGTAGAATACCATGTGAGACATGGTGGGATGCCACGAGTAACACAGAGTGTGACATAGGTTGTGATGCCATGTGTGACATAAGGTAGGATGCCATGTGTGACATAAGGTAGGATGCCATGTGTGACATAGGGTAGGAGGCTATGTGGGACATAGGGTGGGAGACCATGGGAACATGGGATGTGATGCCATGTGGTACATAAAGTAGGATGTCATTGGGATATTGGGAAGGATACCATGTGGAACATATGGTGGGATGCCATGTCAGACATCAGGTGGGATGCCACTGATGCAGGACACAGGGAGGGATGCCATGTGGGACATAGGGAGGGATGTCATGTGGTACATATGGTTGGATTAATGTGGGACACACATGGAGGATGGGATCCATGTGGGTCATAGCATGGGATGCCATGTGGGACATATGGTGGAATGCCATGTGGGACATATGGTGGAATATGCCATGTGAGACACTGTGTGGTGAAATGCCATGTGGGATATATGGTGGAATGCCCTGTGGGACATATGATGGAATGCCATGTGGGACATGGATGTCATGTGGGACATGGGGTGGGATGCCATGTGGGAGATTTGGTGGAATGCCATGTGGGACATGGGGTGGGATGCCATGTGGGGATATGGGTGGAATGCCATGTGGGACATGGGATGGGATGTCGTGTGGGACATGGGGTAGGATGCCATGTGGGACATGGGGTGGGATGCCATGTGGGACATGGGGTGGGATTCCATGTGGGTCATAGGATGGAATGCCCTGTGGGGCATATGATGGAATGCCATGTGGGACATGGGATGTCATGTGGGACATGGGGTGGGATGCCATGTGGGAGATATGGTGGAATGCCATGTGGGACATGGAATGGGATGTTGTGTGGGACATGGGGTAGGATGCCATGTGGGACATGGAGTGGGATGCCATGTGGGACATGGGGTGGGATGCCATATGGGACATGGAGTGGGATGCCATGTGGGACATGGGTTGGGATGCCATGTGGGACATGGGATGGGATGCCATGTGGGAGATATGGTGGAATGCCATGTGGGACATTGGATGGGATGTCGTGTGGGACATGGGGTAGGATGCCATGTGGGACATGGGGTGAAATGCCTTGTGGGACATGGGGTGGGATGCCATGTGGGTCATAGGATGGGATGCCCTGTAGGACATATGATGGAAAGCCATGTGGGACATGGGGTGGGATGCCATGTGCGAGATTTGGTGGAATGCCATGTGGGACATGGGATGGAATGTCGGGTGGGAAATGGGATGGGATGCCATGTGGGACATGTGGTGGGATGCCATGTGGGACATGAAGTGGGATGCCATGCCATGTGGGACATGGGGTGGGATGTCATGTGCGACATGGGGTGGGATGCCATATGGGTCATGGGGTGGGATGCCATGTGGGACATAGGATGCCATGTGGGACTTAAGTGTGAGATGCCATTTTTATTATTGGCTGGATCATATGATATGGGTGTCAATTTGCATGGGCATGCGAACCATGACGGTATTTATTGTTCTAGTTATATAATAATATCATATATTAGCTTGCGTTGCCTCTACCTGTCCATAAAGCTTTAAACCAAGTATTAAATTAGATAAACTTTCACTTATGGCTTAGAATTCATGCATTGATGTCAATTTTTATTTACAGAGGTTAGAGACAAGGTCCCCTAAAGAAGCCGTGACGGAGGTCGAAAATGAAATAACTCGATACGATACCCCCACTGACCTTCATGTATCCCCCGTCCCTCTTCCATCCACCACAGACAGCAACAGCAGACACCAAAGAGATCAACTACGAACCCTCGCCAGTGAACACCGCAAAAAGAGGGAAGCGCAAGAGAGGGCAGCAGTCATTTATCAGCAGCAGCAGCAAAAGCGAGATGATTCGGAGCCTTGGTTTGATCGGTTTATGCATCTAGCAAGAGGTTTATACAACAGTGACAGCACAAACACAGGTATTTTGGACATCCTACAATCTTGGACAAAATTGTTGTCACTTTCTTTCCCTTTTACTTCATCTAAAAATTGCTTGAAACGAAAGTGTGTCAGTATGACCCTCTTCAACTCCAACACTGAGTCATGGGTCTTAAGAACTTGACAACCAATTTTGTCCATGATTGTAGCTTCTTCTTTTATCATGAATAAAGAGTATCACATATTATTTTAAAGAGAGAATGTTGTCCCAGGAAAATTGATTGCCACATCATCAGATAATCTGATACATAGTAGTGATGTCACTTCCGTGGTGGTTGTTGATTGGCTGCTAGTATTGGTGTGAATATTTTGACTAAGTCAGAAACTTGGGATTGTGTTGTATATTGGGGTGAGAACAGGAAAATAGGTCTAAATTTGTATGTATAACATTATATTTTTGTGCTTAAATTCATCCTCTTTCTCTCAATAAACTTTCTATGGCAGTTATTTTTTATACAAAATTGTTACGTCTTTCCAGCTGGATTATACCCGTAAAAGAATAAGTATCAAACCAGTTTATTCATGATATTGTTCCTTCTTTCATAGACATACCTCACAACTTCAGACTCAAGTCAAGAAGGATCTTTGCCTCTTAAATGCACAAACCGTGTCAATTGAAAGAACAGCTTCTATTTTCAAAATGGATTTCTATTGTCAAAATAGACTCAAATAAAGCCTTCACATTACCATTATACCCCTGTTTTGGTACTTAAAAAAACTCTGTACCAGAATAGCTAAGAAATTTTTTGTTTGCTATTCTGGTACATAGTTAATTAAGTACCAAAACAGGGGTATAATGGCAATGTGAAGGCTTTATTCGAGTCCATTTTGACAATAGAAATCCATTTTGAAAATAGAAGCTGTTAAAGTGATATATTCAGATATTCCAGGAAGACTTATATGTAAATAAGTGGGTCAAAAGTTAAAGAAAGTTTATGAGAAGTGGTGCAGTGATCTCATCATAACATCTGCCCTTGCCACTTAGATTGACACTACCAAAAAGGATAAGAAAATAGGAATCGTTCATGTACTAGAGAAGCAATGAAAAATAGTTATTAGGGAAAACATTGTGGTGATGGCAACTGCAGATTAAATTAAAAATTTCATTATTTTTTAGTTTCAAGTAAATAAACCTTGATTCAAAAGTACTGTAAGGTTTTATATAAGAAACAAATTTAAGGTTGCATTTGAAATTATAAACTCACTGGATCATATTCAGATATAAAAAATTGTGTTCATTAGTATTATTTTTTTCTTCAGGATTTCTAGAAAGGGAAGAAATCTACAGACTTATCAAAAACTACAATCTGATCTACCAGCTCGGCCTATCAATAGGGCATGTTCAGAGTACAATAGCCAGTTATTCCAAGCATGGTAACAAGGTCCCTATTGAGCATGTCTTGGAGGCACTGAGACATCAGACAAAGTGAATCTAATCATCCTCATCCATCCTCTCAAGCAAGTATATGCAATCAATCATAGATGAAACAGCTCTGTAAAACCTGAGGAATAAATCATCGTCATTGAAGTCAAAACTTTTTTTTATGAACATTCAGGTATGTTATAAGCACCTTGAGTTTTGTTTGGTTTATCAAGCTACTCTGAGGCCCTACTAGTATTCTAATAGAGCTAAAAGTGTTCACAACAATGGAAGATGATGTCTGCCAGATGAGCCAGCTTCATGGCCAGCAAGCTGCTCTGAGGCCCCACTAGTATTCTGGTAGAGCTAAAAGTGCTCACAACAATGGAAGATGATGTTTGCCAGATGAGCCAGCTTCATGGCCAGCAAGCTGCTCTGAGGCCCTACTAGTATTCTGGTAGAGATAAAAAGTGCTCACAACAATGGAAGATGATGTTTGCCAGATGAGCCAGCTTCATGGCCAGCAAGCTGCTCTGAGGCCCCACTAGTATTCTAGTAGAGCTAAAAGTGCTCACAACAATCGAAGATGATGTTTGCCAGATGAGCCAGCTTCATGGCCAGCAAGCTGCTCTGAGGCCCCACTAGTATTCTGGTAGAGATAAAAAGTGCTCACAACAAGGGAAGATGATGTTTGCCAGATGAGCCAGCTTCATGGCCAGCAAGCTGCTCTGAGGCTCTACTAGTATTCTGGTAGAGATAAAAGTGCTCACAACAATAGAAAATGATGTTTGCCAGATAAGCCAGCTTCATGGCCAGCATGGGGACAGAGTTTAGCCGGAATGCAAATTGACTACTGGAAATTGATGTCTGGGTTTAGAGTTGGTCAATTAGAAAAAAAATCATGTTAGCCTGATGATTGTTGTGTATGCCACTTGCACTTGTAGATTATTGAATGCTTGATTATAAATTCTGTTTCCTCATAAGGAAAAAAATGAGGGATAACATTTAGACTTGCTTAAAAGTAGAGGCCATGGTCCCTGTGCCTCCAGCTCCACTGGTTAATTAACCCACTTTGGTGTTGGGGCCAAATGGCATATCACACAGGAATAAGTCTTATGATGCTTAAATGGATTAGATATCAAGGTGCTTCCTAATGATGCATATATAGTTTGTCAAAGAATATGCATTCAGCTGAAGTTCAATTCTATTAATAGATATTGATATCTGAGTGTACGTAGCTATTGCCATCTCTAAGTGTAATAAATACTGCTGGGGTAATTCAAGTTTTATGAATATCAGTTATGTAGTTTACTCAAGTAAATTGCTCAAAAACCTATGAAATCCTATTTTTTGTCAATATAGATTCATCGGTGTTGGTTAAAAAGTGACCATTTTACCATGTTTTGATTAAGGGCATCAATAAGCAAATTATTATGCAAATTTGTTATGTAATACAGGGGAACAGTGGTATATATGTAAATCCTTTGTTTTAAAGTAAAAGTGCTATTCTAAAATCCAAAAACTGATCTTCAAATATTTTAAAACTCTTTTAAGCAACATAGAAATTGTTACTTGTCCATAGACCTAAGATATTGTAGTGGGAAAAAAAAGGATTACAGATTGATGTTGAGGCAAAGTGTTTATATGTGTATTTAATGCACGAAGCAAAGGACTTGAGTAGAATGGGCCAAGTAGAATGGTCCAACTTTAGGACGGTCATTCCAAAAGTCCTTTGAACCGCCATTAAATACGCATATTAATCCTCATGCCAAAACAGTAATCTTTTTACCAAATTTTCATGTTAGATTGTTTAAAATGCATAAAAGACAACCAAAGAGAATACAAAATTGAGAATAGTTTACATATATTTTATCGCTTTATTAAAAAAATTACCTGTTTTGAAAATGGAATAAGCAAAATAATCATTGTTGTGCATTAATAGGATTTAACTTTGATAACAATGCAAATACTTTATAGACATTTATTGATATTGTTTAGCATGTATAATGTAGACTTCTTTAATATAAGATAACCCAAAGAAATTAATATTGCGGCATGAAATTGGAGCAAACCCACAGTTTTCCACACTGCTTTTGTTCGTGAAAGAAAATCGAAATAAGTAAAATATTTGGTACAAACTACAATCTTTGGACAAAATTCCTTGAGACACTTAGTACTCAATTGTGCTTTCACTTAAATCTATTGTCAAAATTGTTTCTTTATTTTTCGTATAAAATATATTTATTGGGCCATTGTAGACCATGGGGAATATTGATTTATAGATGACATTAACAGCATGATTTTAATTCATTTCCACCTCTTTGCCCTCCTCCACACTGACAAGCATCACCCTCCTTTCCCCCATATTATGTTGAAATATATATATATATATATATATATATATATATATATATATATATATATATATATATATATATATATATATATATATATATATATATATATATATATATATATATATATATATATATATATATATATATATATATATATATATATATATATATATATATATATATATATATATATATATATATATATATTTATATATATATATAAATATATATATATAAATATAAATATATATATATATATATATATATGTATATATATATATATATATATATATATATATATATATATATATATATATATATATATATATATATATATATATATATATATATATATATATATATATACATATATATATACATATATATATATATATATATATATATACATATACATATATATATATATATATATATATATATATACATGAATACATATATATATATATATATATATATATATATATATATATATATATATATATATATATATATATATATATATATATATATATATATATATATATATATATATATATATATATATATATATATATATATACATGAATACATATATATATATATATATATATATATATATATATATATATATATATATATATATATATATATATAGCAAAAATTCATTGATTGTATATTTTGATTTCTATAAATACTAAGTTAGTGTCTCAAGTATTTTGTTTGAGACTGGGACGCGGAAGTAAAAGTACAAGTCACTGGATTTGTTTTTGGCGTCTTTTATTCATTTGAATTGTGAGGGGGGGGGTGGTGGGGTATAGAATATTTCAATTTTTTTTCAAATAGTGAGTGTCTCAAGTATTTTGTAGATTGAAGATTGTAGTTGCATATTTCATGCTTCTGATGTGAGGCTTCCTCTTTTTCATTATTGATACTCTTATGTTGTAGTTTAGAGAACATTTGTAATGTGATTCAGTGATAAAATTACTCCCCCTCCACTCCAGTAAACTTTTTTGATACAAACGAGGTGCATATTTCTTTTTTGACATGAGGCTTCCCATTCATAATATGTTAAGTGTGTGCAGTAGTTTAGGGAACATTTTTAATGTGATTCCAAAATCAATTTTGGAAGTATTTTATAGATCTGGTTACTGGTTTGTGGTAATTTCAAAAGAGTTGATACATGCACAACAGGAAAGAATATACTTTGAAGTATATCAGTCTCCTTTATAATTGTGTAGGATATGAACCAGAAGTCTTCAATTCTGCTAAGACTGATGTTGCCTTCTGTTTTTAAATCAGTGTTAAATATCTTTGTACTATTGAGAAACTTAAAAGCATAGGCGGGATTTGAGGGGGCAGAGGGGCATTTGCCCCACCCGCACTTTTCTTAAAATTTGTATGGTGATTTCTTGCAGCTTAGCATAATTTTGTGGTTTTGCTCCCCCTCCCCACTTCAAAATTTGGCCCCGCTCCCCATGCAAATCGTGCCCATGCTTAAAAGTATGTCTTCCTCCCTCACCTTAGCATAAAAAGGATTTGCTTATGTCGCCAATAAAATAATGTTGATATTTCATGCTGTTTTAAAGGATTAGTTTGGTGGTCAAGCAAGTCCCATCGTTTATGAGAGAGGACTTCAAAAAAAACAAAATGGTGAAGAAAGCATTCACAAATCTTATTCCGTTAAGGAGATATTCAAGTATCAAGTTCTGTCTTATCTGTGTAGTAAGTCTACTATGGAAGTTTGGTGCCTTGATCCCCACTTGCTTAACAATTGTTAATGCATTTTAATGAAAATTTATTTAACTTTTTCACTATTTGAATTGATTTTCTTCAAACTTTCTTCAGGTGGTGAATTATAACTACCCTTACAAGACTCTCTTAGACTACTTTCCTGACATATCCAATGGTTTACAAGCCACAAAATTGCTGGACAAAATATGGATTACACTGTATTACAAAAATGTGAAGGCTAGAATCATAATCTACGGAACATGTTTGGTTAATCAAAATCTTATTGACTTCTTGGAAATAAATTTTTCATACTTTGCCCTCTTCTAAAATTAAGAGTATTTTCTTTTAGAAACTGATATGACCTTAAAGGATTAGTTCAGGGGTCAAGCAAGTCTATCTGACATGAAAGAGGACTTCAGAAGAAACAAAATAGTGAAGGAAGCATTTAAAAATCTTTTTCCATTATAAGATATTTAAGTTAAGTTTGGTATCATTTGTGTAGAAACGACAGAATTCAGACCGGTTGTGATTTCATAGCCTCAGATTCCTCAAAGTCTTTATGTATCATATAACGTTTTGTTCTGTTATTTTTGTGGCTTAAACATTATTGGATATGTCAGGTAAGTAGTCAAAACAGAATCTAGTATGGGTACTAATTATAATTTACCACCTGAAGAAAAATCGAGAAAAAGTAATTCAAATAGTAAAAAAGTGAAACAAATTTTCTTTAAAATACTTTAACAATTGTTAAGAATGTGTGAGAGGTGTTGTGTCTCAGTGATTAAGGAGTCATGCTCGTATTCAAGAAGTACCGAGTTCGATTCCCGTCATGAGTGCTACATTGTGTCTTTAAGCAAGACACTTTACTCTACTTGCTTTAGTCCACTTAGCTGTAAAATGAGTACCAGCACTGCTGAGGAGTTAATCTGTGATGGACCAGCATTCCGTCCAGGGTGAGTAATGTACTCTCATCCGCTTGCGCCATGGAAACCGGGGATAAGTACCGGCCCAATGAGCCTTATGGCTTGGAATGCAAACAACATGCCGAAAAGCTTCTCTTTAAGCCTACCCGCACCTAACACCCGAGTTTATCCTGAAAACTCAGGTTTGACAATTACCAACCCAACTTCTTGTTCAGTGTGTTGTGTTTCCACTCAAACAATGATTGATCCACCATTCCCATGCACACCACAGCCAAGTAGCCTAAGGTTATTTGTGTGTATAAGATTACAGAAGCCAGTGCTGAGTAATCAGGGCATTTTTGTGATTGAAATCACTCATCCATGTTAGGTGTCATAGTAAGAAAAGTTTGTTTCTAAACTGGTGATAAAGTAGCTGTGTATCATATGCCTAAGGTGATGTGAGCATTAACTGTAAATGGTTTATAACCCATTTTTCCTAGAAAAGGTATTGCTTCATGCGAACTGAAGAAAGTACTTGGATACCTTCATCCTTTCAGGAGACATCAAGTTCTAAAAGATGTCTTAAGGTCTTTCTTCAAAATGGTCAATTTGTTTTAAGTAACATTTTCTCACATTGTAAGTGTTTTATTTCTGCAGGGGGGGAGGGGTAAATCACAGTTTCTTCCACAGAAAGCTCTTCTGCTTAATGTATCCTAAGGTTGAAATTCGTTAAGTGTCAGAAATGTATTAAATAAAAGCCCACAAAAACTTTTAGGGAATGGAATAATGTGATGATTCTTATAGTCGTATTTCAGTCGTTTTTACAAATCAGTAATTTCAACTGGAATTATATGTTTAATAAGATTTTTGAACACTTTTGTTACCATTTTGTTCCTCCTGATGTTCTCTTTCATGTGAGATGAACATATTTGACCACTGATTGAGTGTAACCATTAAGCAGAGTTTAGGTGTATTTGAATAAGGAAGAGGAAGCTTAAATAAGGTAAAGTGAGTTCGAATTCTTACATGATAAAAGTTTTCCTAAGTTTGGATCTTTACTTCAATGTTCAGTTAAAAATATGAAAAGACTACACAATGTACTAGAATTATGGATATTTTCCATAATTCCACTTAAATTTTTGTCATGAAATTCATCACCTTAGGCCTCATAATGTGACTTCTGAAGATTTGACTGTGATGGTTATTGTGTCATTAGTTCAATATTAAATGTAGGATAATAGTATGTGTACTAGTATGCAGTCAGTGCCTGTGTAGTCAGCCATACTGTAGTAGGTGCCTTACTATTCATTCTTATAATAAATTATATACTTCAGCTTTACTTTTTGTGCAAATACCACTTCTCACCTTGATAACATGTGCATATTTTCTATTTTATTCAGTAAATGTTGCAGATGATCAGTCTTAGTAAAGAGTTGTGCCTTTAAACAGAAAACTTCTATAAAATATATTTTATGACAAAAGTATTAAATTTCCTAGATGAATGTGCCCAGTATATTTTTTTAAATAATTTGTAAGTTTCTTCAAGTTAAAGATGACGACAACCAAAAGAAGAACAGTGAGAGGACAATTTTTGTTTGGTCTTGCTCTCCTTGAATACAATATAATTTTGTTGTAATATTATAAGTGTAAATATCTTTTTTATGCCAACTCTTAAGCTATGGTAGTATTATTAATCATCTAAATAGATCATTTTGGGGGAGGTGGATGGGTGGGTAAGGCAATGTGTATGCTCTTACACTTAGTTGAGACATGATTAGCTTGTAGAATTGTTCCTATGTGAGATCTTTTGCTGAAGTACAAGGCACGTTTCTTCAATAATTTTCAAAAACATTGACTATTCAATTACCTTGAATTTGTATGGTTTTGACGGTGCTTTGAAACAGTGTTGCCACTGAGTGGTTTAGACGAATGTTGTGCCTTGAAACAGAAAACTTCAATAAGAGATATTTGATGTATTAGACGTAAGGTAGTTATGTGTGCCCATCAAGTTATTTTGACAATTTAAAAAAAAATTGAAGATTGGACCAGCAAATTTATATTTTGTTCTTGCTTTTCTTGAATAAGATTAAATAAATTTAAAGTGTAAACAAAGTTGTAAAGTGTTAATACCCTTTTATGCCAACTTGATATGCCAGGGAGTTGTCACATGACAATGCCATACGTCTGTTACGGACCAAAAGTGGAAAAGTAACAGAAGAATGCCAAAAGATCAAATCAAGATCAGTGGCTTTAAACATAAAATAAAAGTATTCACACTTCAATCCTTCTTCATAAAATGTGTACAATAATCTTAAACCTAAGGTACTTAAATAGCCTGACCTGAGTCTTCTTGACCTCTTTGGGTGTCGGTTGGTATTTAGGTAAAATCCAGTATATTCCTAGTACAGTAACTATACCTTCATCAGCTTCACTTCACAAAGTTTGCTGATTTATTTCAAGATAGTAATCCAGACCTGTAAGAATCTTGATGTGATAATTTGTCTCAAAGTTTTAAGTCTGTAGGAGGTATGAGGTCCTGGAAAGACTTTTATAGCAGCTGTATAGATCCACTCTACGATTTAAATTATATGATTTAGGCAGACAGTTTCAGGAAAAAGAGAGCAGAAGTCCACAATAAATGACTACATAATCTGCACACTGAAGGCAGTTATTTAATTCTCTATGTAAGAGCACAGACACAGTTGTAAATTGATAAAACCTCGCCGCCGATTGTCTTAAAAATAGCTGCCTATATAGATAATTTGCAATTTCTATTTTTAGAAATGGGCGTGGCAGGCGTAGTCTTCAATGATGTCACTAATGTTATATTTAGAAATATTGTCACAATGTTCTAATTCTAGGAGATTGCATCAGCACGTCACTATGAGATCATCCTGGAACTGCGCCACCTAATTATTAAATGGCACGTTTCTTGCGCAATTACATATACTGCTGGAAAATCTTGTCCAATTTCTAATAAAAAGGTCGCACACAACATGTCACAAATGAATATGTCAAAATTACACTCCATTGCATGTTTATAACCTATTATATTAGCAATATGTTAAGCCATACAGGTTTCTAGAGCACTTTGTTTCAGTCTTTTGTACAAATCATAAGAAATTCAGCGTTTTAGCTTTTCGGAAAGAGTTGTTAATGAGTGGAATGGTTTGCCTGAGTGGGTAGTTAGCAACAATTCTGTTCACAATTTTAAAGTCAACTTTGATGATAAGTTTTTGACTAACTCTGAATGTCTTTGATTTTTTTGTTTTGTTTTTGTGGTTGTGTTAGTTTGTGCTTTTCATGGGGTGACTTACCCTTCTTAGCCCGTCATCTTCTTATGTTATGTTATTACACTTGGTTGAGAAATACCAATAGATGTTTGATGTGTTTCTAGGGGAGACACTTTGCTGAAGTACAAGGTGCGTAACTGCAATAGATTATCATTATTATTAACTGTACATTAGTATTCAAATCTATATAGCTTGAAGTGTGAGTGCTTTAAAGCAGGTATTTGTGTGTTGCAGCTGATTGGTATTAACAAAATGTTGTGCCTTTAAAGGATTATTCCCATGGATTTCCATTTTTTCATATATGATCCTAAAAAAAAATTAAGAAACAAAAAGTTGTGAAAAAACTATATTTATATCATATTCCGGTCAGAAGTTACAAAATTTTCAAGTACTTTTGAATTTGGACAAAAGTGACTGATTGGCAACATCTGTGATGTCATAAAGACAATTTCAACAAAACTTCTTTCGTATTTCTTTAAAAATGATTTAGATTTTTTTTTTTCATTGGAAATGTGATGTATACCAAAAAAAAAACCACAAATATTTTCTTGTTATATATTCCACCCTATCTTTATAATAAATCAAAAATGTTGTTCGATTATGTAAAAAAAGTGTGATTAATTTTCTCAGAAATACACAAGAACTGTGGAATTGCCTTAATAACATCACCAAGCTGAAGGACATATACTGTAATGTTTTTCTACTCTTTAAATTGTTTTAACTTCTAATCAGAATAAGATATTAACATAGTTTTTTCTCACCACTTTGTTTCTATAAATTTTCTCTATCATATAAAAAATGAAAATCCATGGGGATATTCCTTTAAAACAGGAAACTTAAATGAAATATTTATTTTGGCAAAAATATTCCTATATGCCATGTGGTTTACGTGTGCCCATTATATTGCTTTTGTAAATTTCCCAAGTTTCTTGAAGATGAGACAAAGAAGACAGTCATTCAGACAAAAATGTATGTTTTGATGTTGCTTCCTTGAAAGATATGAAATGTATATGTGTTAATATCTTTGTAGGCCAACCATTAAACTATAATTTATCATCTAAACATATATTTTTCTTGGGATTGAAGGGGGAAGTAAGGTTTGTTCCTATCTGAGATCCTTTGTGTAAATACTAGGTGCATGCCTGCAATAAATCCTTATGATTATTAACTGTAAATTAGTATTCAAATCCCCATACTGTGAAATGTTATGGTTTGTAAGTGCTTTTACAGTAGGCTCTCACCTACAATTTGTGCTTTTTAAGTGTTTTATATTTTTTGCTATTTTGAGAAAGCTTTTGGTTTAATTAAGGAATCATTTAGGATGTTATTTGTGTAGAGAAGGTGAGGGGGTGGGGTATGATATGCTAAAAGTTCCCCTAATGATTCAATGTTTAACATCTGGCAAATTATATGAACAATCACACATTTCTTCCTGTATGTGCTAAATTGACTTGGTACAATTTTCTAATTGACAATGCATTTCACAAAGCTTGTTTAAAATTAATTGTAATAGTGTAAAATATTTTGATATTGTAATAATTGTCAAGAAAATTTGTTGTGCATTTCTGGAGTGGATGATATATGTATGTATCACAAAATAGCATAAATTATTACAAATTTTTGAACAATGTTCCATGGATTTTTTATCTGCATGTCACTTAATCTTGTACATGTGGTGTACCTACCCTTTTTTTGACGATTCAGTAAAATAACACTTGATCACCATCATGCACTGTAAATATACATGTTGAGTGGATTAATTGTTTACAGAACTAGTTAATCTCTGAATAATAACTGTAGCTGGTATATAAAATGTGTTCTCATAGTAAGGAGGAAAGTGGGGATATCTGCGTGATTTTAAGCATATGTACACGATATGTATGCTTTAATTCTTAAAGATTATAGTTACAAAACGACCAGTCTTGTTATGTTTCAGGTCTTTTTTAAGTGATGATGGCAGTACTTGGATATTATTCAGATATTTCTTCCATTGTTGTATGCTGGCTTCGATAGGTCAGTCTGAAAATTTTAATGGTATTTCCCAAAGTTAATATAGAAAATGAAACTTGAATGTGACAGTAGCGTTCCATATTAGAGAAATTTGTTCCATTGTATTTGTGAGATTCTTTAAGATTTAAAACAGTGCATGTTACATTTACAGTATGTTTAAAACATGTATTCCTTGTGTTGTAATTTCTAGACGAAAAATTGGTATACAAAGATATAGGCTTTCCATTATTTATTACTTTTTTGTTTCATTTTATTAAACCATAAACAGTAATAAGAAGGCATACTATACGATTGGTGCTTACTACTTGCTTACTGCTTTTAGGTGCATGGAATAGGATATGCAGTAAAGAAGAGAGCATAATTAACTTATCAGGAAAAACACAGAACTTCCGGTGCTTTACCTATGGGCCCCCACCAGGGCTTTGCCCAGGGACCACACCAGGGACCCTTAACTTGGCCCCTGGAACCCGCACCATTGTGGCACATACATTACATTCGCAGTGCAGCTATAGGTGGTATATACTTCTTCATACAATTTTGTTTGTACCCCCTAATAATTCAGGTTTGACATTGGCGTATATGAGCTGGGAGTTTAAAGGCATATTTGTACCTTTTGCGTTGGATGCATGGGGGATGGGAGAGGGTAAAAAGTGCCATACATGCTTGTACTAACAACAAAAAATCCACTTGTAATTATTTAAGTTCTCTTCTATTCTTAATGTACTTCAAAGAAGATTAGAGTGGGATCAAATGTCTTCCACATGTTGTTTGTCACAAATGACCTGCTGACCTTATAATGGTAGGGGGAACTTCTTCGTTTTGGAACGGGTCATTTTGAGTGAATCTTTCTGTCATGCTAAAAGATTTGCAGAATCTTTCAGGCAAGTTGCAAACAAGATTTAGGCTGTTTTTACTCAGAAATATGTTTACCTGTTCACTCTTTGTACTTTTTACCATTTTCATTTTTCAAAAATGTTGTTTAAAACCTCATTACCACATTCTATCAATTTCTAATGAGGAAACTGCCTTAACTGACATTTGTATGCAGCCATTAGCCTTAAATTTAGGGGGTCAACACTAAAGCAAAAATGGAGCATCAAAATGAGTTTGTAAAGAACATGGCACCAATTTTCTCTGAGGATCAGTTGATTTTCAAAGGATTCAGTTCTTATTTTGAAGGAAACTTTCAAAAGTTTAGGCCAAAATGTGTTCCTTCATGCCTCACATGGGTTGAAACATATATTTTTATGTCATTCATTTTGTATTCACTGGCATTTCAACCAAATCTAAACAGGGACAACAGTTATTGAAACAGTAAATGACCTGGGACAGGTAACCTGTATGTTAGCGATCATATCAAACATCTATTAACTTATAATCCATCATTCTCGCTGACACGCACAACCATCCAACCGAGCAAATGATGCATCATTTGAGCTATTCATCCTGTTTACTCATTAGAGCATATGTCTTTATTATTAAATTCACATAGTTAAACATATTCTCAGCTATAGCAAAGTTGTCTGTAAGCATTCAAGAGCATGTTGGTAGATAAACAGGTACAATCAGGGTCACACCCCCCTTAAACAAATTTTATAATAATAATGATAATAATAATAATTATAATAATAATGATAATAATAATAATAATAATAATAATAATAATAATAATAATGATAATAGTAGTAGTAGTAGTAGTAGTAGTAGTAGTAGTAGTAGTAGTGATAATAATGATTAGTAGTAGTAGTAGTAGTAGTAGTAGTAGTAGTAGTAGTAGTAGTAGTAATAATAATAATAAAACAACTTTTTTACAGGGAGGCAGTTTTTTTAATTTATTTTTTCAAATGGGATGCTAATTTGAGGTGGTTGGTAAATCTTATACTTTGCACCCCTCAGTCAAAATGGTCTACTAACACGACTGAGTACAATAATGGCGGTACTGGGAGGACTGGAAGAGACTTCTCTCCAAGAATGAATTTCCACTTAATCAAATTAAAGGAGAACGTATATAGGGATGGGGTGTGAGGGGGGGTGGCGGTTGAGGCATTGTCTCTACTACCTTTTTAAGTTTTATTAATTGCTGGTTAAGTGACCCAACATGGTTATTTTAGCACCTTGAAAAGCTGGCATGGCCCCCAACATTTTTTCAGGGGCCTTTTTTCCCCAGTTCATGGAGCCTGACACTATCACTGAACAGGTTTGACACTGATCACTTGCCAGTTTCCCCCGGAGCGAATTTCACCTTCCCAATTGGATGTTTTCTGCCCGGTTGGGAGGTGAAACTGGGGAATTATTAACATAGAATCGAAAAATGTGGTCAAATTATTGGATATTTAGGTAAAAATGGCAAAAAAAATTCCAAAAACTTTCAAACGTTTCCCGCAAATTGGCCAAAATTTCCCCAAATTGAGAAAAAATTCTCCAAAATTGAAGCAAATTTTCCGAAAATGAAGGAAATCTCACAGAAATTTCTAGAATAATAGCAACTTTTGATGGAAACTTAAATTACTAGTCACCTGAAAAAGATGGTTTTTTGTCACCTGTGAGAGGTGACCCTTTCTAGTCCCTGGATGAAGGTAGCCATTTCAGGAAACCTACATTAAAAGTTTTGTCTACAGTTGCAATAAATCATTGTGTATTCTACTTTTACATGTAGACCACTAAGGGTATACTTACATATCTCATATCAAATTTCACCCCGATATTCTGCCAGGCTTTAATGATAACAGTGCTTGTGTAACATGGAACAGTGGGGACAAGAAGTGCTGGCATGGAATTGTATACGCTTTTGTGGGTATATTATACCCGATACTGATTATATACTGCAGTGCCATAATTGACATAATATGTAAAGTAGTCAAGACTTCAATAAGCTTGGTGTGAATGCCTATAATCTTTGTAAATTAAGCAAGCCTTGGAAAAGATACATTCCTTTTTTGTACATGTTTGTATGTATGTTTTTCAAAGTCATACTGTAGTAGATTTTTTCATGTACATTGTAGTTTTAAATATTTGTGTAATACACAATGAAAATAATGCAGACTTTAGTGCTGTTAATTGGTGATAAAACATGAATCGTCTAGAATTTTAAGTGTAACAGTTTCGAATGATGTACGGAAATTTTAGAATATTTTCAAGCAACATATATATGTTATGTTAACATTTTGTGAGTACCATGTATTATAATCTAATTAGATTATTATCACTTGTTTAATTATCGTTAAATAATTTTCATTAATTTTATTATTAATTACTTGTATGAAATGTCCGACAAACAATTATATAAGTATTTATGAATTCAATATTGTATTTGTGCAAAAGGGATTTTTTTGTTCAGTAGTTTATCGTCCTCTTTGTAATGAATACATGACCAATTGTTTTTCTTTTCAGAAATTAGATCCAAAGAAAAAAGTCAGTTTTAAATCCATAATTCTGCCAGAGCATTGACAAAAGTCTGTAGAACAGCATATCTACGGACAGCGATCTTTGCTATTTGAAATTTTATGCTCTAAAAGCCCAAGCAGCCCAGATAAATGGCTTTAGCCATATCCATCAATATTTTATTTTGCTGCTGGATAGTGGAGGAAATAAGAGGCTTTCTGGATTTTTATGCAACTTTTGGTAAAAAAATCACTCTATGGTGCCTGCAATAAATTCCAGGTGTTTCCTGATTTTTACAAAAACTTTTTTATGCAAATCTATTATAAGGTGGTAGCTTATTTTTTTATATTAAAATATCAATATGCAAAGTGTAAATTATGCATGTAAGATTTTTAGGAATATTTACTTAACTACCAACAATTTGTTTTTATTTGTGCATTTTTTGAATAATTTGATAGCAATGATGTTCTGACCAAAGATTTTTAAGAATAGTGAATATTCATTTCCTTTACAGGGACACAAAAGGGTTAACCTGTTGGTGTTAAAAGAGAATATTTATAGTTAGACCCCATAAAAGAAAGTATTAGCTTTTCTTCTTGCATGCATCAGTTTTGAAAGAATTTCCAGATTTGTTATGGTTTTGAAAAAGTACCATATTTTTCTCTCGGATCAGTCATTCAGCATCCGTATTTCTGTTTCTTTCCAGTCTCTACTGAAATAAAACAGTTCTTTTCAATAGTTTTCAATATTTGTTATACTTCATGTGGTTGACCTGTTCCGGAATGCTGCAATTTCCTGAAATGAATTGGTTGGGGAAAAAAGAAATGCCCGCCTGCATCACTTTTCCAACTGGGTTAAGCCTTAGATATGAATTGTTTCGAAGAAAATTAGCATGTGTGTGATACCATGTCATGAGAGAAGTTATGAATATTTATTGGGTAGTTTGAGTTTGTACTGACATTGGGTAATAACATTAATTATAAGAGACACAGATAATTGGCTATCATGTGGTGTACTTGGGAAACTGCTGGTGCTTGCAAAGGCACATAAGCGTATGGGATGTGGATGCACGAAAAGGGGGGTGGGGGGGTTTGGAGAAATTCTCAATCTTGGATAAATAAATGGATGTGTGTGTGGGCAAGAAGAGGGTCTTTAAAAGTATGTAAAGCAAAGAAACAGGATCTCTATAATGGTGTGCTATGCTCCCCTCCCGATATTTTTCTTTATAGGATGTTTTCCTTGTTCAGGGAAGTGGGTTGAAGGCCACTGTTGGCATCTTTGGCTACACATAAGAGAGTTCATATTTTCAAAATTCAGAGTGGGTTTAAATCCTCTGTTTTGTGTCATATCACAATCTTCAAAATAAACTTTTTTTGTGCACAGGAATATACAAAATAAAGGTCATTATGGCACATGTAAGTGATTGTTTGTCCAGTAGCTAACCTGGATGATATTTTATCATATATTGAATCACATCAAATAAATTTATGTTTGCATTCTCTCAATAAATTAAGTTGCAAGTTTCAAAGAATAGAAATCGGCCAGCTTTACCATGTAAAGATTGATCATAACCTCTGTCTCCTCAATGATGCTTGTTCCACTTACACCCGGGAACAAGCACTTTCACCAGCATCGATCTCTCCATCTTTATCTCTCTTTGTAGAGTTCTCGGACTGGAGAGTTTACCCTTCGCTCTGTGGAAGTGACCATTTCCCCATCCTCATCTCCACTCCCCCTCCCTTTTTGACACATACTTTCCCTACTAACTGGAAATTCCAGCACGCAGAATGGAATCTTTACTCCAGTTTATGCAAAATCTTATCATCAATGATATCTTTCTTCCGACAACCCCATCATTCTCTTCACTTTCAATGTTCTGGAAATCGCTGATTTTTTATCCCCACTTCTTCCTTGACCCGAAGAATTTCAAACCTTGGTTGATTGCCCCATCGCTCTCACATCCTGTCTCTGCAAGGTAATGGAACGAATGGTCAATTATAGACTTTGCTGGTACCTTGAGAAGAAGTCCATCCTCTCCTAACTCAAAATGGCTTCAAGAGTAATCAGAATTGTCTGGACCATGCTCTCAAACTAGACACCCATGTCATTAAAGCCTTCATCATGAATCACCACACCATCTATGACATCGAAAAGGCCTTTGACACCACCTGGCGGTATGGTTTTCTCAGTGACCTACACTCCTCTGGCCTAAGGGGTTTCCTTCCAATCTTCATCCAGAACTATCTCCATTTTTACTATTTTAGGGTGCGTATAGGTAACACTTACTCACAAAGGTATACCCAACACCTGGGAGTCCCTCAAGGCAGCATCTTCTCCCTAACTCTTTTTTATCGTTAAAATCAAAAGCATCACCAAAGCTCTCTTCCCTAAATCAAGTGCACTCTCTATCTCGATGATTTTGCTATTTTCTCGTCCTCCTCATGCTTCCAAACCCTCTAAAATAATCTTTAAAAATGCCTGGACAACTTAGCTCACTGGAGTGACACCAAATGTCACCAACGGCTTCAATTTCTCAAAAGACAAAACTGTTCTCATTTATTTCAACAACAGCAATTCTTTCTTCCTTCATCCCAATCTCTGTCTCAAAGATTCCATTATTCCCAGTAAGAAAAGTTCTAGTTTCCTTGAAAACACTCTCGATTCTAAGTTTTCCTATTTCCCGCATATCAACATCCTCAAAGCCAACTGTTACTAAACCCTCAATCTATTCAAGGTCATCTCCAGCACTGACTTGGGAGCCAATCGTCTCACCTTGCCCATCTTATATAGCTCCCTCCTCAGATCAAAGCTGAACTATGGCAATTTCATTTACGGCTCTGCCCACAGATTTTACTTGAGACACATCGAGGTCATCGAAAACACTCCCCTAAGGATCTGCTTTGGCGCCATCCAAACCACTCCCATTACCAGTCTTCACTTAGAGGCCAATGAACTCCCCCTCGACCTCAGGTGCACCAAGGCGGGTTTCTCCTTTAATCTTTGCATCCTCACAGAACCTATGTTTTCATTCTACCCACTCTCCTTTCTTCACCGACCTCTTCAATCTCAACAAACATATCCCTCCACCTTTCAGTATCCAAATGCATTCCCATCTCCCCAAAGCCAACATCAACATTTTCTCTATAGCCAGGCACATTATCTCTCCCACCCCACCTGGGTTGTACCCCCTTTTATGTCTTCCTAGGCCTCACCTCCTACACGAAAGCTCTTCACAACCCAGCCTTTTTTTGCTCCAAAAACTCAGTAGACTACTCCCTTCTCTTCACTGACGGTTCCACTCAGGAAGGCTTCTCTGCAGTCGCCACCGCCTGTCCTGGCCTCACCCTTTCTTCAAGGTTACCTGATGAAGCCTCCATCTATTCTGCTGAAGCAAAGGCTATCCTCCTAACTTTAAACGTCACAGAACTCTCCTTTTACCCCTGCTTCGTCATCTTCTCTGACTCCAAATCAGTTCTCACAGGCATCCTTAACATGCTCTGGTCTAATCCATTTATTTTACAAATCTGAAACAAAATTTACTCTAAATCATCTTTTGGATCCCCAGCGACGTCGATATCCCTGGGAACGAAAGGGCCAACAGAGCAGCCAACAACGCTCTGTCAAAGTATATTTCACCAATTCTTATTCCCACTCTTGACTTTTGCCTCAACATTTTCAGCTTACCTCAGGAAGACCTGGTAAGACCTGTAATCGTGAGACTATTAACAAACTCCACACTATCAATCCTAAAGTAGAGACTAACCCTCCCTTACACAGTCGCAAACGTAGAGAGGAAGACACCACTCCTACCTCCTATCAATCTCTCCCAAACCTCTCTACCCTACTTGCAACACCGATCTCTTAATCAAGCATATCCTATTAAGCTGTCCTTAAACTCCAGATCATTCCTTTCCCCTCCACCTCCATTTCTGATCTCTTGAAAACTATCCCTCCTGCAACATCATCACCTTCCTCCGCAATAGCAACTTATTTCACCTGATCTAATCCTTACCCACACATCCCCATTTTCTATTCTACAATCTTTTCCTTCCTTTTTATTACCTTTTTTGCATTTTTTTAATTCTATTTTTTACTCCTTCCTATCCTCTCTCCCTCTCATGTCCGTCCTAACTCTAGCACCTTAAAGTTTTAACACCCTCTTGACACATTTGACTCGCAGTGCCGTTAAACATCGACAAACCAAACCAAGCATAAGGATTTTATTTAAATTAGGAAATCAGTTTTTATGAAATAATAACTAATTAAATTATACTTCTCTTAAAAGTAGCCTAAGACCTTACATAATTCCATATCTGTAAATAATAGAATGTCTCACTTTGTTATTTTTTGAAATGCAAAAGAATAAACTTTAAAAAATAAAAAATACTAGCATCAAAGTTTGGTTTATGTGTTCTATTTTCTTATTGCGCTTCAGACTGTCAGTGGCGTAGCCAGCATTAAAAAGTTTCGAGAAGGTTCTAGACCCCCCTAGTAGTTGGTATAAAGTTGTATTATAGACATTTTGCCAAGATTTTACTGCTATATTAGGCAGTTAGGATGTTAGCCATAGCCTCAGTCGGAGTAAGAACCTCATTATGGGCAAGTTCAAGAAGGTTATATAGTCAGCATGTGTCACTGGGAAATGGAAATTGGAGCCTCTTGAAACACCAGTACCACACCTTTAGAAATGTCCTGAATCAGCAAATTGGGGGTGCGAGATGGGGTTCAAAAACTGCTAAAACTCTGAAATTTATAAAAAGAAAAAGAGATATTTTCTTAATGATCTATCAACAATTGGGTGTAACTGATGTAGATCTCGAGGAAGAATAGGATAGGAGCAGTAGCGGCGCAAGGATTTGGGTCATGGGGAGGAGGAAAGGGCAATTTTGTCTCATCCTAGAAGTCGGACAAAATATGTCACTTTACATATTTTTTAGTAGGGGGAGGGGAAAGCAATCTTGTGAGGGGAAAATGGCCCCATAGCACCGTAGAAGCTACTATCAATTCCCTTAAGCCCATGATGTAGTAGATATAGTGATGAGCTGATAAGGAACTTGGATTTACAAAATAAAGACACCCTTTGAGTGGAAAGTTTAAAAGGAAAGTTTTTAAGTAAAAATTCAACTCAAAATAAGAAGAAATAAACATCATTTGAGGGGCTTGCAAAGACTGGATATATGATCAATTTTCAAATAAGGTTTAATTAGTAGGCCTTATTTCATACATTTAGACAGGATGGCGGGATATTTTTGCTACTCAATACCTCCCCAAGCCCTTCTCCAGATGGAACAGTCATCATTGCTCTGTTCGAATCACTTCGTCGTTAAAAAGCACACACCAACATATAGTTACAAGAGCTGAAGGGAGAACATTCTGATCAATTTTGACACCCACAAGATAAGAATACTCCTTTTCCAAAACTTTATCTTTATGAATATGAATTCATGTAGGGGAAAATATGAAGGTAAAATTGACTCTGGCTGAGTAGATGGTGACCCCTGGGCCCTTGCTTCTTGCACTTTAGATCCGAATTGTTAATGAAGCGTTTGCAATGTAACGCCAGGGCCTCACTGCAAGTGAATGCGATGGGGGCCGAGGACCAGGGAGCCGCATCCTCCTGACGCCAACGCGATTTCAGCAATTTAGTGGTGGTAAAGTTGGATTTCAGAGACACATTAATCAGTTAATAAGAACAATTAGTGAGAGTTCATGCAGTTTGCGGACTTTTTTCTAAATCGCTCACAATTTAAAAAGCATACTAGACACTCCCAAAAAAATCAACATCATCAAGTAGATATTTGACATTGGGCCAAAATTTCTTATTGGCTCAACAAAACTACAAAAATGTATGAGTCTCTATCTATCAAAATCTGTTTGTAAAGGCAGAAAAGGAGCGTTTGTAAAAGGATTGGAAGTTATGGTAAAATTTGACAACATTTTTTGACGAAAATTGAAGAAATTATCCTCCTGAAAATGAAGAGAATTTTCCCAAAATGAACAATTTTAGGAAAAATAAAGGAGATTTCCAAAAATTGAAGAATTTTCTTTTTAAATAAAGGAAAATGAATGGAATTTTACGAAATTTGAAGAAAATTTTCCCAAAATGAAGAAAATTTTACGAAAATTGTAGATTTCCAGAAAATGGAAGAAAATTTCTCAAAAATTAACTGATGAAGGAAACTTCTTGAAATTTTCCTGAAAATGAACGAATTTCACGGAAATTTGAATGGTGTCATACAGTAGGGTACGATAAATATGAACAATTTTAGATGTTGTTTCAGTGATTAGGTCAAAAGTCAGAGGTCAAATTTGTGATTTTAGGGCGTGATTACGTACTAATTTGCACATTTTTGTGCCACTTTAAATTCCAAAAGTGCAAGACCAATACTAATGCTATTATGTTTGCATCATGATACTGTGGTACATGAACTTGTGTCGTGTAAACTTTGGGGTAAAAGATCAAAGATTACAGGTCAAATTAAACAAGTTTTTAATGATGACTATCTTTTGAAGTAATTACTTGGTATCTTTACAAATTGCATAGGTGGGTAGGGTTTAAAATTACATATAAAAAAAATAATGATCGGAAGTCAAAAGCCCGGGTCAAAAGATCAAAGGTCATTGGTCAAACGTCAAATAAGTGCTTTTTATGCAAAATTTTGCGCCATTTTAAACACAAAAAGTACAAGACCTATACCAACCCTACGGTTGTACTAGACACCTAGTTACATGAATTTGTGTCCCGTAGACTCTGGGGTCAAAAGAACAACGGGTACAGATCTATTGATCACTTTTCACCTTTTCCGCTCTATTTTTTTTGGAGGGTAAATGTGACATGAGCATGAATGGTGTCATGCAGTAGGGTACAATAAATGTGACAAATTTCAGTTGTTTCAGTGATTAGGGTCAGAGGTCAAATATGTGATTTTATAGGGGTAATTGTGTACTAATTTGTACAATTTTTGTGCCACTTTAAATTCCGAAAGTGCAAGACCTATACCAATCCTATGTTTGTATCACATGGTACATGAACTTGTGTTTCGTAAACTCTGGGGTCAAAAGTTTAAAGGTCACAGAGTTAGTGACCCCTTTTAACTATTTCCCCCACAGTTATTATCATTAGCTATTTTCCCCACTATGATGTATGCTTAAGGTGATGAGATCAGCAACTCCATGGATTGCTTTCTTGTTTTCAAAGCAATACAATTTAAAATAGGCCTTTACCTTTTCGCCTGCGCTAATTGGAAAAATTATGAATTCTCTTTTAGGAAATTTTCTTCATTTTCATAGTATTTTCTCCAACCTTCAACTTCTGCAAAATTTTCATGAATTTGAAGGAAATCTTCGTGAATTTTTGGGAAATCTTTCTTATTTTATGGGAAATTTTCTTAATTTTCGTGAAATCTTCAATTTCTGGGGAATTTAATTGAATTTTCAGAACTTAAATCCTTCACTTACCAGGAAAGCACTGTCAATTTCGAAAAAAAATTCAGGAACTCTTGCCAGAATCGAACAAAATTTGTGACAATTTGACGCATTTTCCTTCAATTTTAATTATGTTGATAATTTCACAATTTATCATCAAAATAAATCATGCATGCAACCGGGAAATATAAACTTTCCGGGGGAGGGGGTCCCTAACTTCGTACTTTTAGTCCTCCCTAATCTAAAACCGGCCCTCTAATTTTTTTGGGGGGGCATAAGCCCCCTTTAGAACGAAAAGCTAGAAATGCCCCTGAAAAATTCTGAAAAGTTTTTAAAAATGAAGCAAATTTCACGATAGTGAAAAAATTGAAATATAGTGGCGTAAAAATACCATGCATAGCAACCGGGGGTCACTGGGGACGTGCCCCCCCCCCCACATACACACACTTAAAAAATAACAAAAGTGCCCTTTTTGAAAATGAAAAGAGCCCTTCAATTACTGTCCCAATAGTAGAAAACTGGTAACTTTTGTCAGTCCCATGTATAGGACGAATGTGTCGCCATCTGAAAAGTGCCCTTTCTAAAAATGAAGTGCCCCTTTTACAGATTAGGATGGGGAACATATGACTGGAAAAATGCCCCCTAAAAAGGACGTTCCCCCTCCCCTATTTTTCGAAAACTTTCCACACCCTTGATACCATGGAATCTGGCTCTTCAAAATCAATTCGTTAGACCTTCATTATTGGCCCCATGGCCCTGTTCCTACGCCACTGCATTCGCACAACCCAACAACACAGATCTACTTTTGAAATGTTTTCGGTCCTCTTGCTTGCAAAAGCTTGACGTAAACGAACGAATGAGAGGCCCTCCATTCATCGATCCCTCGTCTTCTGTTTATACTGGGACCTAATCTTTAACATACGACACGGGGGGCCATTGGTATCTATTGCGGGCCCCGCCTTCTATATCCCCGAATTTCTGATTATGTTAGTTTTGCATGTGGCATATAGGGACCTATTTCGACTCTTATCATCTGTTAAGACTGGCTGTGGACACCCAGGTCAAAACAAACGATACGGGGACATATTTGTATTGATCAAGTGCCCCAGATCAAATTATTGAGAATTTAGAGGGTCTCAATTGAATGTTAAATAATTTTTTCCAATTCTTTTAGACTCTTTTTTCAGCTCGTTGAGAAACTAAGTTATTTTCATATTGTTGTTTGCATTGTCTTTTTTCAATTTATTTTGCTGGAGGCCCCCTTGGGGTCGGAGGCCCGGAGCTCTGCACCGGTGTTGCCACTGTTTGCAATGTCATTTCCTTGCGGAATAAAACAGTTTATGGCTATGCAATTAATAACACCATGTTTAGAAGAAACACAGCCAAATATCACACTTTCGTGGATGACATCAAACAGATCAATACGCTCAGATTAGCAACAGGTGCGATCGACCAGACAATATGTTGATAAGTTTTGGATTTGTCCATTTCAATTTGAATATTTTTTATTTAATCTTAAATTTATTGCACTTGCAGATTCCTTTTAAACATGAAATTGTGTCCACTGAAAAACATTTTCAATTGTCGCTGGAAGAAATCGAACTTCATTGAAGTAATTTTGTATAATTAGTTCAAAAAACACTAATAAAAAATTAGTTTCCTTTTTCAGAATGGATTCTACCTTCAATCTGTTGCACTTGGTGTAAATGACATTAAGGGAAATGTATATATATTAATATCTCTAACAAATTAAAAATTATCTTTGAATTAGTGCCATAGCATATAAATACACAAATTTCCTGCTTTTCTTTCTTATTTCGATGAAGAATTTAAAACAATGGATACCGGAGACTTGTAATATCTTTGAAGGAAAATTACGAAAAACTAAGTGTGCAATTAAACATTTATCGTCTTTTATGACGTGTGAGACCAGAGAGTCTCATGAGAGCAAAGTTGATCTTCCACAGAAATTGAATGGTCGTCAATTTAATTTCAATTCTATATGGAAAGTTTATTATTTAACAAGATATTTTCCTGGTGGTGTCTTGCTCAATGACCAAAAAAGCAATAATGGAGAAAGGAATCGTTCAAGTTTTGCGAAATACTTTATGGATAATGGTTATTGCCCAAATAATGGTCAATGGTGTGACTTGTCAAAATAATGGATATATCTTGGCGCAACCTCAGAGTGTCCTTCATCTCTTTCAAGGTCATCTTGTGAAACTTACAATCGAGCCAGCGGATGCTACTTGTATTCAGGATACCCTCTGTGACGTGGTAAGGGCTGCTGTCTTTACACGTTTGTGCCAAATTCCTTCTCTTAGATTCGGTTGAAAGTTATGCATGTTAAGCATTTTGTTCAGGGGGTCGAATGACCATCTCCCCAGTAGGTAAAATAAGCCTGGTTAGATATGCTTAAAAGGAAGATTTTTTTTCTTACATCTTTTTAGCCTAAATTTTAATAGTGTCAGTGATTATTTTTTAAACTAAATATGTTTTTATATTTTTTCTAATGACCATTAACAACATTTTCTAAGTCGGTGACCCTAAACCGAAAGCCTAGCGTCACCCCTGATATGCCCTGCATAGGCTCTTCAATATGACCTTCCATTATGACGAAATCGTTTTACTCTTGGATCAAATCGCCATTTTAGTAGTGAGGGGTCATTCAGTTCTTAATATACGAATTTCCTATGCAAATCCGTTTTGCTTGAACGGCCAGACCCATAGGCGGGATTTGAGGGGGCAAGTGAGCCCCTCCCCAACTCACATTTTTTAGAAATTGTATCTTTTGTATGGTGATATCCGTTATTTTCCAATCCTCTGCCAAAACTGTTTGAGTAGCTGCAGTCTACAGACAAAATAATGTAGATCTTGGCCATTGCCCCCGGGCCATCAACATCAAAGAATAGAAACCCATACGTCACAAATGTTGGTTAACTTGAATAAGAAATAAATGCTTCAAGCATAAGTGGCCAAAACTTTAAATTATATTTTTAAATTTTAACAAATTCTCTATCAGACCCATAGCCAGGGAGGTTCGTCCCAGCGAACAAACCTCTTTTTGTTGAAAAAGTGACCTTTTGAAATCTAAAACTATAATAAGCACCCAGAATTTCAAGGTTTGTTGCCCTTTTATACGAAATATGAACCCCCTTTCACATTCCTGCACCACCTTTTGTTGAGATAGTGCCCTTTTGAAATCTAAAAAAATAATAAGCACCCAGAATATCAAGATTTTTTTCTCATTTTTATACGAAAAAAAGACCCCCCCCCTCCCTCCCCCTTTAAATTCCTGGCTACAGGCCTGTCTATACTCAGAACATTTTGCAAGAAAAAGCATAACATTTTCTTAAGCTGTCCAGAGACCTATGACTGCATCAAGAGCAATTATATTTTTAGGTTTCAAAACTATTTTTGTTTTGAACCAGGAACCATGCAGAACCAACTTCACACACCCCTCCTTTTGACTTAATTGACTGTTCAAGATAAGCAAGTATTTCAACCTTTCAATAATTTTTAACTGTTTAAGGCGGAGGCGGAGTGGCCTACCAGAAAATTATGCCACATCATTCGCAGTCCCATAAACGTTTAGTATTGTACCCCACCCTAAATTTGATCCATTCCAACGGTGGACCTATCGAAATGTGTTTTTTTTTTTTTCATTTTTATTAGAATAAGTGTTTTTCTGAATGCGTGTACTAGCCTGTACCTTTCAGTTCATTTATTCATACCTTTTCATTTTCAACTACAGGACAACCCAACCCGAGCATCATCATGTGTCCAGTGTTCGAATACGTTTACTCAGCTGGAACACCCCCTGTCAAACATACTAGACGCGGGAGGACTGTTTACATTCTGGCAGTCCCGACCCTGGAAAGAATACCCGGAGCCATTCATAGTTAATATTGTCATCTCTTTCCGGAAAAAATTTCGCTTTGAACAAGACATATCCATACAATTTAGAGACAGCCATTTTCCTAGTCAGATGATCTTGGAGAAGTCCCTCGATTTTGGTCAGACGTGGGAAACAATGAAATACTATTCTGCCAACTGTGAGCAAGATTTTGGTATGGTGGAAAAAGAGGCGAAAGATTTGACTAATGAAACCGAGGTGATCTGTTCATCGCCTTTCCAACACGCGCTCTCACTGTCTGTCAAATTCGAGCTGAGAGAAAGATACGGGTTGCTAGCAGGTGTAGATGGGTCTTATCTGATGAACCTGCGGAATCGGTTTGAAAATGACCCACATTTCAAGGATTTCTTTACCTTTACCGACATACGAATAAAACTCATAAAACCATACAAAGCGGATGAGCTGGATAATCCGGTTTTCATTAAAGAGGATTATTATCATTATAGCATCGCACACATCGATTTTTTTGCAGGGTAAGTTAAAGTCTGAGTCACTAAAGAAAAAAGAATTATACAAATACAACATGCGTGTCAGCCACATGACTTGGTGCCCCATTGCGACGACGAGTGAGCACACAATTACGATGACGGGGTCGTCGCCTGCGTATTCGGTTATGATAGTAACAATGCTATTACGAAACGCTTAATACGACCCAGACGAGAACACAGGTACGACGTACGGACAGACCAGACATAAGATCGACAACCAAGTCAATGTCCACGGTCTTTGATAACCAGTTGTGGTACACTGGCGTGTCCACCCAACCCAGGCTTGAACCCAGGGCCTCGTGGTCTGTAGACAGGTATGATAACCGCTACACCACAGTAGGTAAATAAAGTGCCCTTCTCGTGTTTTGTTTACTTTTAAGGGGGTGGGTGGTGGGGATAAAATGATGGGGATAAGGTGGTGGGGTACGGTGGTGGGATAAGGTGGTGGGGATAAAATGGTGGGAATAAGGTGGTGGGGATAGGGTGGTGGGGGTAAGGTGGTGGGGGTAAGGTGGTGGGAGTAAGGTGGTGGGGATAAGGTGGTATGAATAAGGTGATGGGGTATAAGGTGGTGGGGATAAGGTGGTGGGATAAGGTGGTGGGGATAAGGTGGTGGGGATAAGGTGGTGGGAATAAGGTGGTGGGCATAAGGTGGTGGGATAAGATGGTGGTCGGATAAGGTGGCAGGGATAGGGTGGTGGAGGTAGGATGGTGGGGGCGGGGGTAAGGTGGTGGGGGGGGGGTAAGGTGGTGGGGATAAGGTGGTATGAATAAGGTGATGGGGTATAAGGTGGTGGGAAAAGGTGGTATAAATAAGAAAGTGGGGTATAAGGTGGTGGGGTTTAAGGTGGTGGGGTAAAGTGGTGGAGATAAGGTGGTTGGGATAAAGTGGTGGGGATAAGATGGTGGGTGTATTGGTGTTGGGGATAAAAAAATATAAAAAACTTAGATAACTTTGTTTAGGTAGGGTATGAAGCTGGACTCATTTCAGCCCATTCGGGCCCCCTATCATAATCATGATGAGGCACAGGACCGTAATTCTCGAGCACTTTTTATTAAAATTTCATAAATCCAGTGCTTTTTGGGCAAGGTTTTGTTTTTTTCCTCAAAAAATTTAGTACATTTTTGCCTCTTGTCCCCTCCCCCCGCTCCCACTTTTGGGATAAGAGGCCATGTCCCCTCACTTTCCAAATTATAAGGCCCCGTGGCCTCTCGAGGCCGGGGATTCCTTTGAGTCGGGGGCCTGCGCAGCACATGAAAGTGCACATAACTTACGTCACATGTGATTTCCTCCCAGTGTATGTTGTTGGAAGAAAAAAAAAAAACTAAATATTCTACTTTGTCTCCTCGCCCTTCCCAAGTGATATCTTCAACACAAATTCTCATGCTCATCACAACAAACTCATAAAACCCATGGATCTTCAATAAAACAAATAAAAAAAAAGATTCAACAAATAATACATTTCCATGTCCCACAATCTTGAAAATTAAGGATCTTCTCCAAAAATGTAAATAAATTGAAATGATTCAAGTTCTCGAAAACATGCTTCATATTGGTCCAGATATTGAGGTGATGTACTTTGTTTGCTCTTTAGTTAAAATTTAAAAAGTAAGGTAATCAGCAGATACTCCCCTCGACCACCCTGACCCCCTCCACCCTCCCTCACCTTTCCTCAATCCGAAAGGCTGGCTACATTCATGCATTCTCGGTCTGTGGCATGTGCAATACCAGGGGTAAAAAAGGTTAAAAAAAAGTATTAACAGTTTATTATTACCATTTGGTTGGAAAAAATTCTAAATGTTTACATTTAATAATCAGATATTAAGCCTGATTGGCCTATTGGCAATCAACAATTACTGAGCTCCAATATACACTCAACTTTAAGTTATACCAAGCACATAGGCCTATCTGCACAATGTTTGCGAGTTCTGTTGTATTAGGTCCTAATTTCCATAGAAATATTTTGCAGCAGAAAACAAAGAAAATCGATAAAATCAAAGGAACAAGCAGAATGACTATGCAACATCTGGAGCCATATACATATATATCATGTATAAGAAATGTGTGGTAGGTTTAGTCAGGTTATATGACACCTGTTTTTTTTAAATGTGAACTCATCAAAAAGTACATGTCATAAGCAGACAATAATGAGTTGTAAATTATGATTTTCCAAGATTAAAATATTGCTTTGACCGGAGAGTAGTATGGGCGGGTCAATTAACATGTAATTCCCCCCATCCCCTCCCTCCCCACTCCCCCTCCATCCCAAATAAAAATATAAATTTCTTGATAAAATATCCTTTGTTGTTTGGGTTAATATTGTTTGTAAAACATGTTGCCATACAATATGCTTCTTACCAATGACTCCCACACCATGGGGCACTGAACGATCGCCCCTCACCCGTCGCGCACATGCATCCCACTTAATTGCCTTTCTTGGCTACAGGGCTCCATATCTACCTACTGTGGTGTAGCGGTTATCATACCTGTCTACAGACCACAAGGCCCCGGGTTCAATCCTGGGGTGGGTAGACACGCCAGTGTACCACAACTGCTTATCAAAGGCCGTGGACATTGACTTGGTTGCCGATGTTATGTCTGTCCGTACGTCGTACCTGTGTTCTCGTCCGGGTCGTATTAAGCGTTTCGTGGTAGCATTATTACTATCATAACCGAATACGCAGGCGACGACCCCGTCATTGTAATTGTGTGTTCAACTCTCTCAGGGCTCCATATGCAATTGAGATCTTCCCTTGATGAGACTGGTCTTGAACATCATCACACAAATTGCTGAGAGTTATCGAGGTCGAGAGTTCTCAACTATATAAAATGTTTGTCATGCAGCACCCTTGTATTTCAAATGACATTTACCAACAGAGAAGCAGAACCAGGTTGCACATGCCCCCATTTTTCGGCAAAAGGCGCCACATTCACGACAAAATTATTTTCAAATATTCAAAAATTGTACACTTTGAGCAGTGCAAAGAATATGACTTAATGGATTTCATATTCTATACCTGATTTGTTTGCTACGTGAGGTATCACAAAAAATCCTTTAAAGGATTAGTTTATTGGTCAAGCATATCCATCTTATGTAAAAAAGGACTTCAAAAGAAACAAAATGGTAAAGAAAACATTGCAAAATCTTATTCCATTAAGAAGATATTTAAGTTTAAAGTTTGGTATTATTTATGTAGAAACGACTGAAATCAGACTAGTTTTGATGTCACAGCCTCAGATTCCTCAAAATCTGTATGTATTTTAAAGAAAGTTTATTTATTTTTTTCACTATTTAAATTATTTTTCCTCAATCTTTCTTCATGTTGTATATTATAAATACCATTCCTAGATTCAGTTTTTACTACTTTTTTTTTATCATGGCTTAAAAACAACAAAATCGCGGGACAAAATATGATAAAATACATAAAGACTTTGAGGAATCTGAAGCTATGACATCACAACTAGTCTGATTTTGAGCGTTTCTACACAAATGATACCAAACTTTAAAGTTAAATATCTCCTTAACGGAATAAGATTTCGCACTGTTTTGTGCACCATTTTGTTTCTTGTGAAGTCCTCTTTCATATAAGATAAACATGCTTGACCACTGAACTAATCCTTTAACAGTTTAGAAGGGAAATGTTAAGTTTCTTGTGCATTAGTTTTTATCTTAAAAACGAAGTCACAGCAAGGAGCTGTGTAGAAGCTCCTTGGTCACGGGCCGTGTAATTGGACTTTTTGCCCAACCGTTGCTTAGAATTGGTCTCTTTCATAAGTTGTAAGAACACTTTCAAATTCAGTCAATGCAATGATGTAAGAACACGTGACATTCTTCTGAAATTCGGTGACATCATATAGACCTAAACTTCAATTTGATCCCAATTGTTTTTGAACATTTGTGTCCCCACTGAGCTAGGTAGCTTTCTTGCGGCACCTGCTTTGGATATCTAGACATTTGTCTAACAATCACATGTCTATAAATATTCATATTAGAAAAGTTTGTCAAAGCTTATCACGGTCTTTAAAACATTCGTCAGATTGCCAAATATCTAAATGTAGCTTCCATGAAAACCCTTATTAATGCTTTTGTTATAAGTCACATTGATTATTGTAATTCACTTCTTGTTGGACTACCTGATTATCAACTTTACAGAATTAGAAGAATACTTAATGGTGCTGCTCGGTTGATTTTCAGACTACCAAAATTTTCCCACATTAATGCTGTTTTGAAGTCCCTTCACTGCAGCACTGGTTACCAGTCAAATAAAGAATTGACTATAAAATTAATCTACAAGTTTCCAAGTGCATTAAAGGCCTTGTTCCAAATTATTTATGTGAAATGGTAGTTGAAAAATCATCCCGCTATGACTTTCGTTTCAAGTCCCTATTTGTTCCCGGTATTAAGCATAACACTCTTGGCGAAAGGGCCTTTGCTTATAAAGGTCCTTGGTTGTGGAATTCACTCCCAACTGAAGTCAAATGTATTGATAATGTATCCTTGACCTCTTTCAAAACTAAGTTTAAACTTTTTTGTTTAAAAAGACATTAATCTAATGTGCAGCTCGATACATTGTATTTCTAAAAAAGACATTAATCTAATGTGCAGCTTGATACATTGTATTTCTATTTATGTTGTTATTCTGTATTCTTATTTTTGTTTTTGTATCTAATTTCCTTGTATGTAAAGCGTTTTTGAATGTTTTTACAAAATTAGCGCTATATGAATTTATGTATTATTATTAGACATTTGTCTTAAAAATTAAAGAAGCACTAGACCGAAAATGGGGGCGCTCGTTTTTGCGAATATTACAGATATATATTATCCTTAATTGATCGATAAACTTCATGCCTCTATAGCCCACAGATTAACGTGACGGCAAAAGTCAATTAAATATTCATATTAACCAGAAAATTGCTATACCATTGGATGCTAGATAAGCATTTGATTTTTTGGGGGACCCCCTAAAATCACGCCCTCATTTATCGGTCTAGATTGATTGATTGATTGATTGATTAATGTGCAATACTTTCCTACAGGTGTGAATGCAACCTTCATGGTGATTACTGTTACGTTGATATCGAAACTGATCAGGTTTCGTGCAATTGTAAGCATCAGACGGAAGGTCAGAGTTGTGAAAGATGCGTCTTTGGATATGAAGGGTCATCATGGTTACCGAGCTCCTATTTCCCATTTCCAGATGGGACGGCCAATGAGTGTATTGGTATGTTTGACTTAGTTTATTCATGATGGTACAGGCTGCATGGCCGTAGGGGCCTATGGCGCCGGAGGGGGCATGCTCCCCCCCCCACCAAATAATTTGCAAAGTGGTATAGTAAATTCATATGCAAGCCAAGAGCTTGTCCCTCCAATTATAGATAAGTATCCTACGATCCTGCATAAGGTAAAATCTGTATACCTCCATCATAACTTATTCCAGGTACAAGGACATTTGTAATGATGCCAATCAGTAGCTTGGCCACGCCTCTGAATTTGGAGGGGAAATGTTATTTGGCTGGGGGGGATGTCTTTAATAAAATACAAAGACCCATATTATCAGATCATAAGCTTAAGGGAAAGGGGGTGTGAAAGGAGTGCAAATTTTCCCAAGCCTGAAAAATAGTAAATTTGGGCAAAATTGATGAATTTATCAGAGCAAAAGGGATGTAAAAACTGTCAACAACCGGCATGATTTCAAGTTGCCGAGCTGGTGAGGTAATTGCTAATTTTTATATCGAAATGATATGAAATTCGAGCAAAAATTACAAGAATAGAAAAGAAATCTTTATCTTTATGCATGTCCTCTACTGGCCCGTGCATATATAGCCTGTATGCAAATTATTTTTGTGGGCCTATAGGGCGGAATAAATTCGATTAGGTACCCCCCCCTCTCTACCCCTCCCTTTGCTATGTCACATGGGATCAATGCTGCATGGAGAGATGGCGTGTGAGCTCAATCCATGACTATCTGATAGGATACAGTGACGAAAGAACATTTAATCCAAGGCGGCAAGAAACGAGTTCCAGGGTGTCTGTATCAGGCGCGGATCAGGAGGGTGTGCGCGGGCGCCCCACCCCTTTCAGACGACATGTACCCTCCGCACTTAGTCTCGTTTTGCTTAAAGTTATCATTCTAATTGAATCTATAGTTGATATCTATATAAGTGTAGAGCTAGTGTGTGAGAAGAATAACGTCTTTAAATTCTGCATCAAACCTCATGCACAACAGAACAAAAGTAAGCCATACTTGTTGTGCGCCCCCCCCCCCCCCTCTTACCTTGGAAATTCCTGGTCCGCGCCTGTGTATTGTTCTTTTGCAATTCATAAATCATACATAACTTGCATAGGCCCACATCATACAAGAAGTATGCAGTGGGTCAGGTTGACACTCATTCACGCAAAACTTGCATTTGAGAGAATATAAAACATTCTGACAATGCAAACTACGACTGAGATTGCGTCTCCCAACTTAAAAAGGAATATTTCCATGGAATAAGGGCGTTTTTTGAGGTCCCAAAAAAATCAAATGTTTATCTAGCACGCAATGGTATAGCAAATTTTTGGTTGATATAGATATTCAAGTAACCTTTGCCCTCACTTGTAATTAATCGATCTTTTGTGGATGATAAATCTGTGAAATTCGCAACAAAAAAACGCCCTAACTTTTTGGTCTAGTGCTCCTTTAAGCTTCTCCAAGACCGTCTGCAATAAATCGCAAACCATGGAGATACTATTTGGGGCAAACCCTCAGTATTGTTTGGTTTATTGTTGGGGTAAGACCAATTAATAGCTCGGAGATTGTCAGCCATAATGCAATTTTAATCTAATTTTTAGCCCAGGTTTAAAAAAAATTAAATATAAAAAAAACATTTTCTACTTACAAAAGTTCATATTCATAGCTTAATATGGTAAGTCATTCGTCAATGAATTTTATTTGAGATTCTTTCACTGAAATGCATCTTTGAACCCCTCTTATATGATGGTACATTCCAAGAAACTTCTGTCCACTTAGCTCATTTAAATGATAAAGCCGGAGGTTGGTAAACGAGCGAGAGCTTGACCAGCACTTGTATTCAGTACACAGAGTGTCAATAAAAACAGTAATCAAACACAAAGATGACATCATAGTGTGTTGCAGATCTTGCTGTTAAATGTTTTATATGAAATATCCTGGTATCAAGGATAGTGGAATATAACGCAGTGAACCGTTTCAAAGCAGTCTACAATTGTTTGCAGTGTGTGATAGTGAAACTGAAAACGTATTCGAGTCATTGCCAAACTTTTTTCTCCATAATGAAATGAATTTACGTTACATGGATGATTTTCTAATTTATTGAATAGTTTATCAAAGTACAAATGTGGTGTTTGAGTGATTTGCTGTGAAATGGCTACCAGTAATGAGGTTTTCGGCTACCAGTGATGACTTTAAAAAGGCGATGGTTTACGGAGCGACAATATGTTTAATTTGTGATGGATTCATTAAATGATAAATGAAAGGCTGTGCTGTTCACAATCAAAAATAATTTTCGGGTGATAAAACTTTTTTTTTTTATATGGAATTGGAATTCGTTAAAACTGAATTTTAATCTTCATGAATTATTCCCGAGGAATGTTTCTTGTAGGAAAGGAATATCTAAGGAATATGCTTGACCCGAAGTATGGAAGAATTGCAAAGTTTGAATGTTAAAGGAGCACAGAAGCAGTACTTCTCCAGCAGTGTTAAGTCCCGTTAGCCCAGCAATGTTGAACAAACCTGTCATGGTTGGCCACTTGGCCAATCTCCTCATAAGAAGTCTTGTCTTACTTTCATTTTCCCGACCAATTACTTGTGGATTTTTGGATAAAATCGGAGAAGTTCTTGGGTTTACGCATGGTATGTTCAGCCCAATTTAATTCTTGTTATGTAGGGCTTACTGTTGTACAAATGTACACACCAGCTGATCACGGATCTAGAGTAATCTGTTTTACAGGGTGCAAAGGGAGGGCACAAGCTTGTTAAACATTTACAGAGTATATGCTATTGCTAATGGCATCCCATTTTCTTGACAATATTTAAGAGAATTCAATCAAAATTTGGTGGGTTATTGTACTGTGACATTTCTAAAATTTAGCATTTTCAGCCTTAAATAACTTACTTAACTTTTGCCGATCTAGTAGTCTCTATTTCCTCATCAGGTCATTAACTTTAAGGCCTGTGTCTTCTTTCTTTAGAATGCTGATGAAGTAGTCTTCAGTTCATCTTCCTCTTCCTCTGCACCCATGGCTTGGTGTCCAGAGTAATAACTAGAAACAAAACTAAGGGACAAAGGAATTGATAATCAGGGAGGCAGACACATGATTTTAGGGGCACACTAATTAGCTAAATTGAAAAAAGTTTTAAACTGAAAGATAGGGTCAGGCAGGTAGTTCAAAGTGAGAACACAAATGGGACAGGTAGTGGCAACATAAGCTTAAGTGGAAAAAACCAGTGGTGTAGAGCTAAATTTTGAGCTAGGGGGCTCTTCTCCCAATGTTTAAAGTTATCAACAGGCAACAATGCATTATCTGCTCGAAATGTGTGATTATTAAATATATCTAGGGGGGCTGAGCCCCCCTCGAAAATAGCTATGATCCCCCTGAGCCACTTCTACACCACTGGAAAGAAATATTTCAGGAAAAGAACAAAATAAAATAGTACAGTTTGGTAATGCATTGACCATTTTAATGCTTTTCAAAATTTGTATGCAAATTTGTAATTAATGTAAATAATTTTCAACCATCTGCCACAATACTCAAAAGGAAAGAAACTTAAATATTTTTCCATCGTATCATATTTTAAGTGAAAACTCTACACATTAATGGTTTTGATTCCTTATACAGTGAACTTATTCAAAATTAAATGTTCCTACCTAAAACTATAACTAGATTTAGCCCCTTTTGAGACTTTGGGTTCAACTTTGAATTGGCAGCCAAAGCCAGGATAAAGGGAAAATATTCCACCTTACTTAGTCCCCCTTCCCCCACATTGCAGTGGTGCTGTTAAGAAAGAACAGGGGAAATATGTGACCCTGTTCCCCATTTAAAAACCAGCATTACAAATGATTGGTTCATGGATGACTTTGATTGCAAACATTTTTTTTCTACCATTTTCTATATTGTAATTTGCAGTTAGTTCATGTTGTTATTTTTAAAGGAGCACTAGACCGAAATGTGAAGGCGTTCTTTTTTGCAAATTTCACAGACATATTATCCACAAAAGATTGATAAATTGTATGCTTCCATAGTCCACAGACAATGTGAGAGCAAAGGTCACTTAAATGTTCATATTAACCAGAAATTTGCTATACCGTTGCGTGCTAGATGAACATTTTATTTTTTGGAGACCCCTAAAAATATGCCCTCACTTTTGGGTCTAGTGCTCCTTTAAACCTAATAAAAAAAACTACATTTTTGTTCATTTGTTAAATTTCAATACATCTCTTTGAACTTTTATTTGAAAATGTATTACTACATAGTACATTTCACATTGCACAATTTACAGGAACACCATGGTGTTTTCATTGTTCCCAAGGACCTTCAGAATTAATTTATTTCTGAATATGCATCCTTTATAGCCCAACATATTGAAGAGGCCATAAAATGTTTTACTCATATATTTTGAAAATCATTTTCAGTGCCCACTAATTTTTTTTTCATCTTCACTGCATTGTGCCCCAAACCAAATTATCTGACAAGACCACAGCCCTGCTGCTGGCTGATTTAGCACAAATAGTTTATCTTAGTTTATGCATGTGTGTACACCAAATTTAAGAAAATTGTTGTTAGATTTTATTGAGACCAAAATATTTTAAGACTATATTTATTTTGCATTTTCTTTTTAAAAATTGCAATAAGATTTTAATGTCAACACCTTGTTGGCAAACAGAAACATACATTAATTTAATTTTCCCCTAATACTGCAGATGACGTGCTGTGAAATATTTCCTTCCATTAGCTCTTAAGATGCCAATCCTGTCATATTAGGCAATAAATAGCAATAAACGTAATTTAAATGTACAATAGCATGTTCAATGGTCGGAGATGGAAATGTGATATTATCCAAGTCAACAAGAAGTCGGGTAACCATTGAAGCGGGCAGGAATGATGTGCATGGTATGCGCTATGTCATAAATTTCCTTAATTTTCCCCTTAATCATTTTCTATTTTAAGCTGTAAATATTGTCATGTGGCATTCTGTGAAGGATGATGCTATTGGTGAAGTGATATTAGGTTGATATCTGATCTCTATGAAGTAAAAGTTTTTTTGACTATAAACATTTTTATGGATAGTAGAAAAGTAGAGCTGTGACTGTTTAGCATGTACACGTTAAATGTGTGCAAATGAACTAAACGTTTACTAATTATCGAATTGCGAGTAATCGTCTTTATAGGTGATCGAGTCTTGCCGTTGAAAATCAATATTATTCAAATCACACACACATTCGGCTGACAAAATTTTAATCAATGACTTTTACAAACAAAATCTGATTAGCAAATTCCTTTTTTAAATGCGAGAATCACAAATGTGCAGTAATCACCTTTGAATGGGGATATTTTGCGCTTTGATTTTGCCGAAATCCGAGTAACTTGTGAAATGCCCAGCGAATTTGCAGAAATTAGGGATTGTTCAAAGGTCCTTCATGAGGCTTAACAGAATTGTTTGTTTGCCCTTTCTTGCAAAAAATTGTAAGGGAGGGAGGGGTACATGAGCGAAAAAAAGTTTTTTTTCTTCTTTTCCACAGATCACTGAAATGGAATAGTCCTTTTATTTTGCTCAGTTTTTATATCTCACTCATGCTTTTTTGAGTGATTTGGGATTTGTTCTCTTTGCCTGACACTGGTTTCAAACAGGCTTTTCTATTGTATTCTACCAGTCAATCACAAACTCTTGCGGGTGGTGGGATTCATGTTTTCTACAGTAACAGCAACAGGCAAGAGTGGTACTACGCCATTTTGTAGGGTTTTTGCGAAGCGTAAGAATTTTTGAAAATTGAGAAGAAAGTTTTTAAACGCGGCCCCCAATTTTCGACTGCAAACCAGTTTGCAATGCAAGAAAATATGCATTGCATATCAAGGTATGAATTATGTTTTCGATTTTGTTCTTGCTTTTTAGAAACCCCTCCAACGACCCCAATGCCAACAACTTTAGATATGACAACACCGCTTGCCACAGAAATGATCACAGAAGTAGTGACAGAAATAATGACAACCGTGGCGGTAACTGAAGGCCCCCCTCTGCCTGATGATGCAGTGTGTGATGTTGATCCCTACCCCTGTAATAATGGATTGTGCGTGCCAATGTTCACTGCACTTGGTTTCATGTGTGTTTGTGATCCTGGATATAGTGGTAAGTACTGTACACTTGATGATAAATGATATAGATATTAAGAAAGTGAGAGAATAAATGCTATGAATATTCAGGAGGTGAGATGATAAGTGCTATGAATATTCAGGAGGTGAGATGACAAATGATATGAATATTCATAGAAGATTAATGACATGAATTGGGTAAATTATGGAAACTTCCATTAATTGTTGCTTCCTTTAGGGATACATCTTCAGTTGACGAGTTGTACTCTTAGCTTTGCGGAGTAATTTTTATTAAGATAATATTCCCTAAAAGTTTACCTCCAGTTCTCAGCGGGGAAGAAAACATGCAATATGGGAAGGAAATATCCCCTCAGGGACAATGTATCCCTGTATGCCTCTGGATCAATCCAATAAGTGTATCAATCATATTAATCAAATTATGCATGCAATTTATTAAACTTGCTAATTGTGTGGTCAAATTTTAATTGATATTAAGCTATTGAAAGGCATACAAGTTAAGCATTGTTGTAATATACAAATCATGAATAAACCAGAAATAAAAGTTTGATATGCAAAGGGCAAACTGCTCCCTATTTTCCCTTCAACTAGAAGATTCAAATCTCTTGGCTTTCTTTTTGGTTTTTCCAGGCCATCGATGTGACAAGTACAGTGACCCTTGCAGAGAGAGACCATGCCCAAATAGTCAGCCATATTGTGCGAGCTATGGAGGGCTTACTTACGATTGCTTCACAAGAAATGAATTTTTCAACATTACAGAGATGGAAATGCCAGTAAGTGTTTTCATTTTATTTTATTCCATTTTTTGTATGGTTGATGTTTAAGAAGGATTGTAGCTTTTGGTCAGTTTAGATTCTTAGTTGTCAGAAGTGACCGGAACTTAAAAATCTTTGCAAAACTTTTAACTCCTTTCTTTGATGGTGTTTTGCAATAACAAAGTAGTCTACGATCTACCTTCTTTCAATTTTCATCTTTTTGAAGAGTTATCCACAGTTCTTGATGTATTTCCTTTTTTCGTTTTATTAAAAAAGAAGAAACCCATGTCAAGTGCGAGATAAAGGAAATTTTTGGGTTGTGAAGAAGAATTTTTTTTCGGGATAACAATGTTAAACCTCTAGCAGGGCTAAAGTATATGAAAATTGCTGTGGCGTGATGCATAGACTAGACCAGACTGATATTTCTAACAAATCATATACTTTGTAATGTGTACACAAAAAACATAGAATGTAAAATTTAATTGTATTTTGAATTGTAAAAGAGAGTTTGATAATATATTTTCATATTGAAATAAAATCAATTATAACCTGCAAGGCATGACATCAAAAATACCAGTAAGTCCTTAAAATGGACTAAATTAAGAAAGAAAGAAAAAAGAACATCGTTGTGTATATGATATTTTTTACACAAATTCGCAGCGAGCCAAGCAAACTTTTTTTAGGGAGGTTCTTATCGAGGAACATTTAATAATCCTTACCTCAAAACTGCACAAACTAAGAAAATCTGAGGAAGTTTTTTGATGTGAATGTGATTCATACATACACTGGTTAATGTAAATACACTGTACAGCTGTATGACGGGCTGTATGACGGGCTGTATGAGCCATTGTGAATTGAATACAAGTGTGTGTGATAATGGGTGGACCATTATGATGAGTATATGATGAGACATTCTGAGGTGCACTGTGCCTGGGAGTCACAAACGTAAAGTGGGAATTCAGCTATTAGCCCCAGTGGTGTCTGGCATTCCCAACCAATTACTAATTGTCTTGTCATGATTTAAGACAATGTTTTGACCAGATACTTTAAATTATATTGCTCAATTGTTATAATCTTCATGTTAACACAAAAATAGCCCATAAAATTAAATGATGTCAATTTAAAAAATGACAACTATGAATCAACCCATCACCAGTGCTTTCAGTACTTTGATTATTTTCCCTATGGAAGCAAAAAACGACGTTGTGAGAAAATAATTTTGTCAAAATTATCTTTAGGAACAAGATAATATCTCATTCCCACAGAAAATATTTTTTGACTTTTTCTGTTTAGCTTCTGTATGTCCCCTAATATGTTGGGAGTGCTATTGCAGCATCAGTGTTTCTCCCTCCATTGGGGGAGAAAATCTTGTTACAAGCTTTGGTGAAGTGTCTGTTTATGAGCTGCAGACAAATACAACAAATCTCTTTACAAAGGACACTAAAGTCAGCAATCTTGTCAGCATAACTTGTCCCATAAGCTGGTCACAATTAAATTTCCATAGCAAAATCATTTCCTATCTTCTCCTTTTCCTATTCCACACTCAGACCTCCGTCTTTCCATCTCCATCAAGAAAACCTGGCAAAACTCCTGGACTTACGAAACCTGTAATAAACTTCACACCATCAAACCCAAAGTTGGGACCAACACCCCTCTGCATAGTCGTAACCACAGGGAAGACAACATTGTCACCCGCATTCCCCTCGGCCACTGCTCTTTTACTCTCTCCCATCTCTTATTCGGCTCCCCTGCCCCTCTGTGCCCCACTTGCAACATCAATCTCTCCATCAAGCATATTTTCTTAACCTGTCCCCTATACCAGAACTCCAGATCTCTTCTCTCCTCACTCTCCTCAATCTCAGACCTTTTTGAAAACAATTCTTCCTCAAACATCATCAAGTTCCTCTGCAACAACAACCTCTTCCACCACATATAATCTCCTCCCCTCCTCCCCTTCTACACCTAACCTTACACACCCCTTTCTTTTTACGAAATTTTCCTCCCACTTTTATCTCCCTTACAAACCTTCCATCTCCTCACTATCCTTACTAGCTCTTACACCCTAATTTTTCAACACCCTCTTGGCACATTTGACTGACTGTCCCGGTGCTGTTAAACATCAACAAACCAAACCAAACCAAACAAAAATGAGAGATGTTTTTTATATGCTTCCAACTGATTGTTGGTTTAAAAAAAGAGGGGGTAGTCATGCATTTAGGAAGCTTGAAATGTTTTTTGAATATGTTTTTTTTGTTTTCTTCAAATATTTAAAGTGGCACATTTGACTCTGACTGTCATGGTGCCGTTAAACATCACCAAACCAAACCATTCAAAGGTGGTCTGACATATCTGCGTGTACTGTACAGTAGTTATGTTTATTACAGTACTTTTACCCACAACAATCTTTTAGATGGTGGCACACAACCAACTGCCTCATTTACATCTCTTCAAACCATTAAAGTTCAAACCAGTATAATATAATGCTCATGGTTATGGTGATACCAATATTTCTAAATGATTTAAACCACCATTATTTAAAATTTTGGAAAAAGTTTAATTAATTTTTCAAAGGTGCAAATGATTAACAACTCACCTCATGGGAACTTAAAGATGTATGGAAACCTACCAAAAGTTTCTCTTTTACTTTCTATTACTAAGAGTCATACTGGGGGAACGTGCCCCCTCTCCCCCACTTTTCAAAAAGATGACAAAAGTGCCCCTTTCTAAAAATAAAGTGTCCTTTTCCTTTTGTTGTTTTAGGCTCACTTATTCTATCTACAGATTGAGATGGTGAAATATGACTTGAAAAGTGCCCCTAAAAAGTCGTGAACCCCACTTTTCCAAAGCTTCCTACACCTGTGTCAAGAGCATACATTACTGATTAAACCATTTTGTTTTTTTCCATACCCCCAACCAACCTCAAGCTGGATAAGTCATTTTGAACATTTTCAAGGTCTAAAATTAAGGGAAGAAATTTAAAGTGAAACAAAAAGCATTTTGAGGTGTTTTCCTGTTTCATACTGTACATCACATTTTTTTCCAATATAATAAAATTTGTTTTAAGTTTTGATTACTCATTGAAAACTACACACGGTATTTCCAAAGTTCAAGACTACTAAACACACACAGAATTTAGTGCTCTTTTTGGTATGAATTTTACCTGTTTATGGTTCAAATGAGATAGCTGCCATGTTTATATTTGTTTCACATTTGCAGCATTTTGACTGATTTGTCTGAATCATCTCATTGTTCTATATCTTTAATATTATGTGTATTAATCGTAACCTATAGACGTGTGATTATTTCTTTTCATATACTGTATGCCGCGTATTCTATCTGTCTATATGTACCATTAACTTGTAACAAATGCAGTTGTGTTGCAATTTGCCACTCTTTTTCTTTAATCAGAAATGTTTAATTTCCTATATTATTTAATCTTTATTGCCACATTGTGAATGCTCAGCCTTGTAGCGAGGAAATAACAGTTGATTGTATACCTATTGTGATTGAAGTAAGTCTTTGACAAAGATTTTAGATTTTTCTAATGGCATGAAATCTTGCACGATGTGACATAACCACATAACCTTTCGCTTTGTGACGCATGGAAGGCATTATATATTTTGATAAAGTATACCCTTGCACTCAAGATTTGAAACTATCATACACTTTCACATTTTTTTTATATTTGAAATGCAAAGTACTAACTTCAATGAAATGTGCGTTAATTTTGTTATAACATTGCTTGCATAACCAGCTAAAACTCTTCTTCAAACTTTATTTTTGCTGAATGATCCGTTTCTCCTCCCCTTGCCTCTCACGTGATCAACTTTACAACTGCTGAAAGCAGAGCCATGATTCCTGGGGGTGGGGAGGGGGGCAGGGGGTAAATACAAAAGGTGAACAAATTGTTCCCATACTTTATTGAGGATAAATAGGCCTATGGCCCCATGTCCCCCTCCCAAACTTTGTGAAATAGAATTACGACCCTGGCTGAAAGTACCGTTAGACACAACAGAGCTGTCATTTAAACCTCCTGTCCAAATAATAATGGATAAAAGATAATCACATGCATTGGCAAGAGATTTGTTGGAGCCCTGGGCGCCCTTATAGATGGGTCACAATTCAAATATGTCAACCATATTAAATGTTTATCAAAACAACCCCAGATAGATGCTTCCTTCCCCTGGTAATTAAAAAAAAATGAAAATTTGAAAATAATATATAGTAGATAAATTGTACTACTAAATTGTAGATAAATTGTACTAAAAAGAAGATATGTTGTCCTACTAATTTGCAGATAAATTGTACTATTAAGTAGATAGATTTAATTGTAGATAAATTGTACTGAAAAGTAGATCAATTGTCCTAATAAATTGTAGATAGATTGTACTAGAAAGTATATCAATTGTTCTACTAAATTGTCGATAAATTGTACTATTAAATTAGGTAGATAGATTAAATTGTACACTAAATTGTAGATAAATTGTACTATTAAGTAGATAGATTAAATTGTACACTAATTTGTAAATAGATTGTACTAGAAAGTATATCAATTGTCCTACTAAAATGTCAATAAATTGTACTATAAATTGTAGATAGATTGTACTATAAAGTAGATCAATTGTACTATAAAATAGATAGATTAAATAGTGCAACTATTTAAATGTCGGTAAATTGTATTAGAAAGTAGATAAAATGTACTACTGTATCTTTGCTCCACCAAAAAAAGTAGCTTAGCCATCTAGTTACATGATCTCTGCATTTTTTATGTGAATCACTCTCAGTTTTAATTAAAGTGGTATTTCATTATAGTGTTTTTTGTGTACTAGAATAGAGTTGTAGATTTCGTAGTCATAGCCAGAAATATGTGTAAGTTTTGTTCTTGTCGTAGTAATATCTTGATTGAATAAAAGTTGAGCCCTTGCTACAGCAGATGTTCATTCTCTTGTAGTCCCTTCTTACCTCTCACTCAAGTATGGAACCCATCTTTTGTCAGCAAATTTAAAAAGTGCCCATTTTCAGTGATGAAATGTGCAGCATTCAGATACTGAAAAACTGCCCATCTCAGCTGTTCAGCTCCCATAACATGCTAATATATGCATGCATCATCAAATTTTCTAACCTACTAACTGGGTGACCAAATGGTTGCCTAGTGAGAATTTTTGGTCGCCCAGTGAACAAAATTCTGATGCACTGGGTGACCAGGATTTTCACTTTGGTTTAACAAAACAATTGCTCCCAAACAGTCATAGAATAAAAGTTTTTAAAACATTATAGATGCTGGAAGGAGAAGGAGGGGGTGGGAGGAGTATTTCCCCAACTTTCAGAAGCGGATAATTGCCCCCCAACTTTGAACTTACAAATGTATCATTAAGACACATTATATTTTTTTCAATAAATAAATCAAATTACTGGAACAAATAAATTCATTTTCATTCAGATGGCCATAGACTTACAAACACACATGACACAAATCAACAGAGTTGTTGTAAGGAAACCATTGATTTAATTGACGCAGAAATCACTTCAAGTTCATTTCTGTGTCAAAGATTACCTCAGGCAGCAATGCTTCCATGCTGTGGATCTAATTCTTGCTGGGTTTAAAAAAGGAAATTTATTTCCTGGTTGGGTCGACACTTAAACCAAGAGACTTTGGGCGTATATACGATTTGGAAGATATACCATCTAATTATTACACTGCAGAAAACGGAGGTGCCCTAATTATCCCACCACAAGTAGGCTACATGAAATTTATGGAAATGACGTTGACAGTGAATGCTTATGAGTACACTTGTCCATGGCACCTGATAATGTATAAAAGGCCTTTAGCTGTTCAACTACAGATAGCCATCATCCCAAAGCTGATATTTAGCAAAGGATGCATCAGGGGATTAGGAAGGGTCCGCTTTTAGGGGTGGGGTCAAAACACCCCATATTTTCCTGGTTACAAGCAGAAGTATTACACTGGGAAATTAAATTTCTATCAATGTTGAAGTTGTTATACTAATCGGGAAATCTCATATTTTCAGGAAATGTATACCTCAATCTGTCAATTTTCGGGAAATGTTACCTTCCTTCATTTTCAGGAAATTTTCTTAACATTTCGAGAAATCAATGCTCCATATTTGGGCAGTTTTTTTATTTTCAGGAAATTTTCTGTAGTTATTGGAAAATTGTATTTAAAGTTTGCTGCAGTCTTTTTGGGGGAATTGTTTGGCCAATTCTTGGGCAGTTTTTGCAATTTATGGGAAATTTGTCCAACTTGAATTTTATTTAACTTTGGGAAATGTAATATTTTACCCAAATTCCCAAGAATTTTAGCAAATTTCCCTTCAATTTATTCTTTACGATTTTAATCATTTCTCAATTTTACCTCCCAACCAGGAGTTTGAAATTCTCTCAGGGAGTTTTAGCCCTGTTGGAATAATGACATCTTCAACTAATGTTTATTGAAATTGTAAGAGTTGCAACATGCAAAATTCAGTTAAATTTAGGCCTATCTTTTAGCCACAAATCTGCTAAAACTGGAAACTGGGGGCCCCACTGGGGTTTTGCACCTGAGATCCTTAAGCAGGCCCATGGACCCCCATGCCAATACATGTTTTTCCTCCAACATTTAAAACATTCCAGCGCCGTTGAAGGTTCCTTCGCATCTCGCATCAATTGCCCCAGGGGTTAATGTTAAAGGGTTTTCCTTTAACAAGTTGAAAGAAAAATTTGGAGCATGTAGCGTTACTAAGGTATGAAGGAGGGGGGCTGGGACTGGGTTGAGGATCCTCCTGCCCACTTTTTTCATTAAGCCTCAGGGGAGTAGGAACCAGGGGACCCCTCGATAACTTTATTGGGGGCCCCAAGTACTATTTTGGCCCCTCCCCCCCCCCAACTAATTTTGAAGAGTCAGATTCCATTTACATATATTTTCTTATTCCAAAGAAATAATTTTCTTTTGAATTTTCCTTTAATTTTATAAAATCTGCCTCAATTGTGTTAAATTTCCTTTATTTTCGAAAATGTTATTCATTTATCGGATTTTCTTCAAAATTCAGAATATTTTCTGGAAATGTAGCCAATTTTGTCCAAAATTTCCAATGATTTTACAAAATTTTCTTTCTACCACCCCTTCCCCTTTACAAATTAATTTGTAGATATAAGAGGGTTGTATACATATTGTTAGGACCAAAATAAAAATATGTCCTTCCCCATGTGAAATATCTTCCTATGCCGCTTAGCTCAATCAAATTGCCCTTTTAAATTGTGTCCCTAAAATTGTAAACTTCTTCCACTGCTCTGACCTCAAAACATCTTTAATTGGTCACACCCCATTGAGTAAATTTGGTTAACACAGGATTTGATATTCAACCTCATACTGTCATAGAGGTTTATTAGGCATTGCTCAATGAAGCCTTGTGACTACTATGGTTCTGTGCAGCAGAAATTGATCTTCATCAGAAATTCACAATAGCTTTGTTTGTGTACTGTGCTTGAAGCTTATCTGACAATACCTGTATATCTTAAGCCCAGATGGTTGGTGTGTGTATCTCTTTCAATCATTCTGAACATAAGGGTAGGACAAATGCATAAGGGTATGCATTTGTAGATCACTTGTATGCAAATATACTACAATCTGAGGAGGCAATATGGTGAAGAGAAAGATAATGAGGCTGGGTAATTTGTCCAATAATGAAAACCAGTGTAGTAAAAGCTGTATTTCTCCTCCAGGCGCACTTTCCTCTTCTCACAAACCTTGACGTTTCTACCAAGCTGCACATCCTAAGACAAACAAATATATATTTTTGTACCCTAATTCCCCCCCTCCTTCCTCCCTCCCACCAATAACAACCCTGTTTACAGTGATATAGTTTCTACCAAATGTGGGTACAAATGATTGTTATCAGCCCAGGATTGACGTAATAGCTGGTGTAGAGGATGGGGAGAAGTGGGAATGTCTGGTTCATACGCTTGCGATAATCTCCTTAACTGTGCAAAACGCTCTGTAAAAACACATATTTTTTGCATTTCAAACGTTAAAATTAAAGAATCTCTAAATATTTGTTCCATTTCAAATTATATTGAGAACTTGAATTCATTATCTATCGTTTGAGACCATTTTCATTTAATTATTCCAAAACAAAGTACTGTACTTTGTAAACTATAAAAAGTGTTTTTTCTTATTTTTCAATGGGAGCGCAAGAAAAATCACAAGGTCATCGCTGCTTTGACCTTTGTAACTTATGAATGGAAGTATTTGGGAGTCTATTCCACACGGCCTAACAATTAACATATATCTATTTACCATATTTATATAATCCAACGTGATTGGTGCAAAAAGGGGCTCGTACTTTCCAACAAATTGAATATATTTCTTATTATATGACTGCATTTATGAGAAATTGAACATTATTTGGCTGAAACATTATCAACAACAATCATGAACGAAGAAGTGCAAGAGGGAGGCAAACGGCAATGTTCGGCTGCATGATTATGATACAAAAACTTAAGAACTATTCTATTTATTCAACTTTTTGTATGAATTAATATCTGTTTATTATATATCTGCAATAAACTTTGTATCTTTTCTTATCACTGCATTCTTAAAAATTGTTTTCTATTCAGCACAAGTACAGTTTGTCATACATTTGTTTAAGAAAAATGAGTTTAAAAAAGTTTCTCACCAGTAATGCCTTGTCTGACAAACTTCTGAACTGAAGTTGTGTGTTCATTAAATTTCATTTTATTTGTTTTGCTTCAAAGATATTTTATTGGAACTGGCTAGTTGGTAAATAAAATGTTGTTGTCCAAAGTTCCATTCCACTTGGCCTACATCCCACATCTGGCATCTTATGCCGTCAAACATGGCAAGCCGTCCCACCCTCTCCTACATGCCATCCCACCCTCTCCCTCATGCTGTCCCGCCCCTCTCCCATATGCCATCTCAGCCTCTGACAGTCACTGGTGTTATCCTGGCTATGATCACGCCACGCGTAAACACTCTCAAATCTGTGAAACCACCTAATACTTTTGTATAATAAGTATACACACACGAACAGCCTTTCATGTGTGTTGGTAAATCCGTAATTTTTTTGCCCTCAAAGAAAATCTTCACGAACTTGGACTTCACTGCATGCAGACTAAAAGTATTTAACTATTGTTTAAATGACTTTGTTCTTAAAACCAACTAGCAAAATAATGGTGCAAATCAAATCTATAGTTTTCCGTAACACATCACAGCTAGTTCCGCGATTTGTTTTCCTCATGCACGTTTTGAGGTAAAACATCCCATATGGGATGATGTAATAGCTGGTGTAGAGGATGGGGACAGGATGATGTAGACTGTGGGGAAATCTCTCAAACCAAGGATCTCTAAATTGAAAAAGAAAGACCTGAATACTTCAAAACAAGAAGAAGAATTGAAAACATTTCAATAAGATTTTTGTGATTTAAACATAAGGAATTAAAAAAAAATGTATTTTAGCAACTTAAAAAAGGGTAGTATTAAAAAGCAATACAAATTGTCCCCCTTATTCTCTTTCATCATAATAGATATATGCATGTCAAATCAAATAACCTGGTGGTATAATGGACAGACACATCAGGAAATGTTTGCGAGAGCTGACAAAACCCTTCCCGCTCTAAGGCATCTTACAGGAAAGGTATTATCCCTTAAATACATTCAAAAGTGGTGCTGGAAACGTCACTTCTGGTTTCCAATTTTGCTTATTGATTGCGAGAAATCTGTGATGTTATCTATAATCTAATGTGAATCTAAATCTTATTATCTAACGTGATCAATAACATCGCAGATTTTGCTCATTTTTGCGAGAAATCTGTGATGTTATCAGTAAGGAATCTAAAAATTGATCAATAAACCGAGAAATCTGTGATGTTATCTATAATTTAATGTGAATCTAAATCTTATTATCTAACGTGATCAATAACATCGCAGATTTTGCTTATTGATTGCGAGAAATCTGTGATGTTATCTATAATCTAATGTGAATCTAAATCTTATTATCTAACGTGATCAATAACATCGCAGATTTTTGCGGTCAATAGGAAAAATTGAAAACCGGAAGTGACGTTACGAGCATGGCGGCGTTCACTTCTGAATTTACTTATGGGACGATACCTTTCCTTTGCACATTAACGCATTTGGGGGAGCGAGGGGGTCATCTCCCATCACTTTTTTACCTTCAAAATTTATATTTTTATTTGGTGATATTTTTGTATCTTAAATAGTGAGATTTTTCCTCTCCCCCCACCCCACATTTTGTAGGCAAATTCTGCCCATGTCTTGACTTATATTATGTGCTAAAAAGTGTGTGTGTGTTATGGTGTTGGAAGGGGAGGGGTATCGCCCCTACCTCCCTCCCCTTACTATGTGCATGTGCCTTATCTTGTAGAGGCCATTGAGTATATAACTCATTGATACATGATATACTGAATAAGAAAGAATTTGCCATAGACCCAATTTCAATCTGTTTCTCATGATCATGCTTTAGAGTTTTCACTATTCATAATTCTTGGGAAATTGTTTCAATTTTTAGTGGATGGTGGGATATGGGGGATGGGATGGGAAGGGGGGGGGGGGGAGCAGTTGATCATAATTTTAGAACTCTGTTAACCTGCACCCATGTTTGAATTAGTACAATCACCTTGCTGTGTCTGCACCATTTTCATTGAAAATTAGTTCCTGAAGTGAAATAACATTTTGTCTGCACACATGAAGTTTTCTGCAATTGTTCTTTCAAATCAAACCATACTTATTTCTTTCCTCGATTAATTTGTATTGTGCTTTCTAAATTATTCCTTGCTTGTTGTATTATTTAAAGAAAGCTTAGATGAGAACCAAATTGTGGAAATCTAACAATTACCTTCTTTACTCAATTAAATCTGGGAAAGTGTTATAGTTTTTATCTTTTTGTTGGCCCTTAATTTACATACAAAAGTTTTTAAATCCATTATTAGGTTCCAATTTAAGAAAATATGATACAGGCATATTTTGCCATGTGATTTTGTGGCTTAAAAACATGGGATATGTTAAAAAGTAGTAAAACTGAATCTAGGAAGGGTATTTTTAATATACCACCTGAAGAAAGTTTGAGGAAAAATCATTTAAATAGTGAAAAACTTCAATAAACTTTCTTTAAAATACATAAAGACATTATTATTATTATTATTATTATTATCATTATTATTTTATTATTATTATTATTATTATTATTATTATTATTATTATTATTATTATTATTATTATTATTATTATTTATTATTATTATTATTATTATTATTATTATTATTATTATTATTATTATTATTATTATTATTATTATTATTATTATTATTATTATTATTATTATTATTTGTATTATTATTATTATTAATATTATTATTATATTATTATTATTATTATTATTATTATTATTATTATTATTATTATTATTATCATTATTATTATTATTTATTATTAATATTATTATTATTATTATCATTATTAATGTTATTATCATTATCATTATTATCATTATTATTACTGTTATTATTATTATCATTATCATTATTATCATTATTATTATCATTATTATCATTATTAATAATCGCCTCTCCCGTGAATCAAAGCACTTTACAATAAAATTGATTATACAAAGACAACTTAATATACAATATCAAAACGTAAAAGAATTGCAGGACAATATACAAGCATAAAAGAATTGGTAACAATTCCAAAACAAGATGATAAAAGAAGAAAATGAATATTATAAACAGCATAAAACTTATTTAGTACGAAAAAGATAGAATCTTAAGGGCCTTCTTAAAAGTATTATCAGTTTGAGTCTGACGGATTGCAATAGGTACATTATTCCACAAACGTGGAAGGTATGAAGGGGCATATTTTTTAATGCACTTGTACACATGCAGTAAAATCATGAAATGGATTCTCTGCTGGATGGGCAACCAATGAAGAACACGCAAGAGGGGGAAGCGCTTGTACAATCATGCGCGCTGCACGATTTTGAAGTCTTTGCAAGCGCTGAAGGTTTTCACGTGATATGCCACCAAGCAGGGAGTTGTCATAATCCAGCCGAGAAAGGACAAGAGATCGCACTGTGTGAGCACAAGTATTTTGATCAATGTACCGCCGGATTCTAGAAATATCACGCAAATGAAAATTAACAGTATGACATATTGTAGAGATCTGGGAATTCATGTTCATACAAGGATCAAACATGAAACCTACATTTTTAACGGATGATGAAAGAACAATCACAGACCCACCGATCTTCAAATCAATGGACTGGATGGAATGTCACGAAATGATCAAAAATTCAGTTTTGGTGTCATTAAGTCTAAGTTTGTTTTGAAGCATCCAGCTTTTAACCGCCTCAATGCAATTTGACTAGCAAGCTAGGGCAGCTTCCCTTCCTTTCACACGGCTTTTCAAGATCAGAGCTAACATATAGCTGAGTGTCATCAGCATATATATGTTAAGCAATATTGAAGAGCTTCAAAATGCAGGTAACAGGCTGCGAATAGGCATTGAAGATTGGAAGACCTGCAACAGATCCTTGGGGAACACCATATTTCAGAGGATGGGCAGTAGAATATTCATTAGAAATACAAACTGAACTCTTGCGATCACTAAGATTAGATCTAAACCAGTTTAAAACACAACCTCCGATACCATACTCACTCTGAAGCCTATTTATAAGAATAGTGTGGTTAATGACATATCTAGAAGTACAAGTAAAACAACTCTACCCGAATCTAACTCATTCAATATATCGTTCTTAACACACAATAAGGCAGTTTTGGTGCTATGCGCTGGTTTGTAATCTTCTTGAAAATCTCCAGTAAGATGTTTTGAATGAAGATGTGCATTAAACCTAGAGACTGCAGGATATAGAAAGGTCTTACCAAGGGTGATAATTTTTCAAAATGTCCGGATTGAGGGTGCATTTCTTAATAAGAGGAGAAATAATTGCGTTCCTAAGAATGGATGGAAAACAACCAGCACTAAATGAAATATTTGCAAGAGACATGATTATAGGAGCTACTATGTCAACACATTCCTTCAAGAGCCAAGTGGGCGGTGGGTCAAGAGAACTTGTCTTGTTTGGGATCTTAGAAATTATGTGTTGAATTTCAGCTTCAAATTTGCAGAGATATCAGTACTGTGCATATGTAAATCATCAATCATCAGAATCAAGCAGAAATACATCATCATTACATTGTTTACTGGTATCAAGAGAAGATATATTTACATTAACACATTCAACGTCAAGTTCAGACCTTATTTTTGCCACTTTCTCAGTAAAAAAAAATTGACAAAATTATTACTGAGAGTTTCATCTAAGCAGCAGATTGATAAAGCCTTGGTGAAAGTATTGAGAAGTGAGTTAACTGTACGGTACATTGTCTTTGCATCAGCGTTTGCCAAAACACCTTTGAAATGCTCTGTTTTGAATTTAACAAATAACTTAATTTACAACTATATTTTGCGCAAGATATTTCAAGCAATCGGTATCACTGAGGGTTTTTCTCCACTTACACTGATATTTGCAGTGTTCTGTTTGGACTGACCGCACATCATTGTTGAACCATTTAGTTCATTTAATTGTAAGTTGAAATCGTGTCTGCTCCGTACTGTGTTTGTCAAAAACTATGCGCATCCTTGTATTATATTTGGTAGCCTGAGCATTTAAATCTTTTAGCATATTGAGGCCACTAAACTCTTGGATAAGGTCAGTCAAACATCCAGATCGAGATCATTGAAATTTCTTATTGTGACAGCTTTCCTTTCTGATGCAGGTTTCAGCTTATTTGTTAAAAGCATCTAATCATGTTATAATCGGAACCATATAAGTTGGGAGATACATTGCATTCTACCAACAAGTCATCATCAACCCGACAGATCACATGAACAAGAATATAACTGGACCTCTGAGTGGGCCTGTCAACAAACTGGTGGAGATTATGAAGCTGTGACATCACAACTAGTCTGATTTCAGTCGTTTCTACACAAATGATACCAAACTTTAAACTTGAATATCTCCTTAATGAAATCAGATTTTGCAATGCTTTCTTCAACATTTTGTTTCTTTTGAAGTCTTCTTACATATAAGATGGACATACTTGACCACTGAACTAGTCCTTCAATCACACACACCATGCACCGAGCATATGCCACTCTCCACTGAACTAGTCCTTCAATCACACACACACCATGCACCGTGTGTATGCCACTGACCACTGAACTAGTCCTTCAATCACATACACACCATGCACCGAGTGTATGCCACTGACCTGCTGACCACTGAACTAGTCCTTCAATCACATACACACCATGCACCGTGCATATGCCACTGACCACTGAACTAGTCCTTCAATCACATACACACCATGCACCGAGTGTATGCTACTGACCACTGAAGTAGTCCTTCAATCACATACACACCATGCACCAAGTGTATGCCACTGTACAAACAGACATGGATCTTGTTTGTGAGTTCCACATCCTGAGTGACGTAAAAGTTCTAATCACACATTTTTGTTGAAACCAGGGGCGTAATTCTCATTTGGAAAGTGGGAGGACATGGTCTCTTATCCAAAAAGTAAATGGGGGGGAGGCAAATTTCCCCCCAAATGTACTGAATTGTTAAAATTCTGCTGAAAAGTGTGTGGGGAGGTAGGGTCTTGCCCCCCGGAATTATACCCCTGATTGTAACGAACCTCTTTAAGTGTTGTAGGTATGACTTACTTGTAGATTTTTCTTCATGGTCATAAATGGTGTTACTTCGTTATCATTTTTCTCATAAGTGAATATCATTGCCATTCAACTCATTCCCCCTGCAGCCTGATTATCTGACCTGGGTAACAATAGTTACGATGTCAGTGGGGGCACTGTCCTTGCCTCTCTTTTGCGTCATCATCATTGTCATCTTATATTTGACAACCTGGCGTCATCTCCATCCAAAGCCAATGTACGGCTCAGAATACGTAGAGAATTGGGGAACAAGATATTACGACAACTATTTTGCACATGTAAGTATGAAATTTTGATGATGTAATGAGCAAATGCTATTTAAAGATTCATGAACGTCATCATTTTGTAAATATATTTAAAAAGACTTAATATCATTATGATTAAAATGTGGTGATGCACAAAGTGTTTGAGCCTGGTGATTATTAGGCTTATCAAGATTTGTAGAAATTTGAAGAGAAATGTAATCACAAATAGGCTCCAGGAGCATAAATACAGAGGGGTGTGTGGTGTTACCTCCCCCCCCATTCTGTTCCGCCTCCCCACTTTCAGTAAAGCTATCAGTAAAATTGAAGACCTGTCAGTAAATTAAGGTCTGCTTTGGTGGCACTTCCAACAAAGATCAATGAAAACTTTACCAAAACAAATTAAATTTTGGACCGATGACTTTTTGGTTGTTGTGCAATTTAAAAAAATGATTTTAAGAGGGCCCTGATTGTGGAATATACTTTTGTCGGTAGTGTTAATTTTACTCGCACCCCCTTCCCCAATTAAAAGGGTCTACTGATGCCACTGCATATAGCAGACAAGTAACCAATTTATTCATAGGTTAAAAATGTTTGTTGTTACCAATAAATGTATTCAAGGAAAACATTTAGATTAATCATTTTATTACGACCAATCAAATCCCTTCTCCTCCCCCACTTGAAGTTATGCTCCATCATACTTACAGCTAGCATGTAGACATATTGTTATAGAAAACCATAATGAAATAAGCAATAAATGCAACACCAATTTTTAGACTCAGAGAGAAAAGTACAATGTTATAGTGCTTCACTCCTCAGTTGTTCTATTTTGCAGTAATAACTAAAACAGTTCTTGTTAGTCCTTCCGTCACACTTGCTCGATGTTTTCCCTCATGGAAGCACATTTGCAGGCTCTGTTGCATGGTATAAAGGTTAAAGTGATCGTTGCAATTTTGTTGCCTGAATGTCATCCGTCCCATATGCACATGATTATATTGTGGTGCTGTATTTGTTTGATATTAACGGATGAGAGGCTGTGTGCAGGATGAGAGACCAACCATGCGAGCTAGTGAGGCATGGTCATTATCTTGAGGGAATATTCCCATGTTTTTCCGTAACCTTTCATAAGAAAGAGAACAATTGTAGAAACATTTTAGTACAAAAATCATGTTGATATGTTACTTCTACCAGGAGATATTCAAGTTTTAAGGTTCACAAATAATGGCAATAAACGAATAGGAAAAGGCTCAGTATGACATCACAGCAACACATTCTCCCACAAAGTTTATGTATTTTATTAAAATCTATCATCCTTTTTTGTTAGTAAAATCTGTTAAAAAAATAAATTGACGAAAGTTAAATATTCATATACATTGCCAAATATACCCTACTTCAATAACTTTTAGAAAATTGTTTCTAATCATACAGAAACAACCAATTAACATTCAAAAAATACATAAACATTTGTAATAGAATTGCCTCTATGACATCATCAAACACAAATTCTTCATACTGTACAAAAACTTTTAAATGCAATTGGGAAATCTTTTAAAATCCATTTACTGAATGGAATATAATACCAACCTGATTTTTGTGCCAATTTGGCTCTAAAAGTATGTTCTTTCAAATAAAATTTTACAAAAAAACCATGGAAATATTACAAAAAACCATGGAATATTACAAAAAAACATGGGAATATTACAAAAAAACAATTGGAAATTACAAAAAAAAAACATGCAAATATTCCTTTAAGAAATTCCATCATGCATTTGCTTTTATGTGCAATTTGCAAAATAAAGATGCATACAACATAACTATCCCTGTTATAGGCTGTACCATGGACCAAACACGGGTTCAAGGTAATAGGGGATGATCCATAACTATCCCTGTTATAGGCTGTACCATGGACCAAACACGGGTTCAAGGTAATAGGGGATGATCTGAGAAAGGGGTCATCAATTTATTGGTTTCATGATTGCATTTTTGTTATAAGGGGGTTGTATAAATTTGATGAGAGACACTGAGGATATCGGTATTGCAAACTGTCCAATTTTAGTAAGGGGGGAAATGTATGTCAATATTCTGAATTCATTGGGCATCAAAGTAGTGGTAATATTATGAATTGTTGTTGAAGTCATCAATTTCCCTTGGCTCCAGGTTTCGTAAATTTGTTGATGACTAAGCCATACAGGATTGTTGATGATGCTAGAGATTCTTCACTTTTGCAAAGTGATCTGGATAAGTTAGTTTCTTGGTCCCAAAGGTGGCAGATGTCATTCAATGTTGATAAATGCAGCAAATTTATTCATTTTGGTCAAGCACTTTGGGTTTTGATTACTGCATGAATGGTTCAAATCTTGGTTGTGTTGAGAAAGGGATCTAAAGCATTCTAAAGAGTGTGCTTTAGCCACTCCAAGGGCAAATAGGATGCTTGATTTGATTAGAAGAATTTTTTTTGTTTTCTTGTTAGAGAGGTTGTTCTTAATTTGTATAAGCAGTTAGTCAGGCCTCACCTTAAGTATGCTATTCAGGCTTGGAGTCCCTTTTATGAGAAGGATAACATCATTTTGAAGCAGGTTTAGCGAAGAGCCACTAGACTTATTCCTGAAGTAAGGAATCTCTCTTATGAATCTAGGTTGCGAATTCTTGGTTTGACCATGCTTGAGTTGAAAAGAGTATGTGGTGAATGATTCAAGTTTTTAAGTTCCTATCTGGTAGTGTTGCTTTGACTTCCTGTTATTTCTTGCTTTTTTCAGCTAATCCTCATGTGATACGTGGTAACAGTTTGAAGTTGACCAAAGAATTTTCTCACGGATAGATATTCTGTGTTTTAGCTAGCTTTTCACAAAGAGCTGTTAATGAGTGGAATAGTTTGCCTGAGTGGGTAGTTAGCTCCATTTCTGTTCACAATTTCAAAGTCAAACATTGATAAATTCTTTACTTACTCTGGACATCTTTGATTTAATTTGATTTGATTTTCTGTGGTGGTGGTAGTGATCTTGCTGGGCTTTTGATGGGGTCATTATAACCTGTCATCTTCTTATGTTATGATATGTTGAAAATCTGGTTTCCTTTCCCCCTCCCCCACCCTCAAATGGCTGCAACTTTTCAAGTGCTTAAATTTACAGAAATGAAGACAAATTTTGAGAAATCATAGATTAATCAATCAATTTGCCCTTCGCCCTTCGATTGCAAAGAATTTTCCCATGAAATGAAAATGAAAGGATCAATGCATTCTTTAGATATTTTATTTCTAAAATTTACCAATTTATTGTAACTTCTTAGTAGTTTTAGCAATATTTGTCTTATTTTCCATGACATTCAAAAGCATATAATCACATTAGCAACCTTGTCTGTGTATTGAGGAACGCAAACTGACTTATTGTTATTCTTATCGGCAGAAACACTCGACCATATATATCAAAGAAGAAAACCCAAAGTATGGACACCTCCGAGACAGGTGGACCATTCTGGCCGAGAGACTGACCCTGGGAAAGGTGTTATTCACAGGAGAGTTCTCTTATGTGTGTGCAGGTGTGCTCCTATCTGAGGAAGATGATTCAGAGACAAAAGTTGCTGTAAAGACTGCAAGAGGTGAGGGATGTAAAAATATGGTGAGATGTGAGGGTAAAGTGGGGTGGGGGTGGGGTGGAGTGTGAGGGTAAAGATCTGGTAGGGTTGGGGTGGGATATGAGGGTTTAGATTTTGTGGTGATGGGGTGTGTGTGTGAGTGTAAAGATTTGGTGGGGATGGGGTGGGGTTGGACCAGGCATGTAGCCAAGGGGGGAACTGTGGGAGCCATGTCTCCTCCCCCCTTCCTTTGCTAAATGTCAATTTTTTTATATATTTTCTTCAATTATTGTAATGGTTATGCTTCTTGAGTTTTTCTGCTTCATGTATAGTTCATTCGGGTGGAAATTATTTTTCATAACAAATTTCCTTTTAAAATTTCTGGCTACATGCCTGGGTTGGACACTATTTTAGATTTAGAGATGCCCAAATGTACAAGTGTATAAGTGTGTGTACAAGACAGGTGAGGGGCATGGGAACTTTTCACCTCTCAGCAAGCTGAAACAAATTATTGAAAATTTGGGCAAAATGGATGGATACATTTATAGGTGGGATTTGAAGGGTGGCACATGGGAAATTGCTTCCCCCTCCCTCCCCCTCACTTTTAATAGGCAAATCCTGGCCATGGATACATTTAGGCAAACAAATGATTGAAAAGTGGCCAAAAGAAGAAAAAGGTTATATGGCAGGTGTGCCAATTTTTGTACCAAACTTTTAAAGAATATCACATAGTATTATGCAAGAAAAGAGAATACATTGGGAAATGCTCTCTTACTAGCTCACAAATGTTGGGTCTGTAGGTATGCCTTTGGAACTACCAATGGGAGTTAAGTAGACTACCTGCCAGGACCAAATGAAAATTCTCCCACTTCTAAATTACACACCAAAGTGAGAATCATTACAGAAAATTGTCATGCTTTTCTGCCAGCTACAGGTCTTTTTCATGTTACCTTACCAGTGAGTGACATAGCATCTTTTCATATTACAAGGCATTCACTTTTCTGAGTCATGGTCTTTTCCAGTTCTTTTCAATTTTGGCCTGAAATTTTGAACAGCAAAGAACAAAAAAAAAAAAAATCAATAAATTTGGGGGGTAATTTTCTTTCAAAAGGAAACCAAATTGTATGAATAACAAAAACTAGAAATGCTCTCAAATGATGTACGATTGATTAATTTCTACGAGATTATTCCTCTAACCACTCTGGCTGTGCTACTAACTCCGTCACATTTTATTAGGATACTTTATTCTCTAGGCTTCAAACCTTTGGTTTGCAAATCTCTTTGCACACCAAAAAGTATGTGTAGGAGCCTGATTTTTTAGGGGGTGGAGGGAGGGAGGGGGGGGAGGGGGGGTGGGAAGCAAATATATATTGCCAGAAAATGAACCGTTGTTGATACCAGCCCTAAAATAACAAATTTGCCTGAATTTTGCGAGAAGGAACTTCACCCTATGTCTATCTTACATCTTATTGAGCCATTACATAGAAATGACATAGAAATGCCATGACATACAAATTTTCCTTATTTTGAACTAAAATTTCTCCATATTTGTGGATTAACTTCTCATTTAGTGACAATAATAAATGTAGTGGGGGTTATCATCTTCATCAAAGTGTGTATCATAGTCTTGATCAGAAATATACAAGGAAAAGCTTTTAGCTCCTTATCATCATAGATGTAATCAGTCACATTAGAGTGGAAATCTAAAGTGGATTTTTACACTCTAACATCACTTTCTTTCCTGAAGAAGTTTGTGGAAATAGTTTGATAAACTTTGAAACAGAAGAAGTGTAGGTACCTGTTTCCCATCCCAGTGGTATTATCTCATCAATTTGTTTTTGCTTTCCGTAGATGCTAGAGATAGGATGACCACTTTATCTCATCAAATTGTTTTTGCTTTCCGTAGATGCTGGAGATAGGATGACCACTTTATCTCATCAATTTGTTTTTGCTTTCCATAGATGCTGGAGATAGGATGACCACTTTATCTCATCAATTTGTTTTTGCTTTCCGAAGATGCTGGAGATAGGATGACCACTTTATCTCATCAATTTGTTTTTGCTTTCCGTAGATGCTGGAGATAGGATGACCACTTTATCTCATCAATTTGTTTTTGCTTTCCGTAGATGCTGGAGATAGGATGACCACTTCCGAAATAAAGACAGAGTTTGAGGTCTTGGGTAATGTGGGCCGACATCCCAACATTGTCTTTCTGATGGGCATATGCTACAAACTTATCCAAGAGAAAAGTAAGTGTGTGTTTTTTTCAGAGAGAAAAACTATTTCCAAAGTAATGAGATGGAGAGTAGGAATTATTTGTGATCCACGAGAATGCTTGCATAACATATTTTTCATGTGGGATATTTGTCAGGTTTATGTGATTGATATTTCCCCCTTCTTTCTCCTATCCGTTCCTTCCCTCCCCATCCCTTTTTCAAAAACAATTATGATGTCGTAACTGTAAACCAAATGGAAATACTCTGATGGGTGGCTAGACCAATTGTTCTAAAGGGTAACTTACCACCATATTTAGCATAGCAAGGTTTAACATCCCGAAAGCATCCAGTGTTGGACATTATATCAAGACAGCCACAGCCTTTGATAACCAGTTGTAAACTCACTGGTTGCAGACCCACCGGGATTCAAACCCAGGACGTGCGTGTGAGAAGACAAAGCACTAACCACTACACCACGGAGGTCTGTTTTCCCTACTGAATGCCTTGAACACAAATGTATTACACCTCATAATGTTTTTAATGATATATAAGGGTGGTTTCAATTCAAACATTGATTGAATATGGGATTGGATTCTACAGCCTTGGGTGTAGCAGGGGGTTTGCTTTAGGCAGGCGAACAACTGGGTACTTTGAAATACATTAAAAATTGGGTACTTTTATGTATTATGTCATCGTAGGAGTCTACACATTTGACTAGCCCACACTAAATGTATGGGGTTTCTCATTTTCAGCTCCAGATTGTCCAAAATTTCACTGGATATCCTGACATTTTGGAGACGGATAGTAAATAGATATTCAAAACTTTAAGCTGCTACTTTTAGAAATTCATTGTTGCCTTCTTAAGAAAATAAACAAAACATATTTATCATTATCTGTTTGATTGATTTTCTCAAAAAGGCGACCATGAATTTCAAAAGTAACAGCAAAAAGTTTTGTATATCTGTTTACTATCCGTCACCAAAATTTCAGGATATCCAGTAAAATTTTGGACAATCGGGAGTGGAAAATGAGAAATCCCATACATTTAGTGTGGGCTAGTCAAATGTGTAGGCTCATGCGATGACATAATACATAAGAGTACCCAGTTTTTCGGATTGCTCCCAGACTGTTGGGAGCTATGCTTTCTCACAAGTGTTAATGTAGGAAACTGATTCAGATGATGTGGATTTTACATTTGAAGATCAACAAGGATTTCATGATGACTTGATTTGTAGTCAGTTTTTAGTTTGATTAGAAAATATAGTATGGGTACCTAAAAAGCATGCATTTTTTTCAGTGCTCCTGCATAAAAATCAAGTTCAATCAGTTTTATGCAGTAGAATAGCTAAATAGGGGGGAGCAGGTGGGGTGCAATTCTGGCCAGAAATTTCCAGAAAATTCAGATTTTTTGTGTGCAGATTTTCATTTGTGCAATAAAAATTCATTTTTTTGGAGGAGGGGGGAAACCTGATGAAATCATTGCAATCACTTTTAAAGTTTGGTTGTACCAGCCATCTTGGGGGGAAAAGGAGCACAATATTTCCGAAAACCAAATTTTTAAAATTGGTTTATTAAGATATAGCAATTTCCGACTATTTCCACAAAATGTTTGAAGTTTTTCCATAAAATATCTGACTTTCCTCAAATTATCCGATCTTTTCTTTTCAAAATATTTTACTTTTTCCTCAAAATATACTTTTTCTTTAAATCATGTATCCAACTTTCCACTTTACAAATATTAGATTTTTTCCTGATAATATCAGATTTTCACCTCAAAATATCTTACTTTTTCCTAGAAAATCTGGTAATGGGGAAAGGGGGGGGGGGGGTGGGGGAGGGGAGCGGGAGACATTTTCATGGTTTTTCCCCCCTGAAAGCCTAGTTTTGAAATGTGAAAATAGCCATTCCTACATTAATGTTTGTATTAAACCTATCTTTATATTTCTTAAAACAACATACTGTACCTGTATATTTGTATCTGTATGCTATGTATTACAACAACTTTAAAGAAATAAACAAAATCACCTTTGAATTTCCCCTACCAGCAAATTTTGATATCCATAAATATTGAGTTATATGATCTGTTCCATTTAGCAGGTCAGATCTCTGGTTTTACAACAGTCCTAAGGCATATACGGGTGAGAAATCTATGGCAGAGCTTTTAATTGCTCTTATTTGCACATATATTGAATCAAAATGCTGTAATTACCACTTAATAAGTGTTAATTTTAGTCAGGATTGTGTGATAGGTAGTAAGAGAGAGGTTTGATTCAGGCTGAAATGAGACTCGGAAGCCTTGATAGTCTATCAACATATTTTACCTCACAAAAATCTAAAGTATTTCCCCTATTATTATTTCATTATAAAATCTTTTGGCTTGAGAAACATGCACAGCTGAGCGTAATGTCATTTGGAGGGAGGTAGGGAAGTGGAGCCTGTCCTTGTAATACAAAAAGTCATGCATAAGGGGAAGGTACTACCCTTCGCCTGACTTCGCCTTTGCTATGTAGAAAAGTGTGACGATAGGAACTAACACATCTATATTTTTACAAGCATGTTTGGTTAAAGAATTAGTTCAGTGGTCCATCAAGCTTTTAAAGAAACAAAATGGTACAGAAAGCATCCAAAATGTTATTCCGTTAAGGAGATATTTAGGTTTAAAGTTTGGTAACATTTGTGTAGAATTGACTGAAGTTTAAGATTCATCAAAGTCTTGATGTATTCTAATATATTTTGTCCTGCGATTTTGTGGCTTAAAAACATTAAAAACATCAGGAAAGAAGTAAAACAGAATCTAGTAAGGCTAATCATAATTTATTACATGAAGAACGTACGAGGAAAAATAATTGAAATAGTAAAAGAGTTAAATATATATTTTTTTAAATACATTAATAATTATGAAGCATATGAGGATGCCAACCATCCATTGAGTAGACATACTACACCAGTCATTCCTACACAGATAAGACAGAGCATTAAACTTGAAATCTCCTTCATGGAATAAGATTTTTTAATGCTTTCTTCACCATTTTGTTTCTTTTAAAGTCCTCTTTCAGATAAGATAAACTTGCTTGACCCCTAAGCTAATTCTTTAATGTATGATTGGCAAAAATATGTAAAACAGTTTCATTATAAGGGTGAGCATATACTCAACATAATTTCTTAGGCCCCATGATTCGGAACTAATTTTGGCACCAATGCAATATTATACCAATCAGGTCTCTGGAAAACAGACCTTTGAAAAGGGGACTATTGCTAGGTTGAATTAGGGACCCACATTATTAGCAAGTCCCTGTAACCATCTGTAGAATTAGCATTCAACCTACAGTTTAAATGATATATCATGTGATATGTCATGTAATATGTTATGTAATGTGTTATGTAATATGTCATGTAATATGTTATGTAATATGTTATGTAATATGTTATGTAATATGTCATGTAATATGTTTATAATATGCTGTGTAATATGTCATGTAATATGCTATGTAACATGTCATGTAATATGTCATGTAATATGTCATGTAATATGCTATGTAATATGTCATGTAATATGTCATGTAATATGTCATGTAATATGTCATGTAATATGTCATGTAATATGTCATGTAATATGTCATGTAATATGTTATGTGATATGTCATGTAATATGTTAAGTATTAACAGCCTATAAAAAGTTTGTTTGCCCTCCTCCGCTGTCTTAACTTGCCGAATAATAGGGGCAGCGTTTAAAAGAAAAAGTGTTAATTTTGAAAAATCGCTACGCTTTGTCAAAATCCCTACAAATCCACACAAAATGGCGTTGGACCACTTTTGCCTGTTGACTGTTGCTGTGGAGAACATGAAGCCCACCGCCCACAAGAGCTTGTGATTTACTGATAGAATACAAAGTTGTCATGCCTGTGTGTAACGAGTGTGTCAGGCAAGGAAAAGAAAATCCCAAATCACACAAAAAGCATCAGTGAGAAATTAAAACTGAGCAAAATAAAAGGAAGCAACAATCTGAAAATTAAGTGAAGTGTTTTAATTCTGTTATATAGGTGTTCTTGATGCTAAACCCTGAGTGAAGCAGTGTTAGTCGAAAGTGAAATATTCCATTTCAGTGATCTGTGGAGAAAAAATATATATATATATATATTTTTTTTCCACCCACCCCTCCCTTACAATTTTCTAAAAGAAAAAGCAAACAACTTATTTTTAGGCCTAATTCTACAGCAAATATGGTGATTCAAAGAGGATTCTTTGCTTATGCCTAAAACAGGATACAATTTTAGTGCAAACTGTAAAAATGACAAGATTGGATATGTAATTCAGCATTTAGAAAATTAAACATAGCATTCAACAGAGAAATTGTGACGTAGCCCCCTTTTCTGTGTTATAGCAGTGAATACTGCAATTAGTAGACAAATTACAAACAATACCAGAATATCATTGTTGAGATGTATATAGTAATTGTATTGTCACAGCCACCCACTGTGTTGGAACTTACATTTTGTACCCTGCAATATATTTTCACTTCTGTTTGCAAAATCCACTTGCAATATATAGTATATTGCTATAAAAGCATAATGATCATTTTAGTTCCTCATTTGATCATTTTGCAAATGTCTAATGGGGGAAGTGGTGTTGCCACATGGGGTATGGGGGGTTTACCTTCCCCTTTAAGAAAAAGTGATAATGTTAACCATTTTTTTAAATGCATCTGTCGTGATTGACTAGTAAAAGATATGCAAATTTTTCCCCTTGATTTTGTTATACCCCAAATTATTTTACCCTGGCCATGTCGCTTGGGGAGAGGGGAGGGGGAGGGTTTCAGCTACAAAATGTTCGTGTTCAATAGCCTATAAACCAAGTTTAAATGAGTAAAATGTTCTTTGAAATTCAAATTATGGCTGATCATAATTTCAGCATTTGCTGTATTTATGATGTATACATGTCAGTGGCTATTGAATGTTAAAAAGTGTGGGGCACTAGATCGGAAGGGTGGGGTTGTCATGCCTCAACATAGGAAATTTGACAATTTATGGGATAATATTTGTAGGAATTGTAAACTTTTGCTTAAAAGTGTGGGAGGGAGGGCCCCTGCTCTGCAGCTTATCAAAATCTTTACAAATGAAAAAAGTAAAATATAGGAGAGGGAAAATATAGCATCAAATTAGGAAACTGTGTAGATGGGGCTAGTCTGAATTGATTATTTCTGTTTTCAAAGATGCTTTAAGTTTGCATGAAATGAAAGTCAGAGTGATATTTTCATTCTCAAATTTTGAAACATTACATTTTCTTCCTTTTAAGGACAAATGTGCCTGGTGGTGCAGTATGTATCCAGGGGTGACATGCTGCATATCCTGTGGCGGTGTCGGAGCAGGAGAAGAGACCAGAAACCTCTGGATCCACTTCCCGCCATTGAGCTTCTGTCCTTTGGGATGGATGTAGCTAAGGGTATGAGACATCTCAGTACATATAAGGTGAGCTCTGACTGCTTAGTCGCTAAAACCCATATGTGACGATCCCATAAGGGGGAGGGGGAAAATATGTTTTGAGAGATAAGAAACATGCTCATATCTCCACCCATTCTGTTATATATCATTTTGTACATCCATAAATTTGGGTTTTGTTGGCCAAAGAATGATTATCACTAAAATGTTATTGTTCTGCATAACTTACTGCAATTATAGCAATATTCTCAAATTCAACATTTATTTCCCTTTTCAATTTTGCACCCTCATTAATAAATCTTGAGTGAAAATTACCAACTTTGCTAAGTGGGTCTGGACCAGTAAGGGAGGAGGGGGAATATATATATATATATATATATATATATATATATATATATATATATATATATATATATATATATATATATATATATATATATATATGTATGTATGTATGTATGTATGTATGTATGTATGTATGTATGTATGTATGTATGTATGTATGTATGTATGTATGTATGTATGTATGTATGTATGTATGTATGTATGTATGTATGTATGTATGTATGTATGTATGTATGTATGTATGTATGTATGTATGTATGTATGTATGTATATATATATATATATATGTGTGTATATGTGTATATGTTTATGTTTATGTATATATATATATGTATATATATATATATTGTATATATATATATATATATATATATATATATATATATATATATATATATATATATATATATATATATATATACATATATAAATATATATATATATATATATATATATATATATATATATATATATATATATATATATATATATATATATATATATATATATATATATATATATATATATATATATATATATATATATATATATATATATATATATACATAAAAATGATGAGATATACGATCTCTCTAAGGTTTAATGATACTTTCATAATCCAACTGTGCTATAGAATATAACGCAAAATATTTCGGTCTGACTTCAGACCTTCAGTTGCAAGTGATTTGTGTGTAAGAAATAGAGTGCAAGTATTAGGTATTAGTGGTGGCTTTTCTGAACCAAGTGTAGTTGCTCAAGTGTGCTAAATCCTTATATATACATATGTATATATATATATATACATCTACATAAATATACATATGTATATATATATATATATATATATATATATATATATATATATATATATATATATATATATATATATATATATATATATATATATATATATATATGTATATGAGGAAAGCTATGGAGAACCATGCACACCTGGGTTTTACCTTGAAGAAACGGCAGAGCAGACGCCACCCATCTACAACATTAACTGACACTGATTTTGCAGATGACATCGCGCTGCTGTCAGACAACATTGCTGATGCTGAACATCTATTACACAGAGTTGAACAGGCTGCCAAAGAGGTTGGTCTGACAATAAATAGTCAAAAGACTGAGTACATGATGTACAACCATCCACAAGCTAGCCTCAAGGACATTAACGGTACCACTTTAAAGCAAGTCACCAACTTTCAGTATCTTGGTTCGTGGGTAGACTCCACCAAGAAAGACAT